>CM076908.1:15335340-15853276 GCA_039519145.1 Kokia cookei
ACCTAAAACTTGAAAATCGTCTTCAGTTAAGGTTTTGGTGTCTTACTATTCATTTATCACGGTTCATTTTTAACATCACGTCTTTCAATCTTATTTTATTTAAAGGATTTCACTCCACACGTCATATGTCGATATCTAATTATAAACACAATTCAACAAG
Source organism: Kokia cookei (assembly GCA_039519145.1). Taxonomy (NCBI): domain Eukaryota; kingdom Viridiplantae; phylum Streptophyta; class Magnoliopsida; order Malvales; family Malvaceae; genus Kokia; species Kokia cookei. Next base: position 15,335,501 of record CM076908.1, read on the forward strand.
GGCAAAACGGGTCATTTCCAATATTTTTGGAGTCTTTTATAGGTACTTGTTTGATAAGTATCGGTAGTTGTCAAGTTAGTAAACAGTTCAAGAGTAATGCAGATTTTTATCGATACAAGTGACTCATATACAGAAGCAAGTTTTATTTCTATCCAGAGAGCTAAAAATTTCACCTTACAACTTTTATCGATACAAGTATACAAACTATCGATACTTTTAAACACATAATTATCAATACTTGCTATTCAACTAACGATACAATCCAAATCAGAGAGTCAACACAAAATACATAGATTCTAATTCATTACGTAGTACTTTAAATCTATTAACTAACTTGCTCAAACATACATCATTACATTCAACATCTCATCAACATAACAAGGTTTTCACAATTTCAATTATATAAATAAAGATATCATTTTAATACATGCAATATATCTAAGTGATGTAAGAACTACTGAATAATTTCGGGATAGTGTGATGTTCTAAGATAATCCGATCTCTGAGCAGCAAAGGTGAATCTACAAAATAACAATAATTTTCACAGGTAAGCATTTCTTAGCTTAGAAAGTTCATACGGTTAAACAGATTTACCAAACTTTAAGAGTTATACGATCTATCAAATTAACCGAGTACGATGTATACATTTGTTGTTAATTTCCATTCACATTTGATAACAAACGATGAAACAGAGTCATCGAACCTTTAATCTATGATGAATTCGTATATCTTACGATGAGTTAAAGTTATCGGACCCTTAATCCGTAATAGGATTCATATAACTCACGATGACACATATTCATTAGAGCTTTAATCCATGATGAATTTGCATATCTCACGATGACACAAAGTTATCGGACTCTTAATTCGTAATAGGATTCATATAACTCACGATGACACATAATCATTGGACCCTTAATCCATAATAGGATTCATATAACTCACGATGACACATAATCATTGGACCTTTAATCTTTGGCACAAGGCCGGGTACTTCTTCTTTTATCTTGTTTATCCTTTACATTTTCAATTTGTCGATCCAATCACCAACAACCATAAGAAAGTAGTTATAAGCAGTTATAAATAAGATTTTAACATTTTGAACTCACCAGACTAGACTGTAGTTGTGGTTATACTCTAGGGACTATTTTGCTAATTTTCTTTTTTCTTGATCTGTAGCACGATCATAGTTTACATTAACATATCATTTGATTTTCACATTAAATCACCCAATCAGACTATTTAACACAATTTAGTCCTTTTTGGAAAAAAAATGATTTTACACCTAATCTTTTACTTTTATTCAATTTAGTCCTTAAGCATAAAACACACAAAATTACCCATTTCTTACAAAATCAATACCAGTTGACATAATCATGAATCTCCACAAGTTCTTACAATTTCATTGTTTCTCACAAAATATACATAATTTCACCATTTTAACATTTTAGTCCTTAAACTTTAATCTCATCAAAAATTACTTACAAAATCAATGAATCTATTTACCAAACATACAAATCTATCAAAATCTTTCAAGAACAAACATTTTCAACTATGTAAAGTTTTATAACATTTGATAGATTCACAAATGAATTCTTGGATTAGCTAGATTAAACTAATACGAACTTAAAAACATAAAAATTACTAAAAATGAATGAAAAATCACCTACCTAAAGGTGGATCAAGTATGGTCGAATGTCTGAAGCTCTCAACTAGGTTTTCTTCCTTCTTTTCCAATGAAGAAGAAGAAGAAATTAGTTTAGGTTTTGCTTATAATTATTATTTATTTAATTACCATTTTACCCTTAAGTAATTCCTTCACATTTTAACTAATTTAAAAGGTTAAACCGTCCATCTATACTCCCAAAAGCATAATTACCATTTAAATGCCTTAATATTTCTTTCAATTAGCTTATAGTGCCCTTAATTTATAGACTTGAACTTTTACTTATTTTACGATTTAATCCCTTTCACTTAATTAACTATCCAAATGATAAAATTTCCTAACCAAAATTTAATACGATGCTAATGACATATTAAAATTTAAAATAATAAATTTATAACTCGACTCATCAGAGTTGTGGTCCTGAAATCACTGTTTTCGGCATAATTGAAAAATCAGACTATTACAACTTTCCCCCTTAAGGTAATTTCGTCCCGAAATTTCTCCAGTAAACAAGTTGGGGTATTATGATCTCATGGAAGTTTCTATCTCCCAAGTTACATCTTTTAAACTGTGACAGTTCCATAAAACTTTTACTAATGGCACCCTTTTTAAGTTCCGTAGGCAAAGGCAGTTTATAAGCTATAGGACTAACCCGTTCGATGATCTCATACGGTCCGATAAACGTGGACTTAGTTTGCCCTTTCTACCAAAACATAACACCTTTTTCCGAGGTGAAACTCTCAAGAAAACTCGATCCTCGACTACAAACTCTATATCCTTTCTCTTTAGACCTGCATAAGACTTCTATCAATCGGACGCCACTTTCAAACAGTCTCGAATCACCCATACCTTGTCTTCAGTTTCATGTATCAAGTTAGTTCCAACCAACTTAGGCTCGCTCAACTCTGAGCAGTACAAAGGTGTTCTTCATTTTCTACCGTATAATGCCTCAAATGATGCCATTTTAATGTTGGACTGATAGCTGTTATTATAAGCAAATTCCACCAACGGTAGGCATCTCTCGCAGCTACCCTCGAACTCAAGTATACAGCATCGTAGCATATCCTCTAGAATTTGTATCACCCGCTCGGACTAACCGTCTGTCTGCAGATGGTATGTGATGCTAAAATTTAGCCTGGTCCTCAAATCCTTGTGTAACTTACTCCAAAATCTTGAGGTAAAATGTGGATCTCTATTAGAGATAATAGATGTTGGAACTTCATGCAACCGCACAATCTTTGATACATACAATTCAACCAACTTCTCTAGTGGAAAGTCCTTGGATAGGAATAAAATGAGCCGATTTTGTTAGTCTGTCCATTATAACCCAGATCAAGTCCTTCCTCGACGTCACCGGTAATCCTATAACAAAATCTATAGTGAGCCGCTCCTATTTCCACTCAGGAATGGTAATAGGTTGTAACAGTCCAGACGGTACTTGATATTAAACTTTTACTTGTTGACACACCAGATATCTAGTCACGAACTCTAAGATTTCTCGTTTCATACCTGACCACCAATATATTTTCTTTAGATCGTTATACATTTTCACACTGCCTAGATGAATGAAATAAGTACTGCTGTGAACCTCTAACATAATGTCCCGTCTCAAATCAGAATTATTGAGAATGCACACTCTGCCTTGGAAATACAACATACCATTATCATCAACCATAAATCCAATAGTTGCATCATTTTGCATTTAATCCTTCTTAACCTTAAACTTTGAGTTATCTTCCAGCAATTCTCGTATCCACTATAAAAATAACGATTTTGTTCGAAGTTTGGTTGTAACAGCATCGTCACTCTCAAGTGAAAGATGGGCATTCATTGCCCTCAGTGCAAATAATGATTTTTGGCTCAAAGCATCAGTGACGATATTAGCTTTTCCCAAATGATACTCAATTACCAAATCATAGTTTTTTAGTAGTTCCAACCACTGATGTTGCCTCAAATTCAATTCTTTCTAAGTCATCAGATACTTTGGACTTTTATGATCGATAAATACGTGACACCTCTCACCATGCAAATAATGTCGCCAAATTTTCAAGGCAAAGACAATAGCAACCAACTTTAAATCATGGTTCGGATAATTCTATTCATGCAACTTTAATTGTCGAGAGGCATGAGCTATTACCTTTCCAGCTTGCATTAACACACAACCAAGTCATTCAGAGACGCATCACTGTATACAACAAACTTTTTACTCGTTTTAGGTTACGTCAATACTAGAGCTTCTGTCAACAATTTCTTTAACTAATCAAAACTTTGCTGACACTTTTCTGACCGTACAAACTGGATATTTTTCTGTAACAGCTTCCTCATCGACAAGGCTATGATAGAAAAGTTTTTCACGAACCGACGATAATAACCTTCTAATCCTGGGAAGCTATGTACCTCGAAAACATTCTTTGGTACCTTCCAATCGAGAATAGCCAAAACTTTACTTGGATCAACACGAATCCCCTTCGATAATACCACACGACCTAGAAATCCCACTTTCCGTAGCTAGAACTCGCATTTACTAAACTTCGCATACAGTTACTTTTCTCGTAATATTTGCAAAACTTCCCTAAGATGTTAAGCATGCTCTGACTCAGTCCTAGAATAAATCAATATATCATCAATGAATACCACTACGAATCTATCTAGCTGAGGTTTAAAGACTTGGTTCATTAAATCCATGAATGCTGCTGGAGCGTTAGTTACCCAAACGACATTACTAGAAACACATAGTGTTCATATCATCTTCTGAATGCTATTTTCGGCACATCACAGTCCTTACGAGCATTTGGTAATAACCCGCTCAGAGATCTATTTTAGAGAAAACTGTCACACCTTTTAACTGATCAAACAGCTCATCAATACGAGGTAATGAATATTTATTCTTGATTGTTACCTTATTCAACTGTTTGTAGTCTATACGCATTCTCATCGAGCCATTCTTCTTTTTCGCAAACAATACTGGTATACCCCAAGGCGATACGCTCGGTCGGATAAAACCTCTGTCTAACAACTCTTGTAGCTGCACCTTTAACTCTTTCAATTCAGTAGGTGCCATTTTGTACGGTGGAATCAAAATCGGTGCAATGCCCAGTACTAAATCAATGCCAAATTCTACTTCTCTAATCGATGGTAAACTTGGTAACTCCTCTAAAAACATATCTATAAATTCCTTAATAATCGGTATCTGTTCTAACTTTGTTCCTGTACCTCGAGTATCAAATATATAAGCCAAAAATGCTTCACAGCCTTTACGAACCATCTTCTGTGTAGATAAAGCTAAAATTACCTTAGTTTCACTGTTTAATTTCCCAAACTCAATTGTAATTACCTCCCTTGTTGGGCGCTGCAAGTCAATCCGTCTTCGTTTACAATTAACCACTGCGTCATGCTCAGTTAGCTAGTCCATTCCCAAAATTACACTGAACTCAATGAACGGTAATAACATCAGATCAGTAGGGAATTTACAGCCCTGGACTTTCAGTGGACACTTATGACATATCAGATTAACAATAACACTATGACCCAATGTGTTTGTGACTTGTACATCAAACACAGTCGACTCAACAAATAATTTATTTTCTATTGCTAATACAATACAAATATTTGAATGAATCGATCTGGGGCAATCAGTGCACACATAATATCATTAAAAAGATAAAAATACCAGTTACAACATCGAGAGCGGTAGCCTCTTCTCTGGTTCAGATGACATAAGTCCATGCAATGCTCGAACCTCAGATCTGGATACATTGTCCTTATTAACTCTGTGGTTTTCACCTGTACCGCTACTTTGCCCCGGACGTTTACTTTTTTGTGGTCAGCATGGGGTTTTACATTTTGTTCCTCTTTTGCTTTAGATTTCATCGGACAGTTTCTCAGAAAATGATCCGCACTTTCACATCAATAGCATGTCCCTTTCATTTTGTGACACTCATCTGCATGACTCCTCTTACAATACCCTCATATTGGTTTAGGTGTAGTGCAAACGATAGCTACACTATCTGCAAGTCTATTCTGAAATTTAGATTCCGGTGGTCCCGACTTACTTCTGCTAAGAAATCTCGAAGAAACTGGCCCAAATTAGCCTCTTTTCTAAATCTCTTCAGTAGCGACATAGAGAAAGTTCTGGCAATATTCTTCTTTCTAGATTCTTGAAACTTCTTTTCTCTCTATCTCTTACTGTAATAAATTTCTTCCATCTTTTGAGCTCTGTCTGCTAAAACTACAAACGGTTGGATTTCAGAACCACCCACCATCATTTTGATCTCGTCGTTTAGTCCGTCTTCGAAACGGATACACAGGGCTTCATTTGTCGGTACAACCTTTCTAGCATACTTGTTAAGCTATACAGATTCTCGTTTGTATACTGCCACTATTTTGTTTCCCTGTCTCAATTCTAAGAATTCTTTCTTCTTCTTATCCAGGTATATCTTGTTAACATAAAATTTTTTTTAATTATGTTTAAAAGAAATCCCAGACTTCGTTTTTAGGCATCATTGTCACGATCATCGACCATCAGTAGTAAGCCTTGTCTTTCAGTAGTGACGCAACACACCTTACACAGTCTTTCGAAAGACAAGTTATCTCATTCAGAACTCTTAGAGTATTTTTTAACCAGTATTCAGCTATGGAAAGCTCATCTTCTATGCTTCCTTGGAAGTCTTCAGCCTCGTACTTTCTAACCTTATCTATTGGGATGCGACGCCTCGATCTACCACTAGGGATGTTGGAGGTTTAGTTAGAGGTGCTATCGGTCCGCTGTGTAATTGGAGGTGGAGGAGGTGGTGCTATCAGATTATTTCTCATGAACTCCAAAAACCATTGTCCCATCAATTCTAAGAACATGTTCTTTGCTTCATTTTCTGTCATTGGCAATACCGATTCACTGTGACTTGCCTCGGAATCATTAGTCGGTCTATTGTTGTTTACTTCGTTAGTTTCTTCCTTTTCTAAATCAGGCATTCTGTAATTATCTACAAGAACCATAGTTAGATCGGATTCATCTATATCACACTATCATAGGTTCATATGGCATGTACTTCTAAGTTTTTAAACGTAGTCATTACAGTTCAAGAAACGACTAAATCGAAAGCTTTGATACTACTAAATGTAACACCCAAAACCTGAAAATCGTCGCCAGTTAGAGTTTCGATGTCTTACTATTCATTTATCACTGTTCATCTTTACCATCATGTCATTCAATCTCATTTTAATTAAAGGATTTCACTCCACAAGTCATATGTCGACATTTAATTATAAACACAATTCAACAAGGGAAAAAAGGGTGGTCATTTCTAACATTTTTGGAGTCTTCTACCGGTACTTGTTGGACAAGTATCGGTAGTTGTCAAGTCAGTAAACAGTTCAACAATAGTGCAGACCTCTATCGATACAAGTGACACTTCTATCGATACAAGTAACTCTTTTATCGAAACAAGTCTTATTTCTACCGATACTAAAAACTCAGAGAGCTAAAAATCTCACCCTATAACTTCTATCGATACAAGTATACAAACTATCGATATTTTTAAACACATAACTACCAATACTTATTATTCAACTATCGATACAACCCAAGTCAAAGAGCAACCTCTCTCTTACCTTGTACTTCTACCGATACATGTGGGTTCTACTGAAACAAGTATGTAGAATCATATTTTCAATCTTTGGCATAAGGCAGGTACTTTTTCAATATTTGGCACAAGGTCGGGTACTTCTTCTGTCGTGTTTATCCTTTACATTTTCAATTTGTCGATCCAATCTCCAATAACCATAAGAAAGCATTTATAAGCAGTTATAAATAAGATTTTAACATTTCGAACTCACTAGACTGGATTATAGTTGTGGTTAGACTCTAGAGATTATCCTACTAATTTTTATTTCCTTTGATTTGTAACATGATCGTAGTCTACATTCACAAATAATTCGATTTTCACATTAAATCACCCAATCAGAGTATTTAACACAATTTATTCCTTTTTGGAAAAAATTATGATTTTACCCCTAATCTTTTACTTTTATTCAATTTAGTCTTTAAGCATAAAACACATAAAATTACCCTTTTCTTACAAAATCAATACTACTGACATAATCATGGATCTCCACAAGTCTTTAAAATTTCATTGTTTCTCACATAATACACAATTTCAGAATTTTAACATTTTAGTCCTTATACCTTAATTTCATAAAAAATCACTTACAAAAACAAAGAATCTATTCACCAAGTATACAAATCTATAAAAATCTTTTAAGAACAAGCATTTGCAAAAATGACAGGTTTTATAACATTTGACAGATTCACAAATTAGTCCTTGGATTAGGTAGATTAAGCTAATACGAACTCAAAAACATAATAATTACTAAAAATAGATGAAAAATCACCTACCTAAAGGTGGATCAAGTATGGTCAAATATTTGAAGCTCTCAACTAAGGTTTCTTCCTTCTTTTCCAATGAAGAAGAAGATGAAATTAATTTAGGTTTTTTTTATAATTATTATTTATCTAATTACCATTTTACCCTTAAGTAATTACTTCATATTTCAACTAATTTAAAAGTTTAAAATGTCCATCTATACTCCCAAAGGCATAATTACCATTTAAGTGCCTTAATATCTCTTCCAATTAGCTTATAGTGCCCTTAATTTGTAAACTTCAACTTTTACGTCTTTTACGATTTAATCCCTTTCACTTAATTAACTATCCAAATAATAAATTTCCTAACCAAAATTTAATAGATGCTAATGACATCATAAAATTTAAAATAATAAATTTATGACTCGACTTATTGGAGTTGTGGTCCTGAAACCACTATTTTCGATATCACTGAAAATCGAACTGTTACATAAGCCATTGTTTGTGAGCGACGACTGATAATTTCAAGAAATTTTCCACAATGTACTCTTTAGTTTAGGAGGTAGCTTTAGAGACCATAGGAGTTTGTAGAATTTCTGTGTATCTATTTGTAAAGTTTCTGTAGTAGGGCCTAAAGAACCATGTTGTAATAGTTTGTAGGTAGACCTAACAGAGAATTCACCCGAGCCTTCACCACCTCACACACGGAGATTAGTAGTCGGAGTCCTAGCCAACGGAATGCTGAGAATACGATGCACATCCACCATTGAGAAGGTATTATGAACCAACTCGTCCTTCCATACTCACAAATTAGCATCAATGAAAGTGGACACATAAAAATTTGGTAACTGAGAAATTGCATGTGATAATTTAAAATTAACACCACTCAGAATCCAAGCATCTTCTTTGACCCTAATCAGATCTCTCTTTCCAACTCTCCAACAGCTTCTTTTAAGAAGAACATCCCTTGTAGCCCAAATACTCTTCCATATGTATGAGGGATTGTTCCCTAGAGGGGCTGTTAAGAAATCTGTCATAGGAAAATACGTCGCCTTAAAGGTTTTAGCAACCAACGAATCAGGATTAGAAAGGATCCTCCAGCTCTGTTTTGCAAGTAATGAAATATTAAATTTCCCCATATCACTAAAGCCCATCCCACCCTATTCCTTTAAAGCACACATCTGCTTCCAAGAACACGAAGAAATACCTCTTTTCCCATGACTCTTTTGCCACCAATACTTTGCAAATATACCTTCAAGCTCATCACAAAAGGATCTTAGCAATAAGAAACAAGACATAGCATAATTAGGGATAGCCCACAACATGCTTTTGATGAAAATTTCTTTCCTCCCACAAGATAACATTCTTGATCTCTAGTTTTCAATGCGAGACCGAATCTTGTCCTTAATGCATTGAAAGGAAGACTTCTTATTCCTCCCCATTAAGTTTGGGAGTCCTAAATACTTTTCAGCATTAACCGAAACACACCCTTCAATATGTTAAAAGCTGCCCCTTTAGCATCTTCACTAGTATTCGAACTATAATAGACAACAGATTTATCAAAGTTGACCCTTTGACCTGAACATGTCTCATATTCCCGAAGGATACTCTTAATAGTGGTAGCTTCCTAAATAGTAGCCTCCCCAAACACTAAGCTGTTATTAGCAAATAAGAGATGGGAAAATTGAGGCCCATATCTTCCAGCTCGAACCCCCTTTAAGCTGCCCTCATGAATCGCCATACGAAGCAGAGCCGATAACCCTTCACTACACAATAAAAATAAGAAAGGGCTAACAGGGTCTCCCTGTCTGAGACATCTAGAAGGTTGGAAAATACGACCTCTGGTACCATTAACAATCATTGAATAAGACACAGAAGTGATACACCGCATAAAACCATCGAAATCAAATCCTAGTTTCAATATAATACTCCTAAGAAATTCCCACTACAACCTATCATACACCTTCATCATATCCAATTTAAGGGCCATATATCCTTTGTTACCAATCCTCTTCTGCTTAAATCCATGCACGAGTTAATAAGCTAAAATAACATTGTCAATTATTAGCCGTCTCGGCACAAAAGCACATTGGACAGAGTCGATACATTTATCAATAACAAACTGAAGTCTATTAGAAATAGCTTTATTAACTATTTTATATGGATCTGAACAAAGACTAATGGGGCGATAATTCTTTAAGTTCTTTGGCGAAGCAAGTTTGGGGATAAAAACAATATCAGTAATATTAACAAAAACAAGGATATTACCATTATTAAGAATTCCCAAAGCAAAACTCTGAACATCATCTTTGACAATATGCCAAAATCGTTGAAAAAACAAGGCGGGATATCCATCACATCTCGGTGCTTTAATAGGTCCCATATCCTTAAGTGCTACAGCGACTTCATCAACTGAGAATTCAGCTAAAAGGCCATGGTTCATATTATCGAATACACACTGTCGAATTTCCGATAACAAATGGGAAGCATATTTGAAAGTAGTAAAGGATAATCTCAAAGTTGTCATCATCTCTTATTTAACATTAAGATAAAATCTAATTTAAATAAGTATCATATTCAAATTTTAATATTGTAATTCGAGATGGATAGTATTGAAATTATTAAAGTGATCCAAGCAAATGAAAATTAACAGTTTCTTTTTTTTCAGTTGTGGGGCGTCCTATAAAAGACATTCTCAAATGTTTATGAATAATTTGCGTTAGACATATGTTCAGAGAAAGAAATAAGGTTACAGATGATTAACAAAAATGACATTCTCAATACTTTTGAAGAGTCATATTTACATGCAGTCATCGGAGAAAATACTTCAATTATTACATGATATTTAAGTTGAAAGTGATTCGCCTTATCTTAATATTTTTTGTACCAAAAAAAATTTAATATTGTACAAATATGCAAATATCCAACAGTTCGGTAAACTACTAAAAAAATAATTTGCAATTTACCCAACCTTGCTGTGTACCGAACTCCAGTCAAATTCTAACCCAAATATCATCAATCTTTGTTTATATTTAAACCCAGAGAAACCAGTTAGGACAGCTGGGTTTTTAATTTGATATCTTCCCATTATTCTCTCTCTCGCTTCAAAAAAAAAAAAAAACTATTTCTTTTGGCTTTTCTTGATGAACAGTCTTAGACTATTTGTAATTTGATTGAGTAAAAATGTAGAGAAAAACAAGGAGAGATTGAAGAACACGACAGGTTTGTAATTTCTTCTCTTGTAGGTTTGGGTTTTGGAGGGTGTTTTGGTTTTCTTGGAAGCTTGGCTTGTTTGGTTTTTGTGGCTTCCATTTCTTCTTGTTTTTGGATGGGAACTGTGTTGAAGAAGGAGAAGAAATATGATGGGGAAGTAATTGAGAGAGGACAATGGTCGTTGTTATACAGTTGTAAACTATCATATTACACCCTTGTACAAGTTCTTCTTGTTGTTTCTCTTTTTGCATGTCAGAAAGTCCTGCAATATCCATAGCAAACATCCTTTGATCACTTTAAGAAGAAGAGATCTGTTTTCGAAAGAGTGTTGTTTTCATCAACAACCATTAAAAAACTTGGCAGCTCACATTCCTTGGGTGCTATGATGTCCATCTGCCCAGTCTCAGGTCCGATTACACTCATAATACCCTGTTTTAGTATCTTAATTATGTATGTACTTAGGTTTGTTTTGTTACAGATGACAACCAAATTTACAGTAGAGAGTTTCAGTCGATTCTAGATGGATTAGATGAAGAAGAGGGCGTGGAAGAATCAGGGTATGTTGCAGAAAAGAAGAGGCGCTTGAGTGTAGATCAAGTGAAGGCGTTGGAGAAGGATTTCCATGTGGAAAGCAAACTTGATCCTGGGAGGAAATTGAAACTAGCTCAACAACTTGGCTTGCGACCTCGACAAGTTACTGTCTGGTTCCAAAACCGCCGTGCTAGGTGGAAGACCAAACAACTGGAGAAGGATTATGGGCTTCTCAAAAACAGATATGAAACTCTTAAGCTCAATTATGATACCCTCCAGCATGAGAATCAAGTTCTTCTTAAACAGGTAATAAGCTTGTTTCATGGATTTGAACTTGGGATGATTGGATTTAGTTTTTCATTCTTTTCCGGTTGATGATGCAGGTAGAGGAGGTGAAGGCAAAGCTGAATGGAAAGAACAATGTTTCAGTGAAGGAGGAGGTGAACGTGTCTAAAACTGATGTTTCAGTGAAGGAGGAGGTGAATGTGACTAAAACTGCAAATAGAACACTAGAACAAAGTGAAGCAGCAGCAGAAGTTGCGTACGAGAGCTTGAAGAGCAACAGCAATGGATCAAATGGGGCCATCCTTTTCCTAGACTTAAAAGACGGTTCATCAGATAGTGACTCCAGCGCTGTCTTGAATGAAGACAACAACATCGGCTCGAACTACGTGGGTGTATCTTCATCTGGGGTTCTACAAAGCCAACATGTTTGGATGTCACCGACAACAGTCTCTTCACTCAATTTCAACTCCTCTTCTTCATCTTCTTCTATGAAGTGCTTCCAACCCCAGCAATTTGTGAAGATGGAAGAACAAAATTTCTTGAGTGCAGATGAAGCTTGCAAGTTCTTCTCAGATGAAGAAGCTCCAACTCTTCATTGGTATTGTCCTGAACACTGGGAACTAAAATCAACATGCATGTAATACGAGATCTAACCAAAATGCAAAAATAAATAAAAGTAGCAAAAAGGTTGAGAGAAGGCTTCACGTGGGGTGGAGGAGGCTATGGCGATAGGTGACGCCAAAATGAGGAGGTGGACAGGCATCTTGATTAGGTCCTAAGTTCCCTCAAATGGAGCCAACCAAAAATCAAAATCATCATCATCATCATCATCATCATCATCATAGTTATGATCAATTATCATTTTCCTGGGCTTCTTTTGTAGTTTCTTTATGCAGAAAATAATTAATTAGTTATTCCAATTTCAGAGAATAGATTATTTTAATTAAAATTTCTTTGTTTATTTTTAAACAAATTTAGCTCTATTTGTTCTCGAAAGTTGAAAAACTTTGGCCGGACCTTGGTATTTTTTAACATTTCATTTTGATAAAATGGGGTAAAATATATATTTTGTATCTGTATTTTAATTTGTTTATTTTTTAATCAGTTAATAGTTAATAGCATTTAAATATGTTTGGTTAAATTCTGCTAGTGGTATTAGATTATGCATAAAGTTGCAGATTTAGTTTGTATTCTCAAACTGATCATTCTTAGCAATATTTTTCAAATTTCGAGAATCTTAATGCAAACCACAATCGTGAAATTTATTAACTAGTGTGTGTGTGTGTGTGAGAGTAATATGTGAAAATAACAATTTGACATGGTATGACACATGTTATAGTATTTTGTCGCATCAAAATTTGAAAATAAAAGAACTTAATGCATTTAATAACTACCATTTAGCGGCAAAACTAGAATTGCTGATCAGGGGCCGGATGTTTTTATAAATTATGTATGTTCAAAGTAGGCTTGACCCATGCTTTTAACAAAGTAATTTTAAATTTGAGATATACTAAAATTTAGGAAAAACAAAATAAGTTTATCACCTTGGCTACTATCATAAGCACTGAGTGATTAAAGGTTCTAGTGATTACCCATAGTGCGTTGACCTCAATTGACGACTGAAAAAAAATAATTAAATGAGAATTGTGCTGATAACGGGTTATAAAATAAAAGGACAAAAAGTAAAGAACAAAGAATATGAGAGAGAAAGAGAGATTGTATCTTATTGATCAATAGAAGTGTATTACAATGCTTCTTCAATATCTATATTTATAGACATAGAAAGTATAAATGGAATAGAACTCTAATTCTAATGACAATTAGAATTTAAACTTCATCTAAACTTATCTTAATCTTGATGGATATTCACTTAATAAAATATTCATAACAAAATGCTCAATTTGTATTAGATATTGTAATTATTTAAGTTTATTTTTTCATAATTAATATTTAGATACTACTTTGTATTGGTTTACCAAATTAAACTAAAAATTTTACTACATTTATAATAAAAAAAATTATCAATTCTACAAAAGAAATCAAATTAAAAAAACTTCAAGGGTGAAACACAAATTTAGCTTTTTTTTAGACACTAATTATAATATCAAAATTTAAAAAAATTAAAACTCAAAGGGGCCCTAAGGAAATTTTATAAAATTTGGGAGGGTTAGGGCTCTTACTAGCCCCTCCTAAATTCGTCTTTGCCATCATTTGATCAAGACTAAAATTTTAAAATTCTAAAAGTATAAGAACTAGAACTGACCAAATTATAGTACATTGACTAAATTCATAATTTACGTATAATGTAGGCACTAATAGCATAATTTAACTATATAATTTGTTGTTATATATATATATATATAAACAATCCTTAACAACTAAGATTTTTCCTAGTTCTTGGCAAGCTTCCTATTGTGATGACTCCAAATTTTTAGATTTCTACCCACACTACAACAAAAAACAGGCCTAACGCGACACTTTTTTTATTTAAGACAACACAAAAAAGGTTGGCATAGGTGTCGTGACGCTTTCGAAAAGGTTGTCTTTAGCAGGGTTGGCATAGGAGCCTCCACACTTTTCAAAAAGCATTGGCATAAGTCAATATAAGCCAACCTTTACTGAAGGGTTGGCAAAGGCTTAGTCAAGGTCGACCTTTAAAAAAGGTTAGGATAGACCTTGTCTAAGGCAACCTTTTAAAAAGATTGTGATAGACACATCTAAGACAACCTTTAAAAGGTTGGGGTATACATTTTCTAAGGAAACCTTTAAAAAAGGTTGAGGTATACATTATCTAAGGCAACCTTTAAAAAAGGTTATGATAGACTCGTCTAAGGCAACCTTAAAAGGTTGGGATAGATATTGTCTAAGACAACCTTTAAAAAAGATTGGGGTAGACCTGTCTAAGGCAACCTTTAAAAAGGGTTGGGATAAACTCATCTAAGGCAACCTTAAAAAGGTTGGGATAGACCTTTTCTGTGACACCCTTAAAAAGGTTGGGATGGACTCGTCTAAGGCAACCTTAAAAAGGTTGGGATAGACCTTTACTAAGGCAACCTAAAAAAGGTTGGATAGACTGTCTAAGGCAACCTTAAAAAGGTTGGGATAAACCAGTTTAAGGCAACCATAAAAAGGTTGGGATAGACCTTGTCTAAAGCAACCTTAAAAAGGTTGGGATAGACGTGTCTAAGGAAACCTTAAAAAGGTTCTAAGGAAACCTTAAAAAGGTTGGGATAGACCTTGTCTAAGGCAACCTTAAAAAGTTTAGGATAGACCCATCAAAGGCAACTTTAGAAAGGTTGGGATAGACTTTGTCTAAGGCAACCATAAAAAAGTTGGGATAGACTTGTCTAAGGCAACCTTAAAAGGTTGGGATAGACCTTGTCTAAGGCAACCTTAAAAAGGTTGGGATAGACCCATCTAAGGCATCCTTAAATAGGTTGGGATAGACCCGTCTAAGGCAACATTAAAAAGGTTGGGATAGACTCGTCTAAGGCAACATTAAAAAGGTTGGGATAGACTTTGTCTAAGGCAATCTTAAAAAGGTTGGGTGACTTTGTCTAAGGCAACCTTGAAAAGGTTAGGATAGACTTTGTCTAAGGCAACCTTAAAAAGGTTGGGATAGACCTTATCTAAGCCAACCTTAAAAAGGTTGGGATAGACCTTGTCTAAGCCAACCTTAAAAAGGTTGGGACAGACCTTGTCTAAGCCAACCTTAAAAAAGTTGGGATAGACCCATCTAAGGTTCGGATATTATATGGCTTTTATCTATCAACACGATTATTTTACAAAATAACAAATTCTTTGTAGCCTATTAACAAATAATAAGATTTGAACTTAATATCTATAACTTTAATATTTTAATTTAATTATTTTAATAAAAACATATTTAAGGAATAAATTATATTAGGATGATCCTAAAAACCATACTTTTTAGGCACCAATAAAATAGTACCACGTCATTAAATTTTTGTCAATGACAACCAAGAGAAATTACTATGTGAAAATTGTTAAAACACAAACTATTCTCTCTACCCAAAGGCCTAAGCACACTTGTATTTCCAAAGCAAATATTTAACTACACCTTTGGAACAATGAAAATGTGCAAGTGTACACAATCGTATTCAAGTAATAAAGTGACAAGTAAATGTTGAGCATCGTACCCATAGGGACTGTGCTATGAAAAGTATTTATGAAATATTAACAAATTGATTATGAACAAGATAATATTTGTTGAGGATATTAAGCTAAAGTATTAATCTAAGCTAACTTAATCTAAGTTAAGCTAAACTAAATTCAATTCCTATGCACAGTTTCTAAAAGTTTTAATCAATATGACATAAATGTGCCAGATTAATTGCTTTAATTACTTGATTAAATCTAAATAATGTTCATTCTTGTTACAAAATAATATTCACGATAACCCGATACTTTGCTAACTTATGAACAACATCACTTACTAAAATTCATTCATCTCTTGAACATATCTCTATGTCAATTCAACCGACTAAATCAATTCTAATAAGCAACTGTGTTATTGCGCATACATACTATATGAAAGCTAAAGAATCTCTTAAACATATCTCTATGCCAATTCAAACGATTAATTAACGATCATAAGCATGTAAAGGATCAAGTGAAGTAACAATCATATCTCTATATTGAAACAATTTAATCACAAAAATCCTGCAAGTTATGCAAGGCCATGTATTGTTTAATACCATCACAATTCTAACCTTCAGCTCCCTTAGAAAATTAGACATGCACAAATTAAATAGTGTTTCCATTAATCACAATTTCAATGCGCTTAAATGATTAATTAAATAGTTATATCACAAGGGTAATACAATAATAATTTAGGCATGATAATACTTAATTAAACAGAATATTTAGGGTCTATAACAACATAAACATGGATTAAATATAAACAAGCAATTAAACACAATCAACCCAACACTTAAAGAATTTAAGTCATTTCAATTAAATAATTAATAGCATTCATAATATCATTCATCATAATAACAAACAACAATCTAAAAATAAAGAAAAAGACTAGGATTAAATCCATCGATTTCTTAGAACAACTGTCGCGTTCTTCGTCGTTATTGCTCGACTCTTCTCATATCGAGGTCTCTAATGAACACTCAACAAAAGCTATGGAAGGTCTAAAGAACCACTCTTTCTCAAAAGGGAAATTGGCAAGGGAATGAGAAAAAATAGGATGGAAAATTAGAGAGAAAACTAGAGAGAAAGAAGAGAGAATGAGTTGTTTTGGTGTGAAAAATGAGGTGAGTGAGGATGATATTTATAGGTGGAGTTGAGGTGAGATGTGGTGGCTATATTTAGCAAATAAATATCAGCCACACACTCCCCCATGGCCGGCCACCACTCATCAAGCTTTGACTTGTTCAAAGTTGCTTCAAATGAGCCAGGGTAAGAATTTGATACCATGTAAAGAGGAGGGGTTTGAATGCAATTTTGGGAAACTTCAAGGACTGTTTTGAAATGTTAAAATGGTCAAAATATCAGCTAATTATGGTCAGCACTTGGACAGAACATGGCTAGCCCAATTAGAGGTGGTTTGACCTTCGGTTGCATGCACATCGAGCCACTTCAGTTCAGCCTTTATAATTTTTTTTTAATCCAATTTAATTTGAATTAAAAATATAATTATAAAGAATAATTTAGCTTCATATTGGACCGATCCTTGAATTGAAAAGATATTCTTCTTTGCTCTTCATTAACTCGGTGTAAAAATTCCCTCGACAGTTTAAGTTATCAGTAATGTCTGCTGGGCCGATTTTCACCAATTGTACAAATCTGTCAAAAAAATCATTAAATTCATGCTCAATATTTATAAAAATAATTAAAAATCAATATGTTGGAAATTTTAGCACAAATTACTTATTTTATAAATAAATTATATTTTTCAACATTAATAGAATTTACATGAATTTAGGTTAAAAAGGATATGAAAAATCTATATATTTTCATCGTTCCACACCCCCAAACTTAATTCATTACTTGTCCCGAGTAATGCACAAATCACAAAAGAGTTTATCATTTCTCCTCATACTTATGAATTCAAAATAACTAAGCATAAAAACAAGAATTTAGAATTAATGTAGCTCATGTTTGTCTCAATAAAAACATGTTTAAATCCTATCACTCAATTTTTATTCCTCGATTAAGACCAAACTGCTATCATTAAGTTTAACTTATGTCTTCATATGTTGAACATAGCAATTTCTCTCCACTAATATAGGTAGCATTGAATTATTGAATCAAATAGGTCTTTTGCATAGATTGTAATGTGGCTAGGTTAGGGGTAAGGAAAAGATAGATAAATTTAAGCTAAAACCCTAGACTCAGCTTGAATCAGACCTTCAATTTCACAAACTTTTTTTGAACTTTGCATACCCGTGCTCTTTTTTTTTAGTACATATGCTCTTTTTTCTTGTTTTTTTCATTTCTGTTTTTCTGAGCATCACTTTGTATGTACTATACTTTTATTGAGCATTTTGGTACTTCTTTTTAACTCCCCCAAACTTTTTTTTAGAACATAATCTTGATATACTGAGTTTGGTAGTTGGGACAATATAGAGATAAGTACAAGAGATAAGATGACTTATAATTGTAGGCTACAAAGAAAATTAGGTCATATAGTCTCAAAGTTGGCTTCAAGGGATAACATTTATTAAGGGTTAGCTTGAAAGACTCAAACAGTCCAAACAAATGTTGCCTAAATCATTTTAAAAAATTTATGCTTCCTAGGATTTCGCCTTAAGAAATCACTAAGTCAATTCTAGAGACTTAAAGTTTCATGCATATCTAGCTCTATAAGGATTTAAAATTTTATGATATGATTCACATATGTTATTAAGAGTGGCATTCTTATCATGGTTCAACTTAACATCATAACCATTGAGATAATTAAATTTTATTTTTACTAAAGCTTCAACTTTCATTATCTTCCTTTACAATCATAATTCTCAACTTAGAGAATTATCATACTCCACCATAAAAATACATTCACTAAAATTTTAACCTCTGTGTCACATGTAGAGATTTTAGCTCCACCAATGTGTGGGTTTAGGCTAGGTCCTTACGACTAAAAGCCTAAGTATATACGATACTTCTCCACCACCATAAAAATATGGCAGGCCACCAAGAGAGCTTCTACACTCAAACACTCCAGCACACAAGGGTTGGGAGAATGCTAGGAGGATTTTTATTACTCAAGCCAAGTGTGTACAAAAGAGGAGGGGAGCCTTCTTATTTATAGTCCAAGCCTTTCAAAACCAATGGCTAATATCTATTTGATCCGATGATCTACATCACGTGTCTAGAACATTCCCACTTAACTATATTTAATGTTATATACAAGTGGATGTATACCTTCAAGAACCTTTTACCCTATTCCACAATGGTCTTGCCCTTTCCATAACCTTTCGAGCCTTTTAGACTTCTCCAATGTCTACTAGAAGTGTCCGTCATGTTCTAGAACATTCCAAGCTCTTCTATCTGAGTTATATGCCTTTCTAGACTTGTTGCGCCTTGAGTGGCTCACTCTACACCATGAGGTGTGCTACTCTTCAACAAATCATGACATTATTCCCCACTCAATCTAGCAATGCCCTCGTTGCTAGGGAGCTCCACACTTGGATTCTCGAATGATTCCAACTCCTTCTCCCAAAGCAGCTTGATTACAACCTTCACACCAAGCGTCTTACCCTCGGCTTAATGTCGCCATCATTCTCCCCTTGGATGCTCTCTCTTGGTTCCTTATTGTCGACACTACCTCCACTTCTTCCTTTGAGCTTGCTTGTAACAACCCATTTTTCATTGGTGTTGAAAACGATGGTTTCAAGTCACAAATCCAAAAAGTGAATCCGTAAATATTATTATTTAATATTTACGAGTCAAGTATAGAATTATGTTGAAATTTGATTTAATATTTTTTGTTAATTGAACAAATAATTAGGTACAAGCATTTTGTCCTTAAAGTTATGTGGTTTTGGAAAATGAGGTTTCGGGACCTTGTTTTCGTAAATTTAGCCTGTAAATATTTTTATTAAATATTTACGTAGTTATAATATAAGTATATTAAAATTTGGTCCGAAAATTTTAGTGATTTGATTGTAATTAAAGAAAATGACTCAATTATAAAAGATGCAAAAGTTAATTGCTATTTATTGTTATGGGTTAATTGAGCATAGAAACATATTTGAATGGCTTTATTTGGCGATTTATCCATAATTATTAGATATCAACATATGCATACAGATTACAAGCTATTGAGGATCAACCCGGTTAAGTAGCAAAAAAGTAAAAAATAGAGAAAGAAATTGGAAAATTGAACTCACAAATTTAACGTGGAAAAATACTTCCGAAGAGGATAAAAAGTCACGAGCAAAGATAATTTTACAATAATAACAAAATAATGAAGAGTACAAAAGATGGAGATAAAAACTAAATCTCGAAAATAAAGAACCCTCAAAACGTAAACACAAAATTCTCCAAAAGTGTTAGGAGTTCTAATCTCTAATGGGTGTGTTTTCTAGTATTGTAAAAGAGCCTATTTATAGGCTAAATTCCTAGGTTAAATAATAATAAAATAATCTAGATTAATCAAAGTTTAATTGAAACAAATAAACAGAGATTAGCTGGAAGATTATTTCTCAAATTTGAATTGAAATATAAGTCATACATAACAAATCTCCACCTTGACTCATAGTTCCATAATGTCATATTTGCCAAAGCCTGCCATGGGCTTATCTTGAACTATGCAGAGAATTGACTGAGTTGAATTTGTGCTTAGAAACTAGATGACTTCTAGCCTTCGACTTGTGCATAGCCAAATCAATACTAATTAGGGTCTGATTTTCACGAACATAGTGCCTTGACTTTTCGAAACTTGCATCCAAAAGAGAACCTCTCTTCAATGAAACAATCATACTATTTTCCCTCCTATGACCAAGTTGTCTCCCCTCCAAACGAGTTGACTTCAATTTTGTAATGGACGAGGGACGTCTGATTTCACTGGTCATTGTAGAACCTTCCAAAATATAAAGACTGTCGGTCCTTTTACTTTTTAACAAAACGAGAGCCCCACGAGAAACCTTAATGCTGTTAGCCTCGATGTTGATCCTACAACCTTTCGAGTCTAAAATACTCAATGAAATGAGAGTTTTTCATAAATCAAATGCATACCTGACATCTGAGGGTGTCCTAATCATCCCATCGCGCATCCTAATTTTAACAGTACCAATAATGATTATTTTACTGGATGAATCGTTTCCCATACAACTCCACCTTCTATCAAATTGTATGTGGAGAACCATTCTCTATTGGGACACATGTGGAAAGAACATCTCGAATCTGAGACCCACTCGAACGTAAGCTCGAAGCTTTCGCTCGTTGACACTAACAAGAGATCATCATTGCTTTTTTCGACCAAATTAGCACCAGCTACATCTTCCTCATTATTCTCAGCAATCTTTTTATTCTGCAGTTTATAACAATCTACTTCGACGTGACCTAACTTCTTACAATAACGAAACCTTTTGTCTTGTTTCTTTGATACGACCAAAACGAAAACTTGCCTATCTGCCTTGCTATCCAAACCAAACTCATTGTCGAGTTTGTCTCTACTCAAAAAATAACCCTTCACACCTTCGAACGAGAGTTTGTCTCTGCCATAAATCAAGGTTTCCCTGAAAGACTTGTATAAAGGGGGTAAAGAACACAATAATAGCATAGCTTGATCTTCATAATCAATCTTAACCTCAACATTCTTAAAATCATTCAAAAGAATAATGAATTTACCAATGTAATCTCTAAGAAGCTCACCTTCGTTCATGTGAAACGTAAATAGGCGTTGTTTCAACACTAAATGGTTAGCTAGAGACTTAGTCGCATAAAGAGTTTCTAACCTTTTCCATAAGGCAGATGAGGTCTTCTCCATCAATACCTTTTGTAAAACCCTATTCGCGAGACACAATTGGATTGCAAATAGGATTGTTTCATCAAGCTCTTCCCATTTTGATTGATCTAGATTCTCGAGCTTTTTCTCGATAACAACCTTTTTTAGTCTGGTCTGAACTAGAAATGTCATCACCCGAACTTGCCACAGATTCAAATTTGTGACACCATCGAATTTCTCAACGTCAAACCTTGTTGTTTCCATCTCTGAATGGGTTGATTTAAAAAAATCGAAGTAGCTTTGATACAACTTGTTGGGATCAACCTGGTTAAGAAATGAATAAGTATAAAATAGTGAAAGAAAATGAGAAATTGAACACACAAATTTAACGTGGAAAAACTCTTCCAAAGAGGATAAAAAAACCACAAGCAAAGATAATTTTACTATAATGGAAAAAGAATGAAGAGTACAAAAGATAAAGATAAATAGTAAACCCCAAAAACCCGAAAACAAAGAAGCCTCAAAACATAAACACAAAATTCTCCAAAAGTGGTAGGAGTTCTAATTTCTAATTAATGTGTTTTCTAAGATTGTAAAAGAGTCTATTTATAGGTTAAATTCCTAGGTCAAATAATAGTAAAATAATCTAGATTAATTAAAGTTTAGTTGAAACAAATAAACAGGGTTTAACTGGAAGATTATTTCTCAAATTTGACTAGAAATATGAGTCATACTTAACACAAGCCACAACTAACCAAGTTACCAAATAGGATTTACATCAAAACATATACCATGATTTTAAGTGCACTTCATATGACCAAAGTGCTTATTATTTACATACCCAAAACCCTATTTACTTGCCACTTATAATCGGGCCAAAAATAAACAGATAGTTATCAAATGAGTAGCAGGATAGGGTGATCTCCAACGATTTTCCAATCGACAATGAAAGTTTGACGATATAAAAAGAAGATAATCAAATAAAGTAAGCTTCCGTAAAGCTTAATAAGTTCGTAAGATCAAACATATCATACTTGTCATTTTTTTTAATATACCGGTGTGATTACATGGTAGTATATGTTCATACTTTTTAACCCTCTGACAATGCACACACACCTTGCACACATAGACACTCGAATCTGAGACCCTTAGGATGAACAATATCTTCTTTTCCACTGGAACCATTCTTGTCAATTTAAATATAAATTGTACATAACAATTAAACTAATAATCCTTTTATCATATCTCATCATTCCAACTTCCTGAAATAATCAAACCTGAATGATTCATATCCTCAAAACACAACATGTCAAATAATCCCATACCAAGATATAATTCATCACATCATCTTATTCCATTTCCATCATAATAGTTAACTATTTCATCCGTAGAATAATAATAAATCAACTTCGGATACATGGGAGGGTAATACTCATACAAGCTAACATAAGGAGATTAATCGATACATGATGTTGCTCACACAAGCTTCAGAGAACCCGCAACACATGCAAGTTCTCAAGCCATCGATATAATATCCATCACCAGTACATAGCACTTGCTAAATAAAACACCGACACAGAGTGTCTGCTATTGAAAACACTGGCAACTAATGTCTGTTAAATATACACTGACATAAAGCTTGCTAAACATACACTAGCACAAAGCCTGCTACGCCCTAGTGACATGTCATTTGTATCCTAGCTATTCACTACGTTCACACGGGCTTATCTTACTTTTTCGGTACATTTCATACTCAACTTTATTCTTCCATTTCATTAATCATCCAATATATCATAACAGCATTCAATCCCATTTTATTAAACATGTAATAATTAAAATCTTTATAAACATAATAAATGTAATACAAACTTACCAAAATACTATAGTTAGTGACATGCGATGACGATTATTCGATAACTTTTCCTTTCCCCCATTTATCAACAGACTGATTTCTTTCTTGACCTAAATATAATAATTTTATTCAATTAACCAATCTAAACATCTTAAAACACTTAAATTCATCCAATTAACCCTTTAATGACATTTTACACATTTACCCTAAGCTTTCACCTTTGATTCAATTTAATCCCTAAAACTAAAATTCTCACAATTATTGCAAATTAACCCAAAAACCCTTGTGTCGAATTCTATATGGTCCCTTAACAGCCCACATTTAGCGCTTTATCACAAGAATTTCATGTTATTTTACAATTTTAACAACTTAATCCTTAAATTTTAAAATTAACAAAAATTACTTTACAAAATACTCCTACTTAACTATTAAACATAATAATCTATCATCAAATTTCAAAAACACTACAAATCCATCTATTTCATAATTCAAAACCTTTAATAGTTTTATAAATTAGTCCTCGGATTAATTAGATTAAGCTACAACAATCTCAAAAACATAAAAATTACTAAAAACAATTGACAAATACATAACATGCAAGGTAAACTAAGTTGGCCAAACTTGAAGCTCATGGAAATGGTGTTTCTTTCTTTCAATTTCGGTGGTGATAGCTTCTGGAAGATGACTACATGTTTTTGTTTCTTTTATTTTTACCATATTTACTAATTTATCACTTTAGCCTTTTAATTTAACTAAAATTTCCTAATTAACAAGCCATGACCGTCCACTTATTTTAGTTATGGTAACCACATAAAATACTTAATTAATGATTTCATAATCATTTAATATAATTAAACTTATGTCTATTAACTTTTGCAACTTTTACAATTTAATCTTTTTTTACTTAATTAACTATCTAAATGTTAAAATTTTATAATAAAATATTACTATAACACTTTAACAACTTTACAAATACTACTAACTCACTGATCGGAATCGTGGCCTTGAAACTATCATTTTTTACAACACTTAAAAAAGGATTTTTATAATCTATCATTTCAGATCGAGACTCGAGGTTTACCTTCAAATTTTGTGTAAGCTATACGAAGCCCTAGACACGAAACTGAATTTTAGTACATCTTTTCTTTCTCAAACTAACAGGCAATCAGAACAGGTGATTCAAATACTAGAAGACATGTTGTGATGTTATATCATTGAATTTGAGGGTAGTTGGGAGAAATTTATACCGTTGGCTGAGTTTGCACACAATAACAGTTATTAGTGGAGTACCAAATGGCACTATATGAGGCTTTATATGTCGTAAATGCAGAACTCCTCTGTACTTGAGCGAAAGAAAACTAGTTGGAACAGATTTAATTCATGAAACCAAAGAAAAAGTCTGAGTTATACGAGATCGTTTGAAAGTTGCCTTAGATTGACAAAAGTTTTATGCTGATTTGAAAAGAAAAGACATTGAATTTTAGATCGGCAATAAAGTGTTTCTAAAAGTTTCACCCTTGAAGAAAGTTCTTTGTGTCAGAAAAAATGGAAGCTCAGTCCGAGATTTAGGGATGTATGAGATTCTAGAAAAGGTTGGTCTGGTAGCCTATCGATTAGTTTTGTTTCCGGAACTTGAAAAGATTCATAACATTTTTTTATTTGTCGATGTTACAACGATATCAATCTAATCCTTTCCACGTGATATCTCTTGATGAAATAGAGTTACAACTTGATTCCATGCATTGTGAATAACCAGTAAATATTTTTCTTAGGAAGTTGAAGAATTAAGAAACAAATGGGTATCTCTAATGAAAGTGTTATGGAATCGTCATGATACAAAACAAGCTTCGTGGG
This sequence comes from Kokia cookei, assembly GCA_039519145.1. Classification (NCBI taxonomy): domain Eukaryota; kingdom Viridiplantae; phylum Streptophyta; class Magnoliopsida; order Malvales; family Malvaceae; genus Kokia; species Kokia cookei. The sequence continues at coordinate 15,361,182 of CM076908.1, forward strand.
AGCCAGAAGAAACCATAAAATCACAATACCCTAACTTTTTCTCAGGTAAAAATTTCGAGGACGAACTTTCTTAAGGGGGAGAGTTGTAACCCGCTTTTCAGTAGTGTCAGAAAAGACGATTTTAGAACCCCATTTTCGATGTATGAGTCCGTAAATGTTGTTAATTAATATTTACGAGGTTAGTATTAAAGTTCATTAAAAATGATAAAAATTTATATTAATCCTTTAAAAATTATAGAGATATAAGTTATTAAAATGGTGAATTTATATTTTTACTATTGTAAAAGTTACAATTTAATTTTCATCACCTAACAAAAATTTATGACCTCACCGCTATTTTTTTTTGTTCAAATTCTTCCACCTTTAGATGAAACTATGAATTTAAACTGAGCAGCTCAACCTTCAAATAAATCCAATACTCAAGTTATATTTTATTTGTCTCAACACAGTAGTAGTAAACAAAAATGGAGTCCACACCATCCATGCACGTAGCCAATAGGGTAATTTGGTCCACCCATTCTAATTTGAAATAAAAGCAAACTTTCTTTGGTTTGTCATTTCTTTTTTCACTCCATAGCTGGTAAAATGAAGCAGTAGATTTGTTCTAAATTTTCTCTAACTTATTCCATCTTCTTCCTTATTTCTTGCCATAACTAAAAATATATTTAAATATCATATGAATTACAAGGAGAATATTTTAATCTTTACTAAATATGAACTCCAAACCAAACCAAACCAAACCAAACCAGAGGAGGGATTTGGCAGGTTGGTGTTTGTCTTGTAGCAAACAAGCAGGTAGCGCAGTAGTACGCAGTTCTGACGGAGGCAGCAAAAAATTGCAGCTAAATAGTCCTCAGTGTCCCACACTAGACTGGGGGCGCAGCTACTGCATAATAATGCCACTAAGTTTCGGTTCATCACATCTCATCTCACCTTTGCATTGGTTGCTATTTTATCTTTACTTAAATGTTACATTCAAATCGTACGCTATATAATATATATTATAGATTTATGCAGTGCGGTGTAGGTATCGGAAGAAAAGCATGCATGTGATGGTGGACCCTTTTTCGTAATAAGGCAAAGTCGTTTTCCATCAGTAGTCACATTAATCCACATCAAAGTTTGCAGCCAAGCAGAGCCAAAACCAAAAGCAAAGCTAAGCTAAGCTAGAAATGAAAATGATACAGCAAATTTGTTGTGTTAATCAATTTGTTTTCAAGTAACTGTTTTTTCAAACTATGCGGCTAAATAGCTTCCTTTTATTTTGGTTACTCTATTTTTTTTTTGTCAATTTAATCACTTTAATTAAGATAATTGTTTAAATTGATTATTAAGTTTAAAAATTTCATTAATTCATTAATGGATGTCGACGTGATTTTTAATGACAATGATCAATTCAAACAATTATCTTAATTAAAATGATTAAATTAACAAAAATAATTTAATGATCAAAGTAAAAACGACACTATTTAAAAATCAAGAATACATTTGCAGCCATACATAACCACTTCCACAAAACACAATACCTGTTTTAAGGTTTGCACTCACCCAACACCTCGTTTTGAATTGGATATATGATATTTTGTAGCTTGAGAATACAAATTTCATATAACCAATTCTATTTAGATTTTATGTGCATCTTCAAATTGATGGAAAGATTATTCGGAAGAAATTTTATCACATATATATACGTGTGAAAATTACGTATTTAAAATTTAGGTTTGTTAAAATAATACACAATAAATAATTAAAAGTAAAGTTTGAAATTAATAATTAAAAAATGCAATACTTACAAAATTAAAATGAAAATTTAGATTAAATTATGAGTAAAAAAAATTAAAATCTATAAATACATCATATTAAGGTATTAAATGGACTCCAATTGTTTATTTTGGTATTTTCATTTTTCTTAAGTTAGTATCGAGTTGAATTGTGACACCAATTCAATAAAAGACATTATCAATATATATAACGAGCTAGTAAAAGTGATGAGGAACAAACGCAAATATTTTACGTGGAAAACCCTCAAAGAGGGAAAAACCACGAGCAAAGTAGGTATCAACTTTTCACTAAATGAGTAAATAAACAAGAGTACAATATGGAGAAAATAAACCTAAAAGTACTAAACGTACAATCCCAAAACAAGAAAACAAAGTCCTAATTCAAGAACAAAATTCTCTCCATAGTTTCTACGAAACTCTCACAAAAACTCATAAGCGACTACATCTTGTCGCCCTCAAGAAAAGCTCTTGTTGATTGGCATCTTAAAATAGAGATAAAATGGCCCCTTTAAATATGCTAATATTATACTTCTAATCATACTAAAGTATCCCTGAAATAATCAGAGTCCAATTGGGAGAAGCAGTCATGCTTGAAGTCTAAAACGTGACTGCATAATGTGACGTTGAGACATAACATATAGCATCGTCTCGACGTTGTCTTTGCTTCACTGTTTCAACTTTGTCGCATCGTCTCGACATCTCAATGCTCCCCGTCGTGACGTCAAGCCTGTTTTGGGCCTTCTTCGATTGTTCATTGATTGTTGTCTTAAGTGCCTGCAAACTTTTCGATAAATGCGAGGCACACCCCACAAATCACCACCTTGACTCATATTTATTACACCTTCTTTTCCATGCATTATCATGGGTCAAAACACGAATTTTTGCAAAATATAAACCAAGTCTGAACTGTGCTTGAACTTGGAAATTGAAAGACTCTTAGACTTCAAATCAAAGTTGTATAATGTAACAAGGACCAGTAATACCCGAATAGGAGAGAAAGCATCAACTCTCTCCACCTAACTATAACTCTTTGCAAACCATTTGAGTCCTAAAGACCAAAAAGGGACTAGATTCTTCTCTAAATTAGGCACACGCCTGACGTCTGACATGACTCCACCTTCAACCGAATTATGTGGAGAGCAACGAATCATCACCCTTGTCCTTGGCCACATCAGCTACTTCCATAATTATTCGAAATTGCCAGAAATTAAAAATTTGTGATCCATCAAACATTTCAATATCCAAAATCGTTATTGTGTAATTGAATGAGTCGATTTGTGGAAGCTAAACTTGGGCTTTAATACCAATTTGTTGGGGATAGACTCATATAAACAATGAGCTAGTAAAAGTGAAGAGGAATGAACACAAATATTTTACGTGAAAAACTCTCAAAGAGGAAAAACCACGAGCAAAGGAGGTATCAGTTTTTCACTAAACGAGTGAACAAACAAGAGTACAATATGGAGAAAATAAACCTAAAAGTACTAAACGTACAATCTCAAAACCCGAAAACAAAGTCCTAACTCAAGAACAAAATTCTATCCATACTTTCCACGAAACTCTCACCAAAACTCATGCGACTATGGGCCAATTTAGTATTGCTTCTAATAAGCACTTTTGAGACAAAAAACACTTTTGAGATCAAAAAATTTCTAAACAAGATGCTTTTGAGCTTTTCAAAAGTGCTTTTGAAATTAAAAAAAAATGTTTTGCAAAAGCTCTGTTTTAGCTAAAAGAAGAAGTAAAAAATTTTAGCTTTTGCTCAAAAGTACTTTTTGGCCTAAAAGCATTTTTGAGAAGCAATTGTAAACTAAGTTTACATCTTGTTGCCCTCAAGAAAAACTCTTACTGATTGACATCTTAAAATAGGGATATAATGATCCCTTTAAATAGGTTAAGATTAGAGTTTTAATCATACTAAAATATCCCTAGAATAATTTGAGTTAAACTTGGAGAAGCAGTTTTTCGTGAAGTTTAAAATGCTGCATACATAACTTGTAGAAGTCATTGTGATGTGGCATATAGCCTCGTCACGGTGGTACCCCTACTTCACCATTTCAACGTTGTCACTTCGTCTTGACATCCCGGTGTTCCTCATTATGACGGCCTATTTTAAGCCTTCTTCTACTGTTCATTGATTGTTGTCTTAAGTGCTTGCAAACTTTCCAATAAATGCAAGGCACACCCCAAAATATATATTGTCAAAACATTTTTTTTGAAAAAATTCTCGAATTTTTTTTAAAATCGAAAACGGAGTCGCTAGCAATGTGTTTTTTTTACTTGGGGTGATTGGATCACCTCAAAACATTTAAATTTATTTTTAAAAAAACAATTTAGTCTTTGAAATCTAGAAAATAGGTTCAGGAGTCAATTACGTGTGAAGAAGGATTAGCACCCTCACACGCCCAAAATTAGTACCAGTCGATTTTTTTAAAGGTCTTATTTGTTAAAAAAATTTGAAAACTCGAGTAAAATTAAAATGTGACCTCTAAATGCATGATTTATTCAATGTAATTTTAAAAATTGAATTTGGTGAGGAAAATGTCTTTTTATTTCGAATTAATCGAGAAGTTGAAGTCGTGTCCAAGAGGTTAAAGCACAACATTCTCGAAATTTTTAAATTAAAGGACATTTAACAATTTAAAATAGGATATTCAATTGTGTAAATTCAACGAAAAACCATACTCAATACGTTATGACATAATTTTCTGAATCCCTTATACAAAAGGATATTGCCTTGTTTTTTGAAATCATTTATTTTATAAAACAACACATTATTTATTTTATTAAAAAACATTTTTAGAAAGCTCGAATGTACATTTTAAATTGCAAGTTTTTTTAAAAAAAATGACAAATAGCAAAGATAATACATGCATGGCATAACATTAATGAGTATAATTAAATTTAAATTACAAAAATAAAAAATAAAAAATAAACAATATAAATAGGCAAATAAATTAAAATTGAATATATATATATATAATAATTAAATAAGAGAATTGAATTTTTAAAAAATAGAATAATAAAAAGGATTTTAAAAAGATTAATTTTGGAAAGAATTAATTTAAAAAAAGGATTTAACTAAAATAATATGAAGGCGCTTAAATAAATTAAAAGGAATAAAAGAGGCAATTTTTTAGAAAAATAAGTCTGTGGAGGGTTAAATTTAAAAGAAATAAAACGATGAGGATTAGATTAAAATTAAAAATAAAATTTCAAGCAAAAAATGGGAAAAAACAGGTACGCGGGGTAACAATAGAATTTTTTAAGAGTCCAGGGACCTTATGGGCAATTTGCCCAAGACCCTACACGTGTCTGCCCAAAGATCACTTGGTCTGAGGGTCAGATTGTAAAACATCTAAAACTAGGTTGCTAAATTTAAAAAAGAAGAGGGAAAAATCAGGACCAAAGTGGAAGAGTTTCAAAACATAAGGATTGCGGAGACAAATTGCTTGCTCTTTAAAAACAAGCGAACCCTGGATGGGTCCGGAGTGGGTCGAATCGGGTCATCTTAAACGACGTCGTTTTGAGCATAGATTTTCTCTTCAAAACGATGTCGTTTGGTTCAACAATAAATAGCAATTTTTTTGTAAAAAATTCATTTCTTCATTCGTTTTTAAAAAAACTTTTCCTTTTCTCAAATTCTCTCAAAGCTCCTTAAGGGACGGATTAAGGGTCCGTTGTGTGGCCACCATGTCCGCCGATCACCGACGTTGGCAACTGCCTCATACGATAGTCGGACTTTCGAAAAGGGCCCTTTTTACACCTGACTTTTTTACCTCGATTACAGATCAAGGGTTAAAACTCCCTAGATTGAAATTAAATCCCCCAAAATTGTCGAAACTTATTCGATTCTTTAGGGTTTTCGAAAGGGGAAACCCATTTATTTGTTTTTTGAAGCCTCCACATGACCATTTGTTGATCCAGAAGAGTTCTCAAACAGCCACCATGGCGGCGGTGGTGTCCGAATAGTAATTTGGAAATATCCTTCCTTTTTTTCTTTTTATTATTTTGTATTTTAGGGTTTTCGAAATGAAAAAAAAAAAAAAGACAATATAAAATGAAATATAAAATAAATATAACAGTATACATTAAAAACACTCTGATTCTTTGTATTTTAGATTACTGGCGTTCGAAAAAAAATAGCAATTGATTCAAAGTTAGCTTTTATAGCCAAAATACACATGATTTTCTTTTGTTTTTTCCTATTTGTTTGCTTGTTCTTGCTTTTATTCCCTTTCTATCTTTACAAGTGCAACGATGGTGGCAGAAGGAAGACCATTGGCAATGTTAGAAGCGTGGTGGTAGACAATAGGGCACGTTGCTGACGTGGCAAGGGCGTGAGTGGCTGCGGCGTAGATGGGGGCATCTAAATTAAGGTTTTTGATATTTTGTGTTTGGGCTTATTGGGCTTGTGTTTGATTTGGACTAGGTTTATGGTTTGGGTCATGTAAATGGGTTTGGGTAGTTTTAGGTGTTGGGCTTGTAACTTGTAAAAAACTTTGGACTTTTAATTAAAGTATTTTTGGTTTATGTTTTTTTGTATTTATTTATTTATTTGGTTGGGCCCGGACAAATAGGGCTCTAATAGCTGCCCCTCTTTGCTCGTTGTCGTGTAACGAGAGCAGAGCAAAGACTAAAAGGAGGACAAATTTCATCTAGTCTCGTTGAATTTGGCTTCTTTGGCACTTCTTCTTCAAATAACCCGCTTTTGCTTAATTGGTTGCTCACTTCACTGTATCTGCTTCTCTACAACCCTAGGAAGATAGGATTTAGCGTCGTGACTTCATTTTGCCCTAAGGCAAATGTAGAGAGATAAAATTTGCTACTGTAACTTCACTCAATTCCATTACAACTTTAGGGAGATTGAGATTCACTATTGTAGTCTTTGATCTGATCCATTGGCACTTTAAGGATATGGGATTTGTTGTTGTAGCTTCGTTTCACTTCACTACAACTTTGAGGTATAACAATAGCCATTGCGGCTTTAATCTGCTTCTCTTTAACTTTAAGGACATAAGATTCGCCTTTGTAGCTCCAATCTAGCCCTTTATAGATTTGAGATTTGCCTTTACGGCTTCAATCTGCTCCTCTATAGTCTTGAGATTCGCCTTTGCGACTTCAATATGCTTCTCCTCATCTTTAGGGTATAAGATTTACCGTTACGGCTTCAATATTTCCTTTCACATCTTTTAGGGTACAAGATTCACTATTGCGGCTTCAATCTTTCCCATCTCATCTCTAAGGTATAAGATTCGTCATTGTGGTTTCAATCTTTCCCTTCACATCTCTAGGGTATAAGATTTATAGTTACGGCTTCAATCTTTCCCTTCACATCTCTAGGGTATAAGATTCACCGTTGTGGCTTCAATCTTTCCCTTCACAGCTCTAGGGTACAAGATTCGCCATTACGACTTCAATTTTTCCCTTAATATCTCTAGGATACAAGATTCACCGTTGCGGCTTAAATATTTCCCTTCACATCCCTAGGGTACAAGATTCGCCATTGCGGCTTCAACCTTTCCGTCCATATCTCTAAGGTACAAGATTCGTCATTACGACTTTATTCTTTCCCATCACATCTCTAAGGTACAAGATTCGCCATTGCGGCTTCAAATCTTTCCCTTCACATCTCTAGTGTGCGAGATTCGTCATTGCGGCTTCAATCTTTCCCATCAAATCTCTAAGGTACAAGATTCATCGTTGCGACTTCAATCTTTCCCTTCACGTCCTTATGTATAAGATTCATTGTTGCAACTTCAATCTTTCCCTTCACGTCCTTATGTATAAGATTCATTGTTGCAGCTTCAATCTTTCCCTTCACGTCTTCAAGGTATGGATTCAATTTTTCCTTTGTTCATCTCGTCGTTTTGTGGGAATGAAACATGTAGAATATGCATCTATGACCACTATGCAAGCCAAATTATTAGGATGTTATGATCGAAATGAATCAAATGCTCTTAACTAAATGAATGTGCAAGTTATTGGAATGAATGTCAAATTTAAAAAATGATTTTTTATGGTCCTTAGATCAACATGGTTTGTCGTTTGTCCAAGTTCTATCACTAGTGTGCTACCCTATCTTCTTCTAGGTCTGCGATGAAACTTGGAAAAGTAGTTTCAGTTCGAGCTACTTGTTTCAAGTTTGGTTCTTTTAACTGGTAGTCCTGTTTCAGGTCCCTATACCATTTAGGAAATTTTTAGAGTGATACGTATGGATCCTTGTATGCTTTATAATGTTAGTCCATTATTCGTTATTTTAATGCAAAAATGCTTGAACAAGGTTGTGAAAGAATAAGACCAGATTTTATTGAAGACAAAGTTTAAAGGAAAGAACTAAAAATGGCAAATATTGGTCAAAGAAAATTGTCAAGTATAAAATAATCAAAAAATAATATTAGGTGCCCCATATATCAAAGTACGAGCTTCTCTGAGTCGACTTGACAAGGATCAATCTGAGCCCGATATGTGTCTAGAAAACCTGAAGTGTTTTATCGATACCCCAAGATGTAAAGTTTCTCTATCTTGTTACGTTCATTACAAATCCATTCTTTGCTCCAAATTTAAGTTACCCTTTTTGAGTTTTTAACTCAAAATCCCTTTGGCTTCAAGACACTCTTTGCGAGTTTTCATCTTGACCTCTCTTTTTTTTCTTTTTTTCTTTTCTTTTCTTTCTTTCTTTTTTCTTTTTTCTTTTCTTTGGTTTCAATGGCTCTTCCAAAGAAGGCTTTCTTCACAACATAAGGTCTTTCCCAATTGGGCATTCATTTTCCTCGAAAGTCCTTGTGTATGGGAAGTACCCTTGTGGAATTATTTGAGGCAGACCTTTTTGTCGTAAGCTCGCATCATTCGTTTTTGGTACATCTTACCATGACGAATAACTCTTAATCTCTTTTCTTCGATTTAGTTCAACGGATCATATCTGGCTTGGATTCATTTCGCCTCATCCAAATTTAGCTTTGACAAAAGTCAGAGAGAAGGAATCTCAATCTCAATAGGTAAAATCGCTTTCATTCCATATACTAGTGAGAACGGTGTTGCCCTAGTAGAAGTTCTGACCGATATTCTATAAGCAAAAAGAGCAAATGGTAACTTCTCGTGCCAATCTTTATAGGTCTTTGTCATCTTTGCAATGATTTTCTTGATGTTTTTATTGGCTGCCTCTACTGCCCCATTCATTTTTGGGTGATAAGGAGATGAATTGTATTGTTTGATCTTGAATTACTCACAAAACTCTGATAACGTGCTATTATTCAAATTTAATTCATTGTCAAATATGATCCTTTCTAGCATCTCATATTGACATATGATCTCCTTTTTCAAGAATTTGCTAACTGCAGACTTTTTGACGTTGGCGTAAGAAGCAATTTTCACCCACTTGGTGAAATAGTCAATAACCACAAAGATAAACCTATGTCCATTAGAAGCTTTGGGTGAAATTGGTCCAATAACATCCATGGCCCACATAGAGAAAGGCCACGGAGAAGTCATGACATGAAGATGCAACGGAGGTACATGAATTTTATCTCCATAGATTTGGCATTTGTGACACCTCTTAGCATAGTTGATGCAATCACCCTCCATGATGGACCAATAGTATCCAAATCGTATAATTTTTCTGACCATTGTGAAACCATTGGCATGTGTTCTACAAATGCTCTCGTGGACTTCTTCCAAGATTTTTCTAGCTTCAATTGCGACGACACATCTTAGCAATACCTAATTCTTTCTCCTTTTATACAAGATCTCTCCATCTAGGACATACTGATTTACAAGCCTTCTTAGTGTCCTTTTATCATTCCCAACCGCTTGCTCTAGGTACTCGCGATCTTTTACATACTGTAGGATGTCTTGGTACCAAAGATGGTCGTCCTTTTATTCTTCTTCAATGCCGCAGCAATGGGTTGGAACCTCGTAGATGCTCATTTGAGTAGGTTTTACATCTTTCGGCCTATTTACTTTTATCATTAATGCAAGAGTGGCTAGAGCACCAGCCATTTAATTTTCGTCTAATGAAAGGCAATGGAATGTGACATTATCAAACTCTTTAATTAACTTGAGAACCAGCTTTCAGTAATCAATTAACTTGGAATCTCTCATTTTTCATTCTCCCTTAAGTTGATAAATCACGAGTGCGGAATCCCATATACCTTCAAAACTTTGATCTCTCGTTCTATGGCTGCACGGATTCTCATGATACAGGCTTCATATTCTACCATGTTATTTGTGCAATTGAAGTCAAGTTTACTGGAGAAAGGATAGTTGTCTCCTTCTGGTGATACCAAGACTGCCCTAACTCCATTACCCGTGACATTCGAAGCACCATCAAAATTCAATCGTCAAGGATGTTCTAATGCGATTCCCTTTTCAGTGGTTGCAACGTACATTAAATTCTCATTTGGGAAGTCAAAATTTAATGGTTTGTAGTCTTCTAGAGCTCTGCTAGCTAGGAAGTCTGCTATTGCACTCCCCTTTACTGGTTTATGGTTTACATAGACTATACTGAACTCAAAGAGTAGGATTTGCCGCCTAACCATTCTGTCATTTAGTGCGGTTAACTCTATCATGTATTTCAAAGATCTAACTTTGAGGTTGTCCAAGTTAAGGTAGTATATTGCTCTTTCTTTCTTTCCAGACTCGTCATGTTGGCCTAGTACATATCCCATAGAATTTTCAAAAACTACCAAGTACACTGGTTTGTTACGACTTGATGGTAATAGGATTAGAGCATTGGACAAATAATGCTTGACCTTATCAAAAGTTTTCTGGCATTCATTGTCCCACACACCTGGGTTTTGCTTCCTAAGAAGATGGAAGATGGGATCACATTTCTCAATTAACTATGAGATGAACCGAACGATGTAATTTAATCTCCCTAAGAAACTTCGGACTTCTTTTTGTGTACGGAGCGGTGGTAACTCCTGTATGGCCTTGACCTTATCTAGGTCAATTTAAATTCATCTCTTGCTGACCACAATGCCTAATAATTTGCCTGAACTAGCTCCAAAAGTACATTTTGCTAGATTTAACTTTAGCTGAAATTTTCTCAATCTTAAGAATAGTTTCCCCAAGACCGTCACATGTTCTTCCCCTATTCGAGACTTTGTAATCATATCATCAACATAAACCTTATTCTCCTTATGCATCATATCGTGAAATAAAGTCACCATGACTCTTTGATATGTTGCCCCCGCGTTTTTAAGTCCAAATGGCATCACTTTATAACAAAACGTCCCCTACATTGTGACGAATGTCATTTTCTCCATATCTTTAAGATCCATTTTTATTTGGTTGTATCTTGAGAAACTATCCATGAAGGGGAATAGTGAATGACCAATCGTGTTATCTACTAGAGTGTCGATGTGAGGTAGTGGAAAGTTGTCCTTTGGGCTAGCTTTGTTCAAATCTCGATAGTCCACGCACATAGCACCTTTCCATCTTTCTTAAGAACAAGGAATATGTTGGCTACCCATTCTAAATATTTGATCACTTGAAGGAAATCAGCGTCAAATTTCTTTTTGACCTCTTCTTTTATCTTTAGCAATACGTCAAGTCTCATTCTTCAGAGCTTTTGTTGAACAGGTCTGCATTCTTCCTTTTTGGGGAGCCTATGTACCACAATGTCAGTGCTTAGGCCAGACATGTCTTGGTAAGACCATGCAAAAACATCCTTGAACTCTTAGAGCAACTCGATAAGATCTTTTCTTGTTTCTACAGAGATCCTTGAACTTCTTATGAGGCAAGATTTGCTTCTCCTTTTGTTCTATCATTCTTAACAAATCAGGAGACAAGTTACAACCTTGATTATCTTCAAATTCTTGAGGTTCCTCTAAACACATATCTTGCTCAAAATGAGGCTTTGGGTCAGTAGCAATGTCACTCATATCATTGATATCCAAGGACCTATCAAAGGAGTAAAAGGGATCCAAAGAATAAAATAAATTTAACAATGATGGGTTGTATGGTATGAATATGAGTTTATAAAAAATATTTGTCAAATTGGACAAGAACGAATGTATAAGAAAAATGGTTGTAAGAATGATTAATTGTGTAAATTGAATATAAGAAAAATGTTTGTTGAATTAGACAAAAACAAAAAAAAAATAGCTAGCGAGATATTTGCCAAAAGGGATGGAAAATGCATTTTTCATTAAAGATATCTGATAATGGTCATGTGCCTTTTACAAAGGATTTCTATCGCTCTTGGGCTTAAAATAATGGTGTGTTTTGAGTATTACTCTAAAAAGGTCCTAAAAGCTACGGGGAGTTCCACTACAGTCCAATTATTCAAAATGCTCCCATCTTCGACCACTTCATTTACCCCTTGATCCGGATGATTAGGCAAGGGATTTCCAACTATGTTGGGTCTTACTGGCTCATCGAATCTTACAACTCTCACTTTAATTGACTTCTCAATCAACTTTTTGAAGGAAAAACAAATCTCAATTGAGTGTCCAACTTCTCTTGCATGGTATTTGCATTGAGCATTTGCATCGTACCATTTTCGGAACGGGGGTTGTAGTGGCTTCATATAGTATGGGGACACTACATGTTCATCATATAAATTTCGATAAAGCTCCTTATATTTCATTGGGATAGGAGTGAATAATCACGCTATGAACGTCACAGCAATGTGCAAGCGTACACTGTCGATGCAAGTATAGTAGACAGAAGTGAATTTGTCAGATATCGATCCCACGAGGATATGTGTCTATTGTCGAAAACTGTCGGTGCATTGAATAAGTGAAATGTAATAAATTGTGAGAATGGTTGTTAGAGTAATAATGTTAAAATAAAGATAAAATGTAATAAAGGTAAAATGGGATCCACAACGTGAATAGTCAGCAGAAAACTAAGTGTGGCTTACAAGGTTAAGAATAACAAGTTAATTGTCGGTGCAATGATGTGCAATGTACATCTTACGAAACTTGGCTTTTTATTAGATCTATGACTTTATTATGCACACTAGCCACACCTTCTAGTGCTAGCAATGCAACACACTTAAGAACAAGTGGACCAAATTCCTTTAATCCCCAAGCAACTTCTGTTGTCTTGCTTGTTAGTTTAAACTCTCACTGCACCTTCCAGTGACAGTGACTGCAATAACACTTCCGTGCTAAAATCATTCAAACCTAAAGATTAAACAGTAAAGGAAAACTTGGAAAAAATATCAATTAGTCTAAATATCAAGTGTACTTCCATACAATCTTGAAATAACATGAATTACCATCATTTAAGAAAGAAATATAAAAGAACAAATGGAGAATACTATGTCTAGGCTACTCGACTTGCTCTTTTAATCTCCTCTTGTGTCACACTTAGGAACTCCTTGTCAAGAGCTAGTCTGCATCACCTTCACGTTGATTCACCCGAGGAGTCTCAAGCCTCCATAGTCGAAAAGCTCAAAAGTTAGGTTGAAGAAGATAATATTGTAAAATGGGAGACAAAGGGAAAAAGAGACTCCTTTCTCTTTCCTTGTGAGTGTTTATATTTAGCCCAAATTGTACAGGTGTCTATTCTGCAAAATTAAGTTGTACAAGTTGGTTATACCAGATTGGACAACTCACACATTTCTGTTCTTATCAGACAGCTGTCAGTTGCAGCGATAATTTTGGGCGCAATTCTGGACACGTTCATGTAGCGACAATTTTGGACTTGTTCATGCAGCGACATTCATGGGTGCAATTGAAGAATACTTATGCAACAATAGTCCTGGATGCACTTGAATATTATTTATGCAGTGACAGTCTTGGGTGCATTCCGAAAATATTAATGCGACGATAATTTTTGGGTGAAATCTGGAAGTGGTGACAGTTTTGGGTGCAATCTAGAAGTGCTCATGCGGCAATAGTTTTGGGCGCAAATTTGGACGTTATTTTGCAATGACAACTCTGTACACCTTCATGCATTGATCCTTTCGAACAGGTTCCTGCAATGACATCTTTGGGCGCAAAACTAAACAACTAGTGCAGCGACATTATTAGTAAAAACATGATGAAATTAAAGAAAATTAGGTCAAGCTTCACTAAGTTAGAAAATACAATAACTAAGTTAAAAAGACTAAAAATGCATGCTAAAGATGATCAAATGGGAACAAATTATACCATAAGTAAAGAGAAATCACTGGTCTTTTCTAATGCTATCAGTGAACTAGACTCTTTCAGTGTTTAGCCTCGACCTCGATTCTTGTCATGGAGTGCTTCGATAGTTGGTCATTAAGGCTCTTGATTGCATCATCATGGTTGGCTTTGCAATATTTGGCCTATACATGCGCACATTGTTTACTTCAGTATCCTTCCTCTTGAGAGAAGACCTCTTGGTACCTTCTCTAACGTCTATCTTCCTACTTTTAATTGCACTCTCAATCATTTCTCCAAACATGACCATATCAGAGAAACTTTTGGTAGCATTCCCTAGTAAATGATTGATGTATGGTGCTTTTAGGGTGTTAACAAAGAGCATAGTCGTCTCATTTTCGGTCAATGATGGTTGCACTTGAATTGTTACATCCCTTAATCTTTGGGCATATTGCCTGAAGCTTTCACTTTGCTTCTTCTCTATATTTTGCACCGTGATTCTATTGGGGGTTATGTCAGTAACATGGCCATATTGTTTCATTAAAGCCTGAGCCAAGTCCTTCCATGAACTATCTTCGCACGACTTAGTTGATTGTACCATTTAGCCACAGATCCTACCCGACTATCTTGGAAACAGTGAATCAGTAGCTGGTCATTGTGGACATATCCTGTCATTTTCCTGCATAACATGGTGATATGCGCCTCTGGGCAACTCATCTAGTTGTACTTCTCAAATTTTGGAGCTTTGACTTTGGAAGGAAGTACTAAGTTTAGGACCAAACTTAAATATGCGCCTCTGGGCAACTCATCCAGTTGTACTTCTCAAATTTTGGAGCTTTGACTTTGGAAGGAAGTACTAAGTTTAGGAACTTAATTCCTTAGTGTCCACCTCATAGCAGATTTCGACTCCTTTCATCGCCCTAACTTTTTCTTCTAATAGTTTGTATAGCTCTTCCAACTGTTTGGAGAGCTTCATTCTTGTTATTTCATCAAATTCGGGAATGCCAGGATTAGCGATGTTATTTCCTAGGTTGAATCTTGATCCCATTGGATAATTAGTTGGCCTTGAAGTGCCAGTAGGGTGTTGTTGCATTCTTATGGTAACAAGAGCTCCTCGTGTGTACGTTTATGTTGGAACTTGGTTATATGAAGGTGTATAGCTTGAGGGTTTAATGGGATCCTCTTCTTCTTCCGTAGGATTTTTTTCGGGACCGTTTCCTTTATCAACCCTTTGTTTTATCATTTGGGCTAACTGGTTTATTATGTCCCTTTGTGCCTTGATGATTAGATCTTTCATATCTTGCTACATTCATACCATTTAATCTTGCGTTTGCTCTTGTATGTCCTTTGAGTTTTTTTGAGTCTTTCTATCCTCTGATCCATGGCTTTAGTTTTATTACGAGTATTGTAACAGTGTGGGTTCTCAATGGTTTCTGATGTAGATGTTACAATTTTAATTAATTAGGGACATTTTCTTGGAATTGGATGCATATTAATAAAATGTGATGCTTATGAATGCACGTATGTATAAGAAAGATATTGATTCTTAGTTCAATTATGTTAGAACAACTTTACTAGAAAACAAATTTCTTTACATAAGGCAGATATGTATATGGTCGTGCCTTAATGCTCAAAGTCTTAATCTTCTTAAGGAATTCATCTAATTTCGCCCTGGTTCGACTTTGATTTTAGGTTCAAAATGTCAGCTTGAATGGTTAAAGCCTGTAAGTGATTAGTCACTTCTCATGCTTGGGTCAAAGCTTTGCTCGTTGCATGGTATTTGTCTCTGACTTACCCGTCTGGCAAGCCGTCGGTTTCTCTTTATTGCCCTTTCTTTGACCATATATGCATGGTCATATTGTCTTCTACCTTATCAAGAAACTTGTTTTCTTATGACTAGTTCTATATTTAGTAATCGAGCTTAAATCAATACCTTTCTTAGTATGAAGATGCAATGCGAGCAAAAAATAAGGCAAGTTAGTACAATCCATATAAATCTTAATCAACAAATCAAAGATATAAAACACAGAACCTATGCATTTATCTTGGGTCATTGCTATAAGTTCGATATAGTTCTATCTAAAGCAAGTACTTAAGGCTCATTACATTGGTTTAAGTTCTAGAGTAAGGGTACCCAAACCAACAAATTCCTCAATCCTCACCCATTATAAGCTCATACGGATGAGTTCCGTTTAGGGAGACACATTTCTCATATGTTTGCACGAAAGTAAAAACTTCACGAAAACATATGTACGGATGTAATCTCGAAAGCGATTCACTATCCTATACGGAGGTGAAAACCTCACGAATGAATAGCTTATCACTTCCACTTAAAGGGTTTAGTAACAAATGCAAATGAATGTGAATACCTAAATGAGCAATATTAACACAATATTATCATGACGTCACATAAAAAATGCAAAGGAAGACATATTAAATTAAACCGAGTTTTTAAAAATTTTAACAAAAAGACTAAAATATAATCGACTTTTGACTTGACTTTTTTATTAGTCCCCAGTGGAGTCGTCAAGCTGTCGAAACATTTTTTTGTGAAAAAAGTCTCAAATTTTTATTTTGAAACTGAAAATGGAGTCGCCACCAATCTTTTTTACTTGGTGTGATTGGAGCACCTTAAAAATTTTAAATTTATTTTAAAAAATAATTTGGTTTTTGAAATCCAAAAAATAGGTTCGGGAGTCGGTTACGTGTGAGGAAGGATTAGCACCCTCACACGCCCAAAATTGATACCTAGTCGATTTTTTAAAGGTCTTATTTGTTAAAAATTTGAAAACTCGAGTAAAATTAAAATGCGGTCCCTAAATGCATGATTTATTCAACGTAATTTTGAAAATTGAATTTGGTGAGGAAAATGCCTTTTTATTTCGAATTAATCGAGAAGTTGAAATCGTGTCCAAGATGTTAGGGCACAATATTCTCGAAATTTCAAAATTAAAGAACATTTACCAATTTAAAATAGGATATTCAATTGTGTAAATTCAACGAAAAATCATACCCAATACGTTAGGACATAATTTTTCAAATCCCTTACACAAAAGGATATTGCCTCATTTTTTGAAATCAATTATTTTATAAAACAATACAAAATTTATTTTATTAAGAAAACATTTTTAGAACGCTCGAATGTACATTTTAAATTGCTAAGTTTTTTAAAAAAAAATGACAAATAGCAAAGATACATGCATGACATAACATTAATGAGTACAATTAAATTTAAATTACAAAAATAAAAATTAAATAAATAAACAATATAAATAAGTAAATAAATTGAAATTGAATATATATATATATATAATAATTAAATAAGAGAATTGAATTTTTAAAAAAATAATAATAAAAAGGATTTTAAAAGGATTAATTTTGGAAATAATTAATTTTAAAAAAAGATTTAACTAAAATAATATGAAAGGGCTTAAATAAATAAAAAGGAATAAAAGGGGCAATTTTTTTAAAAAAAATAAGTCTGTGGAGGGTTAAATTTAAAAGAAATAAAACGATAAGTATTAGATTAAAATTAAAAATAAATTTTCAAGCAAAAAATGAGAAAAAACAGGTAGGCGGGATTAAAATAGAATTTTTGAAGAGTCTAAGGACCTTACGAGCAATTTTCTCTAGGCCTTACACTTGTCTACCCAAAGGTCACTTGGTTTGAGGGTCAAATTAAAAATTTTAAAACTAGGTTGCTAAATTTTAAATAAAAAAAAAAGAAGAAGACAAAATCAAGACCAAAGTGGATGAGTTTCAAAACATAAAGGATTGCGGAGACAAATTGCTTGCTCTTCTTCAAAACGACGTCATTTGGTTCGCAGCTATTTTTTTGTAAAAAATTCATGACATTGTTTGGTTTTAAAAAAGAAAAACCTTTTCTTTTTCTCAAATTCCAAAGCTCTATAAGGGCTGGATTAGGGGTTCGTCGTGTGGCCATTGTGTCCGCCGATCACCAGCATCGTCAACCACCACATACGACGGTCAAATTTTCAAAAAGGGCCCTTTTGACCCTATTTTTATACCTCGATTACAAATCTAGGGTTAAAACTCCCTAGATCGAAATCAAATCCCCTAAAAAAGTCAAAACTTGTTCGATTCTTTAGGGTTTTCGAAAGGGGAAACCCATTTATTTATTATTCGAAACTAGGTAATCTCCTTCCTTTTTCTCTTTTTATTATTTTGTATTTTAGGGTTTTCGAAATGAAAAAAAGAAAAGACTATATAAAATGAAATATAAAATAAATGTAATAGTGTACCTTAAAAAACACTCTGATTCTTTGTATTTCAGATTACTAGCGTTCGTAAAAGAAATTACAACTGATTCAAAGTTGGCTTTTATAGCCATAATACACATGATTTTCTTTTGTTTTTTCCTATTTTTTTGCTTGTTCTTGCTTCTATTCCCTTTCTATCTTTGTAGGTGCGACGATGGTGGCAGACGAAGACCATTGGCATTGTCAAAAGCATGGTGGCAGACGAGGGGGCACGTTGCTGATATGGCAAGGGAGTGAGTGGCTATGATGTAGATGGGGGCATCCAAATTAGGGTTTCTAATTTTTTTTGTGTTTGGGCTTATTGGCCTTGTGTTTGGTTTGGACTAGGTTTAGGGTTTGGGTCATGTAAATGGGTTTGGATAGTTTTAGGTGTTGGGTTTGTAATTTGTAAGAAACTTTGGACTTTTAATTAAAGTATTTTTCGGCTTATATTTTTTTGTATTTATTTATTTATTTGGTTGGGTCCGGACAAATTGAGTTCCAACATATATATATATATAAACAAATTAGGTGAAACTATGCGTAATAACATTGAAATGTATAAAAATATTAACATAAAACTTTGATTAAAGTGGTATAAAAAATTATTGCCAACAAACTCTTGACCTAGTAGTAAGAGTCTTAGGTTGTAGGCATGAGCGCTTGAGTTTAATCCCAAGCAACCCCTACCTACAATTATAGGAAAAAAAAAAGATTTTATTGATACTGATGGCATTTGTTCAAATCTCAACATTTAGAATTTTTTATTTTTCTAAATAAGAATAAGACAATAATACCTTAGTAATAACATATATTAGTTGAAATATGTAAGATTTTTTTAGTAATTTCCTTGATCGAACTAGTGTTGAGTTGACTCATGACATTAGCTCCAACTGCTTTGTTCAAAGTTAGGGAAAATTCTCCCTCAATAAAAGTATCATAGACGCCCATGTATCAATAGTCGGATGGTATTTTTCTCTCTCTACTAAAAAATGGACAAATTAATTCATGTACGTTAAATAAAAAAGCAAACTAGACATTATATTAAAAATCCCATCCATGTATATTGTTAAGTGATGATGTATCACTATTTGTTGCTTGAATTAGTCCCTCCATGTCTAAAATTCCTTCCATTTTGCTTGAATTAGTCCTTTCATGCTAGCATGAGGTACATGTGACACGCCAAGCATCATTTCCTGGTTGCTCCATCAACCATGTTAGCATTTAATAGTAAATGCATATGAAATTTTAACAGAAAGACAAGTTTTCTCTTTGATTAAATATACAAAAATTAATTTATTCATTTTTTTCGTAGAAGGGTAAAATACAATTTGACTCGTAGCATAGGGACTTTCATGATTACCTTTCGGGGGTGAACAAAACTCGATTCGACTAAAAAAAATTGAAAAAAAAATTGAATTTCGAGTTAATAGAATCGAGTTATTCGAGTTATTCAATTTTTTTCGAGTCAAATCAAATAAGTAATTCGAGTTTCGAATTCGAGTCAAGTTGAACTTTACAATTTGAATAACTCGAATAATTTGAATAACTTAAATAACATATTGATGTAAATACTACTTTGATCCCTACTCGATTTTGAAAATAAGCAAAATGGTCTCTTTCAACAAAAATTTTAAAAAATTCAAAAAAGAATTAAAATCAAATTATTTATAAAAATCCAAAATTTATATATATTTTTTTAAAAATATAAAAAATAAAAATTCTAAAGAATATATAAAAAAAAGTTTAAAAAATTCTAAAATAATAATTTTGAAACCTAAATAAGTAAATTAACGATTCAAGTTTATTACTAAAATATTTTTTTCTTATTTTACTTTGAAAGAGTTTTCAAATATATATGGTTTTAAATTTATATGTTCTAAAATAAAATTATTTATATGGTAACAATATTTAATTTGAAATATTTATTTTTTTAGTTTAACTCGAATAATTTTACTCGATTTGACTCAACTCGAATTTCATTTCACTCGACTCGATTAAAAATATTCAATTCGAATTAGGATGATAATATAATACTCATCAACCCGCTTAACTCAATTATTTTACTAGATTCAATCAAATACTCACCTCAAATTACTTCCCTCTCTCCTTCCAAAAGTGGCCGAAATAATGTCATTGGTGGGGCTATATAAGTGGTTCTTGGGCCCAACCAACAAGGAGCACCAACGAATGGGCCCATAGTAAAAGCTGGAAGGCCATCTTCGGCATCGAGAATCATCAACTCTACTGCATTTGAGCTGCTCTTAAACTTTTCACAAAGCAAAATTCTCACTTTAGTTTTTTTATAATTCTCCGTCTTCTTCTTCGAAAACAAGAACGTGGAGAATATTTCGCGGTTTAAAGTTTTTAAAGATTGTGCAGCTTTCTTCCATGACGATATTAAAGGAATTTTGATGTACTACTTAACATTATCATTTTTTTAAGTTTGTTAGTGTCGATTGTGTTCATTAGAACTGCCATGGTTATTCGATTCGGTCCGAAGATTTACTCAAAAAGTGAGAGGATTTGAGTAAAAATATAAGTTTGAAAAATGAGTTTAGACAAAAAAATTTGTCTATTTAAAAAACGGGTCGAGCCTTAGGTAAAGTTTTTTTGCCTCAGGCCCGACCTGAATTTGGAAAAAAAAAAACCGTTATTTTCTTGTTTTCCCGCTGTTTTGTTATTATTTTCTTATTGTTTTCTAATTATTTTGTTATCATTTTATTATTATGTTGTTACTATTTTGTTATTATTGCTTGGATATTGTATAAATGTTATTTTATTGTTAATTTTGTTACTATTTTAAATGTATTTGCTTGTTAAATTGTACCTATCGTAGTATTATTTAAGTTTAAATATATATTTTTAATTTTCAATTTGCTCGGAAACATTTATTTTAATGTTTTTAGTGTTTTTGATGTATTATAATTTTAAAAAAATTATATAAAAAATAATATAAGAAATTTAATATGGGTCGGGTCAGGCTCGAGTTTTAGCATTTTTATCTGAGCTAAGCTTGGGCAAAATTTTAGGTCCATTTTTCAAGTAAGGCCCGAACCTATCAAATGAGCTTGAAATTTTGTCAAAACTCGACATGAACCCAACCCACAGACAGGTCTAAACACAATCCATTAAAGAGTTGTGTTGAGCTAATGGAGAGACTAATTGGACATGTATAATTTGTAATTAAGTCATGACTCTTCATCAAATTATTTAGTCACAGAGTTATTCCACTTAAAGTATCATGATTGTTCTCCCCCATTATACACCATTATGAAAGCTAATAATTTCAACTTTTTGTCCAATGACCATATCCTATGTGTGTTACCCTAATAGGATATTCATAATCTCTCTAACTTAATTTTTTTCACTTAATTTA
Source organism: Kokia cookei (assembly GCA_039519145.1). Taxonomy (NCBI): domain Eukaryota; kingdom Viridiplantae; phylum Streptophyta; class Magnoliopsida; order Malvales; family Malvaceae; genus Kokia; species Kokia cookei. The sequence goes on from CM076908.1 coordinate 15,382,678, forward strand.
ATTCATTTTATCTCATGGTCATAATTGTATCTTACGCAATGGAAATGACATGCTCAAATTAGTAATGATAAAATCATTTGTCTAGGACAAATGACCCCTAACTAGGTTCCATTTTTATAATACATACAATGCCAATAAGAGGATACCATTTAATCTTTTTTTTTTCCTATCTAAGAATTCCACCATTATGAGTAAAGTCAAATCATATATAAGTCATGAATCCAACATACCAGCTATCAACCAACTACCATGAGAGCTTAGGTTTTTAATACATCCAAGTACATGAGTTATACACTCATGGTCATTTGCTTACTTAGGATTAAGGTAAGTTACATCATGAACATCACAAGTGAATAAATTTATAAATAGATTTAGAATAAATTCAACTTGAGTCATTTCTGAAGTATTGTCAGTCCAGACAATCGCATTTATGTTTCTATTTCATATAGTCAATTCAGCTCCAATAAACAAGGCAAACTATCTCCAATTGGACTTATAGACAATATAATATTCCACTATTATTTGATTCATTTGTTCAATCTTATTCTACGAGTTATGAATAATTTAGATTATCTACTAATAAAAGTTTTTTTCTTATATTATAATTTGTCCATGTAATGTAATTTAATATTAATTAAATCTTAAGCAATCAATGAGACAATATTTAATTACACTGGTAAAAGTATGTGCAATGCCTTTTTCTAAGAATGGCATGTTGAAATGTACAAGGGAACTCTAGTATCGCGGACTCGACCATGACTCTGAAAGACTCCTTATAACCGACTATGATAATTTAGGAAAGGAAACTCGTACAAATGATAAAATATGAGAATCCTCCCTCTATATAGACTCATTCAATGAGTTAATTAATTTATGAACCAATCACAATGTAACAACTAAGCAAATATGCTAACTAATTTCCAACTCATATTAATTAACATATTAAACATATTAAGCTAGTTGTAATAAAATATGACTAAGTATAAATTAAGATAACTCATGTGTAAACTCTAAATTGTCCTGAGCTGACTTTCCAGAAAGGAAACATATATAAATTTAACTTAACTTCCCTGAATGATCTTAGCACCAACTTCTAGATTCTTTTTTCAAGAATTTACTTTCTCTACTTGAACAAGAGACTTTCAAGTATAACTTTCATCAAGATTTGACTTCTTGAATCAAGAATTTCAATATTTGATTTTCTAGATTTCCAAAATCAAATAAGTCCAAGATTTAAGGTTTTCTTTTTAATCTTCTTGAAACCATGGAATCTTGAAAATATTTAAGCTTCAAATAACTCTCTTGGCAGCATGCTAATCTTCTAAACACATAGTCTTGCACAAAAGAGTTTGAGTTTGAGTTTGACTCCTAATTGCTTGGTTTTCTATATTATGATGAGATCTCTGGGGAAGTTCTTAGTCTTGAATTATGATTGGTGAATGCTTTCTACATTTCAGGATTCTTGTGTTATGTGATAAAAAATGAAATAAGAAAAAGATGAGTCAAGAACAAACTAATGCACTTAGTATTATTATTTTAGTTAAACGGCAATGCGTTTTGGTGCAGCATTGGTCAAGTCTGCTGGTAACAAACCCTTGAAACCATTCTCTCTTTCTCTCCTTTATATTTCGGTATTATTGTAAACAGATGGTTATGAAAAGTGGATATGTTCGATTTTCTTCTTTCCTCTCAATTTCTCTCTTCTTTTTCATCTCTCTTATTTCTCTCCTCTCTTTCTGTAACACCCCAAACCCGACCTAGAAGTTTTGAAAGAATTTGGCATAATTAAATTAACACATTAAAAATTGGTTTTCCATTTAGAATTTTTAGTTATCGATGAATTAAGTAAAAACCAAAATCAGTGCAAATCAGTTTCAAACCTGAAAGATATAGTCATAGTTAACTTAGTGTAAAACAATCTGAGCTCCAGTACGCCGTCCGATTCCAAGTCAGATATCTACCTGAACATATAAGGGTAAGACAATTGGTGAGCTATCAATCTCGGTATATAACAAAAATCAAATACAATTAAATTGTGATAACATAGGTAAACTTAATGGCATTTACACAATCGGTATCGAACAGTCCCAAAGTATCGCAGAGTTGTCAAATTACGAACCAAAGGAATCCTACGTGAAGTTGGACTCAATATCACTTCAAATCTCAATAAACAAACATAACACATAACCATTGGAGCAGAGACAGATTCATTTCAGACATATAACAGAAGGTCTGTCAATATGAATACAAGATCTCAGTATAGATATCATACCGTTACAGTTATAGATACAGAGAGGTCACAGATACAGTTACGGATGCAGACATGAAACAGATACAGTGAAGTCACAGATACAATTACGGATGTAGAATGATACAGATACAGTTAGAGATGTAGAAATGATACCTCTATCCATTATACACCATCTCTGTCTAACCCAACACACGATATAGGCATATAATACCTATCCATCCTTACAAACCAAATAGTGTTAGTATGACACGTTGCAGTGTTTACAGTGTCACTGCCAGTTCAGTTATAATTTTAAGTGGGTTAACTACTGAATAAGTTCAGTTCAATTCAGTTACTTCCTTCACTTTACAGTCCCAATCCATGCAGATTCCGAAAACATGTGACAGATATGCATAATCTACTAATAGACGTATTCATACAATCCAGTACAACAGTGTGCTGAGATTATTTGTAACCATTTCATACAGTTATCTAAATACCACATATCCTTAATCAAAACAGTAACACAAAAGCGTACCTGTATGCTTAACAGAACACAAATCGTACCTTAACGAAATACACAGTATAACGCATCCGAACAAAGTCACATTACACATTATCAAATCGCTATTAAGTTTCTTATATCAGTGTAACCTACGTACCTATAGCATATTGCAAACCAACGAATCATAAATATTGAGTGTATAGCTTATTACAGACCATGTGTCTTAAAACAATATATACACACCTTGACACTCGCCCATGTGCTAGCTCATGTGTCCCAGAACAATATACACACACCTTGACACACGCCCATTTGTCAACCTGTATGTCCCAGAATAGTATACAAACACCCTGACACACGTCCGTGTGCCCATAACAGTATAAACACACCCTGACACACACTCATGTGTCAGCCCGTGTGCCTCTTGTAACCTATTTTTGTGACACACACCCTGGACATACCCCAATGTGCCTTCGAAAAACACTGTTTCGACAGGAAAAATGCAAAAAAATTAAAGAAATCTAAAGGGGTTTTGATACCTACTTGGAAATACATGATATAGGAATCCCCAAAGCACTTTCCAAGCCTAAATTGGAAGCCAAAACAACCAGATTCCACAATTAATAACAACACAAGCAAAATCTAGTTTATCGTTGGTCGAAACCTTCGACTAAAAATATATAACGGATTAAAAGAATACTTAATACGAATTCGTTGAATACGACTGAATTCTAAATATCATGCGAAGCATTGGCGATCCTTGCTTCACTCTTAACAGCCGAAATGCAATAAACCATTAAAAAAATTAAAACAATTGCTCGATATTTCAAACATTTCAAAACTTTTCCAAACCGCAAAACGATTACTAAAAGATTTATGTGTTAACCTACCTTAACACGAGTCGAAGAAAGCAACACTACGACACGCACCAACGAATAACACATAATAGTAACGAAGGAAGTTTTTCTTTATCTGACAGGAAGAAACCAATTTTAAATTCAAAAATTATTCTCAATGAGAAAAAACAAAAACAATACACTTCGATGCTTACACAGAGATTCGAAAACACGACTAGAAGACAGACAAATGCTTAATCATTGAACCACTAAGCTCATCGTTAAAACCAAAACGCACGAAAATTAATTAATGCCTCAATTTTAGGGTCTCAGGTTTAGGAAAAGAAATACAGAATTTTAAAAGATACGAATCGAACCTCTTACTCAGAAACACAACACTTAAACACTGAACTAAATCACTTCATTTGTCAAAATTTCCCAAAATTTAGCTCCAAAATTAAGAGACAACCGCTCATGGTTTCAGTAACTCGATTTCTTCTAACCTGGTTTTTGGGATGTTACAACTCTTACCCCCTTAAAAGAATTTCATCCTCAAAATTCTTACAATCCTATCAATCCTTGAATCACAAAGATTTTGGGTCGGTCATCGATATCCAATACACCCCCACACAATCTGTAACATCCTGATTTTTAGTGGCATCAGAAATAGAGATTTTGGGATCACAACTCCGACGAGTCGAGTCGTAAATTCTTTATTTTAATATTTATGATGTCATCAGCATCGTACTAAATTTTAGTTAAGAAATTCTATCGATTAGTTAGTTAATTAAGTAAAAATTATTAAATCGTAAAAGGGGCAAAAGTGGAATTATCTAATTAAAAGGATCGAACAAGTAAATTAACCAAATGTGATTAAGTGAGTGAAATGTTATGACATTTAAGTTAGATGGGATTAATTAAGTTAATTTTAAAAGATCAAATATTTATAAAATTGTCATTAAATATATATATATATATATATAAGAAATTAAAGAAAGAAAATGGCATTTTACATGTTATTTCATCTTCTTCTTCACGGCAAATCAAAGGAAATTAGGGTTTCCATTTTTGAACTTTTGAGCTTGATTTAGGTAAGTAAACTTTGACCGTTTTTAGTATTTTTTATGTTTTTAAGTCCGTATTAGCTTAATCTAGTTAACTCAAAGACTAATTTGTGATTTTGTCAAATGTTATAAATTTTGTCATTGATGAATAAGCTTGTTTTTTAATGTTTATGGTAGATTTGAAAGTCTGATGGTTGGATTTGGTATTTTTGTGAAGTGATTTTTGATGAAGTCAAGGTTTAAGGACTAAAATGATAAAATGATGAAATTATGTGTGCTTGATATGAAATAGTTGAATTTTAAGGTCATATATGGAAGCTTTGAACAATTGGTTGGTATGAATGTAGAGAGAAAATGGTTATTTTGCATGTTTTGTACTTAAGGACTAAATTGAATAAAATGCAAAGGTTAGGGGTAATTTTGTAAAATTTCCAAAAAGGACTTATATGTATAAATTGATCAAATTTCATGATTTAATGATTTATTTATTGATTTAGATTGAGAAAGAGTCACCGATCGTGGAAAAGAAAAAATTTCAAAATAGTCCCTAGAGTTTCACTCAAACTATAATTTCGTCCGATAAGTTCATAATGTTGGTTTATATTCTTTGGATGCTTCTTTGTGTATTCACTATTGATGTAGCAACTCAAGGAAGGTTAAATGTTCGTGAAGATAGGAAAAAATGAATTAAGAAACGAGATGTCAAGCCTAGGGTCGGTTATCTGAATCGACGCGATTCTTGAGATCCTACATGTGTTTAATTTCCTAACATCTTGTGTGAGCAGCATTGCGAGTCAACAAATTTTGAATGGGTACTGATTATATGGACGCGTACGATGGCTGAGTTTTTGCATATGTTGTGGATTCTCATCAGCTTGTGTGAGCAGCATCGTGAGTGGGTAATTCTGGATTGTATCGATGGCTGAGTTTCTGCATATGTTATGACTTCTCATCAGCTTGTGTGAGCAACATCGTATAATGGTTAAACTCTGTCTGAGCTCATAAGAGCTAACCTATCTGGGCTCATAAGAGCTAATTTTGTCTGGGATCGAAAGAGCTAAATATCTAGAAGACCTAAATAGATCAATCCGATACTGTTTCACAGGGTTATGAATACATATTTACTATTATTTTTTATAACTGATTTGGTTATTCTGTAAGATGTTGATTTTGCGAACTTACTAAGCTCAATAAGCCTACCTGTGTATCTGTTATTATTTTGTAGATTCATTTTGTTATTTGAAGATCGGAACACCTTGAAGAATCACATTATCTTGGGAATTCGTTCGGTAGTCCTTGTATCACTTGGCTTGTATGGCATGTAGTAGGGATTGTGAACTTGCAAACGTCATAATGTATAATGTTAGTTGGAATAACAACTTTGATTTTGTATCCACGATATTTTGTGGTTTGTGTTGAGATAGATAACACTATGTGGTAGTCTAAATATGTATGATTTTGAGTGAACAACATGTAATAGAAATGTCCATTGAATGTTTTAGTGTTGTTGGTTACAGACTCAAAAGAATTAAAGGAATTTTTGGAAATCTGTATATTTGTTTCGGTAGTACTTTTTCATGTATTGGTAGAAGTACAGAGTAGGAGATATTATTGTTGGTTACAAACATAGAAGAATTAAAGGTATTTTTGGAAATCTGTATATTTGTTTCGGTAGTACTTTTGCATGTATCGTAAGAAGTACAGAGTAGGAGAGATATTGGTTAATGACTTGTATTGTATCGGTAGTAAATTTTAAGGTATCGGTAGTTCACATCATAGTTGTATCGGTAGTCCGAATTGTATCGGTAGAAGTTGCAGAGTAAACTTTCGAGCTCACTAGAGTTTGTTGTATCGATAGCTATATGAATTATTTTGGTAGTTGTATGAATTGTTTCGGTAGAAGTCTTACTTGTATCGATACAACCTCCACAACTACCGGTAGGAATCTACATTTGTTTTTAATTTGATTATTAACTTGACTTCTACCAATACCTGTCCAATAGGTACTGGTAAAGTCTCTCAAAATTATGGAAATAACATTTTTACCCTAAAATGAATTACACTGTTATTTGAGTCTTTAATTAATTTCGTACATGATAATTAAAAATTATTGGAATCTAATGAAATGAAGAAATATTGAGAATTTGTCAATGTTAGATAATCGGAAAGACCCCGGGACCCTAATCGGTGACGGTAATAGGTTTTTGGGTGTTACACAATCAGGCTACGTATACTCATTACAAATTTATAGTTTCAAAAATTCGATAAGTTGGCTTAGGTGTACTAGCAATTCTAATCCTGAAGTTTTTATCAAAGGTTTTCATAGAAGTCTCACAGTTTTAATCAAAACATAGTAACAAGAACACTAAGGTTGGGTTTAGTTCAGTTAATATAGTTAAAGAAGAGATACTTACAGCATAGACGTCGGAGTCTTGGATTCTCTATTTACAGACTAAAAAGCAATCAAAACCTGAACACACTTTAAGTGGGTTGTTGTTACCAAGGTCAATCAAAATTTTAGTTTTACTCAAAACACTTTCCAAAGATATTTTTGAACCCAAAAATCACATCTCGAGTTTTGAAACCTGACTCTGACACCACTAATGTAACACCCCAAACCCAACCTAGAAGTTTTGATCGAATTTGGCGTAATTACATTAACACATTGAAAATCGATTTTACGTTTAGAATTTTTAGTTATTGACGAATTAAGTAAAAACAAAAATGAGTGCAAGTTAGTTTCAAACTAGAAAGATATAGTCATAGTTAACTCAGTGTAAAATAATTCGAGCTCATGTACACCGTCCGATTCTAACTTAGATATCTACCTAAACAAATAAGGATAAGACAATTGATGAGCTATCAATCTCGGTATATAACCAAAATCAAATACAATTAAATTGTAATAACATAGGTAAACTTAATGACATTTACACAACCAGTACCGAACAGTCCCAGAGTATCGCAAAGTTGTCAAATTACGAACTAAAGGAAACCTACATGAAGTTGGACTTAATATCACTTCAAATCTCAATAAACAGACGTAACACATAACCATTGGAGCAGAGACAGATTCATTTCAAACATGTAACAGAAGGTCAGTCTACGAATTCAAGATCTTAATATAGATATCATACCATTACAGTTACAGATACAGTAATGTCATAGATATAATTACGGATGCAGACATGATACATATACAGTTATAGATACAGTCATGTCATAGATATAGTTACGAATGTAGACATGATATACAGTTACAAATGCGGACATGATACCCCCATCCGTTATACACCATCTCCATCCAACCCAACACACCATTTAGGTATATAATACCTATCCATCCCTACACACCATGTAGGTATATAATACCTATCCAACCCTACACACCAAATAGTATCGGTATGACACGTTACAATTTACAGTGTCATTGTCAATTTAGCTATAATTTCAAGTGGGTTAACCATTGAATAAGTTCAGTTCAGTTACTTCCTTCACTTTACAGTCCTAACCCATGCAGATGCTGAAAACATATAACAAATATGCATAATCTACCAATAGACGTGATCATACAATTTCAGTATAATAGTGTGCTAAGATTATTCGTAACCATTTCATGCAGTTATCCAAATACCACATATATTTAATCAAACTAGTAACACAAAAGCATACTTGTATGCTTAACAGGACACGAATCGTACCTTAACAAAATACACACTATAACGCACCCGAACAAAGTCACATTGCACATTATCGAATCACTATTAAGTTTCTTATATCAGTGTCACATATGTACATATAGCATATTATAAACTAACGGATCATAAACATCGAGTGTATAGCTTATTACAGACCATATGTCTCAAAACAATATACGCACACCCTAACACACAACCATGTGTCAACCCATGTGTTCCAGAATAGTATACACACACCCATGTGTCAGCCCATGTGCCTCAGAACAGTATACACACACCTTGACATACGTCTGTGTGCCCTAGAATAGTATACACACACCCTGACACACGCCTGTGTGCCAGCCCGTGTGCTTCCAAATAGTATACACACACTTTAACACACGCCTGTGTACCTCCAAACAGTATACACACACACCCTAACACACGCTCATGTGTCAGCCCGTGTACCTCCATACAGTATACACATAACCGGACACACGCTTGTGTGTCAACCCGTGTGCCTCCTGTAGCTTATTTTAGTGACACACACCTTGGACACACCCCCGTGTGCCAGCCCGTGTACCTTCGAAAAGTACTATTTCAATAGGAAAAATGTAGAAAAACGCAAGAAATCTAAAGGGGTTTTGATACCCACCAGGAAATACACGATACAAGAATCCCCAAAGCACTTTCCAAGCCTATTTGGAAGCCAAAACATCCAGATTCCATAATTAATAACAACACAAGTAAAATCTAGTTTATCGTTCATTAAAACCTTCGACTCAAAATATAACGGAACAAATGCCTACTTACAGCGAATTTACTGAATACGACTGAATTCTAAATACCTTGTGAATCATTGGCGATCCTTGCTTCACTCCTAACACCCGAAATGCAATAGACCATCAAATAATTAAAACAATTGCTTGATATTGCAAACATTTCAAATCTTTTCCAAACCGCAAAATGATTACTAACGTATTTACGAGTTAACCTACCTTAACACGAGTTGAAGTAAGCAACACCGTGCACAGTTGAAAAATAAAAGGAGAATTTTAGTAAAAAGAGCAAAAAGGAGAAAGGAAGAAGGAATGGAAGAAAAACTAAGAACATAATAGTAACGAAAGAAGTTTTTCTTTATCAGACAAGAAGAAACAAATTTTAAATTCAAAAATTATTCTCAAAGAGAAAAACAAAAATAATACTGTCTGATGCTTACACAGAGGTTCGAACACACGACCTGAAGATAAACAGATGCTTAACCATTGAACCACTAGGCTCATCGTTAAAACCAAAATGCACAGAAACTAATTTATTCCTCAGTTTCAGAGTATTAGATTCAGGAAAAGAAATATAGAATTTTAAAGATACGAATTGAACCTCTTACTCAAAAACACAACACTTACTCACTGAACTAAATCACTTCATTTGTCAAATTTTCCCAAAATCTAGCTCTAAAATTGAGAGACAACTGCCCATGGTTTTAATAATCTGATTTCTTCTAACCCAGTTTTTGGGATGTTATACTTCCTTTCTATTATTCTTCTTCTCTTTCTATTTTTTTTTTGTTTCTGTTCGTAAAAAAGGTATCAAAGCTTCAGTTCATCCTCTATGTTTTTTGATGAGTCGAATCGAATCCCTCTAATCACAATCCATCATATGATTTATCTTATTACGGGGAAGTGCTCCACAAGGTTTTCTCACCTCATGGATTCGTGGAGAAGATCGTCACATTTCAAATGTCGATTGGCTTTCAAGCTTTGATCCAATTTGAAGGACATTGGTATGCTTTCTTAGCTAGAATTTCTTTGCAAGGCCATAATATTTACGATGATTGTTTCCAGCTTAATATACAATTTTATGATGTTGATACGGAGATCCAAAGGTCATGTACCAGCAAAAATATGGCTGGTAAGTCTTTGGCAGTACCTCAAACACTGGTTTCTAAATTTGAAAATGGTGATGCGGATAGTGGTATGGTGGAGGTAGAAGGGCCTAATAATTGTAGTTCTCCGTCGTCTGATTCGACATTGTGATACCGAGTGACACAGATGAGTACTATACGATCCTTAAGAACAAGCTCCATCAAGTCTACACGACTGTTGCTCTCTCTCATGCATCGACTGTGATGGTAGAAGGTTTGTCTGCGCAAGTTGAAAATCAAGTGTTTCAATCGGATCTAGTTGATGATTTTGATAAGATTTTAGGTGATTCTGTTGATGGGAATTTAATAGCTTCTACTTTATATTTTGTACAGTGGTATTCGGTTAGATTTGATAATCCTAGCAAAACCCTTACTTTGGAATGGTTAGGGAGTGAACTTAGAGTTTTATAGGATGATTCGAGTGGTGCAGAGAATTATAAATGGTTGGGTATTGAGTTCAATTAGCATCCTAGGATTTTAGTTGTTGATCAATCAAATGCTACTATGTTACTTGATTTTAGGCATGATGAGTGTAATGTAATTTGTTTAGCTTGCAAATTTCGAGATACGAATGAATCTATTGAAGTTTCTCATTTAAGAGAATTTTACCATAGAAATGATCATGAAGCAGTTATAGGACTATTTGAAACTCAGCCAACATTACATTCTAATTGTTCTAGACTTCCCGAGTATGTTAAGGCATTAGTCAAAGTTGATAGGCTAGATGAAAGTGAGTTGCTTAAGACATACAAAAATGTATATCTCGTTCAGCAAGAGAGGAAGAGAGTAAAGGGGGACTTTCAACTTTGTGAAATGTGGGACAACCTGCAAACAATGATTACCTAGGAAATGCTAGTGCTCCTCTCCACATGGTGTTTTCATAATCAGGGAATTTTAAAGATCAATTGTGGCGTATTTTTCGTAGTTTTGCACTTGGCTTCTTGTTTATTTCTAGTATTGGTGCACTTATTGAAGATAGAAGGATTAGTAAAGGACTTGGTTTACACGAAAAGGTGCAAGTGTGGAATCTAACACAAAATTTAATGATGTTAAAGTTTTTGAAGAGCGAAGGCAAATTATGGAATCCCACATGTCAAAGGTCTTGAAGGCTGAGGATGTTGATTTAATGGTTATTGCTAGAGGTAATTTTGGATTCTCTAGTGTTGATCTAACAAATTTGATCAATGTTGCTGTTGTAAAGGCTACAATGGATGGTGCCAAAGCAGTTACAATGGATGATCTTGAATATGCAAAATATAAGATCATATTGGGAAGTGAACACAAGTCAGTTGTGATTTTTGAGGAGTCACAAAAATTGACAGCTTTCCATAAAGTTTGCCATGTCCTTATTGCAATCCATACTAATGGGGCACTTCCTGTTCACAAGGCAACAATAGTCCCTCGAGGAATGACTCTTGGCATGGTGTCTCAGTTGTATGACAAGGATCACACAAGCTCTTCTCGAAAGCAGATGCTTGCAAGGCGTGATATTGCTATGGGAGGACGGGTTGCAGAAGAGCTTATCTTTGGGGAAAATGAAGTTACTTTTGGTGCAAAGTCTGATATTAAGAATGTGACTAATCTAGCTCGAAGAATGGTTACAAGGTATGTCATGAGTAAAAAAGTGGAGCTTGTTACTTATCTTTTTTATGACAGCAGTAAGAGCATGAGCATTGAGACTAGACTTCTTATCGAGAAAGAAGTGAGGGAGTTGCTGAAGAGGGCTGATGACAATGCAAAAACCATTCTCACCACCCACAGGAAAGAACATTATGCACTTGCAAATGCATTGCTTAAGCATGAGACACTCACAGGAAGCCAGATTAAGGCTATGCTTACCCAAGTCAACTTTCAGCAACAACGTGAACAGAGGGAACAGAGGATTGAACCACTGCAAAAATTGTGTGCTACCTATTCTCACTTTGATCCTTGAGGACAAGGATCTTCTTTTGGAGGGCAGTATTTGTTACGAGTCAAAAAATGAAACAAGAAAAAGATGAGTCATGAACAAAACAGTGCACTTAGTATTATTATTTTAGTTAAACGGTGTGCAGCAGCATTAATGAAAACGCTGCATTTTGGTGCAGCATTGGTCAAGCCTGCTGGTAACAAACCCTTGAAACTATTCTCTCTTTCTCTCCTTTATATTTTGGTACTGTTGTAAACAGACGGTTATGAAAAATGAATACGTTTGATTTGCTTCTTTCCTCTTGATTTCTCTCTTCTTTTTTCATCTCTCTAATTTCTCTCCTCTCTTTCCTTTCTATTATTCTGATTTCTCTTTCTATTATTTAGGATTGTTGTTATTAAGTTTTTTTTTATCTTGGTTTAGGGTTTGGTCATAGTTGTATTTTTGGTTTTCTTAATGGGGCTTTGATGAATTTTGATTGAGATTTCGTTTTTGGTATTTTTTGTTGATTTGTGAACTTGCATATAACTATATTTAGTTAATGAAGACTTGCTCAATAGTAACGTTAGAGTTCTAAGAATTTTGAAATCATATGATCGAGCCTCATTTTATATAAATATTTAGATTCTTCCTTGAATTTATTCTAGCATAATTATATAAGTTAATTTAAATTGAATTAATTATTTAATTAATTAATCATTTCATTATTTATAATGATTCAATTGAAACTACTTTAACTATAAAAAATTTGAATGTAACTTTATCATAAAATTAATTTTTCATGTTTATTTTTCAAGAAAATTTATGTTTCAACACTTAAAATAAAAGCGATTTCAATATGTAATTTGCAAGACAAATACAGCATAAAGACTTACTTTAATATCCTAAGCATTTAGGTACAAGTTCATACTTTAATACGAGTAATCATTTTGAATTCCGTGTATTAATTTGATGATCAAAAATATTTATCGTCTCAAATGTGATTTGGATTCGAATTGCGTTAATCGCTATTTGTAATTCACCAAAAAAAAATATAAATAGTCATTTTACACATATTGATTGGATATGGTGGTGCTTTTAGGGTATAGCTATCATCCCAAGTTAATTGTATAGTGATCGTATCCATTTATTATGTATCTGCGAAAGAAAGGATTATCTGGGATTATATCCTTTGAATCCCTATCCAAAATCGAGAGCCATACGTTTCACTTTCTACACTATTAATAATATTATTCTCCAGTTCCCCATGGGAATAACGATTTAGGGTTTTTCGAGTGTCTCTTAGCAAAAGCTTTTATGTAATAGAAAAGTAGAAGGAAGATGTAGGGAAGAAGGTGATTAACATCCATGGAAAGAGGATGTTTTTATGGAACTCCAATGATTGTGGTCGTGAGATTAGGAGACATACCCCCACGTGCGTCCCTTTTCTTTCCACCACAATCTGCAACACTACCGGTAATTGGTATTAAAGATTTCAAGCTCCTGTCCTCGTGTTTTTAATCTGTAAAATATCATTGAGTCCCTATACTAATAGTCCTTATATGTTATTTCATAAAGTATATTAGTTTTTTTTTTCTAAAAAATTTATTTATTTGTGTTGTTAAAAATTGTTGTGGTTGACGGAATACCAGACAATGATACGTGACATGGTACGTGCACAACATGTTGACGTATAAGGATCAATTTTTACTAATAGAAATGTATGAAAATTTTAACAGAATGATTAATTTATTTTTTATTTAACGTACAAAAATTAATTTGTCCAGTTTTTAATAGAAATGGCAAAATGTAATCTAACTCTTAGTATAAAGATCTCCATGGTACTTTTACTTTTTTAATCATATTTACAATATACACCACTCGTACTCAAAAGTAGGGTTGAGCAAAAAAATCAACCAAATCGAGAAATTGAATCGAACCAGTAATTCAATTCGGCTTGGTTTAGTTTTTTTATAATTCATTTTGATTTCAATTTGAAGATGTCATTGAACCATATCAATTCAATTCAATTTCAATTTATTTATTCCATTGGACATCGAAAAATTCAAAAAAACTGTTTAAATTTTTTTTTTTTAAATCCCAATATTTTTTAAACATATAAGCCTAATATTAAAACCCATTTAAAACCCAAAACAAACCACAATGTTTCTAAATTTTAAATATAGCTTTTATTAAACTTTTACATATTCTTCTAATTAAATAAAAAATAAACCCATCTAGTTTCAATATTAGTCTCTCACAAATTCATTACTTATTTATTATTATTGTTAAAACTTTCAAGAATTCAAGTGTTCATCTCTTTTTTACTTATTATATACTGTGCTCTTTTTTCTATTATTATTGTTGTTAAAACTTCTAAAATTTTAGTTATCATTATTAACATTTCGAAGTAGGGTTTTTTTTGTTGTCATTACACATTAATATATCGTTAGGAAAAAGTTTATTTATTATGTATGTATTACAATAAATAAACTTAAAATAAAGATTAGAAAAATAATTTAAACTTGAAATTAAAAAAATGAGTAATAACTCTTATAAAAAATAAAACCTCTTCAAAATAAGTAAAATTCTTCCTTCTCTTTGCTAAAAATAAAACATTTTTTTATAAATTTTTATATTTTATATTTGTTTATTAGAAAAATGAATGATTAAATCTGATATTGCCACAAATCATCATCTAATAGGTTTTTTAATTGCTTTTAATGGTCAACGAGATTAAAGACGAAAACAATTAATGAAAGAACTTGATTTTTTTTTTGTTAGTGGTAAGGCTCAATTAAATTAAATCAAGAAACTTAAATTTTATCTTTTCATTAAGTAAAACATAATAATTTATTTGGCCATTCAATTTTATAAAAAATTATTTTTGTTTTTTATTTAATTTTAGTTTTTTTTTTCTACTTTTAAACTTTCATTTTTATGTAAAATCACTTCAAAATGAATGAAAAAGTTAACGTTTTTTAATTTTGTTAACATTGCATACATGTGAATGATAAGTCAACATTTAACTAATTTTTTTACACGTAAAAAATTCCAAAAAAAATATAAAAACCATTTTTAAAAATTAAAAATCATTAAAATTATCAAAAAATTATAAAATTAATTAAATGTTGACATTTCACCTACATGGCAATTCATGTGTATGCCACATCAGCAAAGTTAACTAACATTAAAATTTTCATCTATTTTAGAGTGACCTTTCAAAAAAAAATACAAATTCAAAATTTAACAGAGACGAAAAATTAAATGAAAGACTAAAATTATTTTTTTGTAAAATTGGATGGAAAAAAATCATTATACCAATAAATAAAAGATGAATGGTGAAATATTTTGAAAGGTTGTGAATCATAAATGTCACTATTTAAGATAAACTATAGGTGAATATTTACTCTAATATTCATTAGACACTTGTGAGAACAAATTTTACACATTATTTAAATTTATTAAGATTTCATATAATTATATATTTGAAAGCTAATAAAATATGAGATTTAAATTAAAAAATTCATCTACAATTATTTCCCATTTATTATAATATTTTGAAGGGATAACTTTCAAAATTATAAATAAATTTTAGTTTAATGTGTAATATTATATATGAATTTTTATTTTGTGTGATTTTATACAAAAAAATTTTGATTTGATTTAATTTTCACAAATTACTAACAATATTATTGAATTAGCATAATTTTACAGGTTAATATCCACTCCATTACTTATTCATCAATTAATATCCAATACAATTATCATCACCATTCAACGTATGAAAAAATAATGGTGCGGAGCCAGACCTTCATTTTACGTTGATTCAATATGAAAATAAATTTATGTGTTCATTTCTTTAAATGTGTATAATTGAATCAAAATCAAAATTTCATATATGCATATGAACCACAATTCAAGTTTCGTGTGAATAATTACATCAAATAAAAATTCATGTATCAAATTACACATTAAACCAAAATTCACGTATAATTTAATATTTATCCCTATTTTGAAAACCAAAAATCCAAATTCACTGATGCTTCGTTTGTGAACTTTGATTTAAAATTTTGGATTTGGATTTCAATTATTATAATTTCAATTATAATATAAATGGTAAGAATGAAGTTGGATTAAAATAAAATTTAGATCTCATTAATTTTATTAGCTTAACGTTTCTATTATGTTTTCTATTAGTTAACTGAATATATTTAATTAATATGATATTACTATTTTTCATTATATGTAAGAAAAAGAAAATTTAAACTATTATGACATATAGGGTAAATTCCAATATTAGTCATCCAACTATGAATTTAATTTTATTTTAATCACTCAACTTTTTGAAATTAAATATTTCAATTTCCATTAACTCAATAACGGAAGTCTAATGTGAATTAACATGAGGGGTGAAGTCGTGTAAAACACGAATACGTTTCTGTATGTCACAAAAAAGTATCATACTAATATAATTATAGAAACCCCAACCTCAATTTATTTCATATTAACAAAATAAATTATCAAAACTACAAATGTTATTTTAATATGTAATATTATATATGAATTTTAATTTTATATAATTTACATATGAAAATTTGATTAGATTTAAGCTTCACAAAACACTAACATTACCAACGTAACACTATTTACGTTTATATATTGCATATATAAATAATTATATTTATCCAATATAAAAATAAATGGATATAGTTAGGCGTGAAACCCTAAATTTTTTTGGGATCGAGATTAAATTGCATATTTTATAAGAGCTAAAATATAATTTCGTTAATTAAAAGAATTAAATCAAAGTTTTATGATTGTGGGAGGACCAAACTATATTTTGTCATCTATTATTTGAAATTTTATAGTTTTGGGGTCTAAAGAACAATTATCCCATTTTTGGGAGTGAAGAATTATTTTTTAAAATTTAATACAATTAAATCAAAATAAAAATTTTATCAGAAGTATAATAAAAAAATTTTAGTGAAATTCTTTTACATTAAAAATTATATATCAAAGTTAACGTATTTATCACTAGTAATACAGAAAGCATAAAATGATAGTTTCAAAAATCAAAAATCCTCGTGCGGCCACTTTCCACTCCACGCCGTGGCTCGAGACCCTTTTATCCTTTCCACGTCTTAACGTTCTTCCAAATCTCAAAAACAAATTGTTCTCAAAAATAATACATTAATAATTTTTAAGGTTTTCAAAAATAAATTCAACTGATTTCAATACACTGTATAATGGGTTGAGTTGGGTTTTTTTACAATTACTTTTTTTTTAATTTCAACATTTATTTCTTTTGTATAGTAAAATCCAACTTCCAAGTCATTTTGTCCTATTGCATGTAAGGGTAAGAAAGCTAATGCCATGTACTATTGTGAAGATTTTCATCTACATGATCCAACGGTGATGAACTTGACATTGATTTACTACACTCACACTAAGGTGAACGATGTTGTATGAGGAACCTTCTTGGAAGCTAAGTGCCCCCATGTTGTTTATATATACACAAACCAACCAAAATTTATTTACAGTTGGAGGGGGAGGGGGAAACTACAAACCTCATATGGAGTATTGTGAAACAGAGCATGGATGTAAGCAGCACTCAAATCACCAGGAAAAGCAAGGTGTTTGCCCTTCTTGTCTTAGAGAAAGATTATCTCGTCTTACTCTTTCATACAAAGAAGCTTCACAGGTTACTTCTTCACTCTATCTTTGTCCTGCTCATTACTCTTTGGCTTCAAACCCGGACTCACCGGCTCGACATAGTCATTCCCATATGCAGAACAGTTCCGGGGTGATGGGAATCATGGGGATGTCCTCGTCTTTCAGGGTAAAGCTTGGTGCCTCTAATGGTTTGAAGAAGAGTCGATCGATTGCTTTTGTACCAAGAAACTTGGATGATGACGATGAAGAGACCAAAAAGGGGAAAAAGAAAAAAGGGTTTTGGTCTAAGTTGGTACATTTCAAAGGGAAGAAGGAGGCTTTCAACAAGTATGAGATTAACGATTGGAAGAGTGAATTAGTTTCCTAGGATTCAATTTCAAAGAAATTGTGCATTTCTTTTCTTTTCCTATGTTCTTGTTCATGCGATGGGAAAGAATTTTCTAGCTTGAATCCTGTTGTTAATGGCATTTTATAAAAGTTGGTTCTGGCTTATGCATCAACTAGGGTTTTTCAGATGCTAGAATTTATCTTCTAAAGAGATTTTATGACGTAAAGATTATATTATATATCACGTGTAAGAAGCTGAATGCCTAAATGTTCAATTCAAATTACAATTAGCTGGAATCATACAGCCAGAGAATCATTATTTTTCCCATATTGTATTAGTCTGAAATTTCCTGCTGCTGACCCCAAACATCTTTCCCCGCACTCCTACCTTCCCCACACAGGACTGTAAAGATTCAATGAGCTCTGTATATTTTGTAACACAGTTTCCACGACAGCAACAGGCACATTTTTTTTCCCAATGTATTTGATATCATCTTGTAGGCTTGATTTCTGTGTCGTTCTCATTTTCATTCTCGTTACTGTGGTCTACTGACGGTCGTTTCAATCTCTGGAATATCTCGTCGAGGGACTCGGAATCGGATGAGTGGACATGGGAAATGAGTGTGGCTTCCTGATTCTGGCGTAGAGGAAGAAACTTTCTGGCCTCAACATTTGCTTTAAAATTTTGAAAACCAGATTTCATTGACCGCCATGTTGAGGCCAGTCCAGCAGATGGCCCACCCTTGAGGTTATCAGGATGCAAATTGCCTGCTTCAAGCAATGAGACCTTAGCAGAGGTTATCTTATTCTCCACCGGTTTTGGATTTGATATTTGTCGACTTTGTTCTCTCATGGCAGCATACTTGTTGCTCATGAATTCTCTGCTTGTGCCATATTTATGGGTCTCTTCTTTCATAGGCCTTGAGGGAGATCCTTTCACACCACCAGTGGCTGAAGTGGTTGCTGTCTTCATTTCAACAACAGTACGATCCTGAGCATTTCACATCAGGTTAGAAATTGAACATAACTATAGGTTTTAGATGAAAAATAAAAAAGACAACATTTTGCAGACTAGCAGGAAATCATATACAAGTCATAACAATGATTAGTTACACGATTGAAAAAGGAAAAAGACTGTTATTTAAGATCGGTTACATACTGTAATATTGTGGCCGTACTCAATATCAGCACCATTAAAATTTCTCGCCAACGGAATTACTTGTTCACCAACTTGGCATCCTTGTTCAAGCCAAGATCGCTCTGTAAAGATGAAAACTCATTAAATCCTGCTCATACATCTAAAATAATTCTTAGCAAGGAATTTAAACCATGATAAAAGAGTAGACATTTGCAGTATTCACAATCACTGCTTATTTATTTTACAATCGTAACCCTATCATGCAAATGTTTAAACCGAGACTAGAAAAGGGAATATTTATTTACAGTGGCAAGAAATTACCAAACATGCAGCATACAATTTAGAAGAATTAAGTATTGACACCCTTACCTTTTTGCAGGATAATTAATCCTGAAGGATCAAATCCATCCATATCATCAGCCTCAGTTTGAAATCTAAGTCTCTTCCAGTTCCCAAAGAAACCAACTACACGATCAAAGAAATTACTAGCAACTAACAAGGTGTAAACAACCATGATCAGAGGATAGATGTTGTTGAATCCTTCTCCAAAGAAAGGTACAGCATCATCAATGTTCCCCATTCGCTGCAATGAGAAGTTCAAAAATTAAATATTATACAGGGAAAGGGAAAATTTTATAGCACACATGTCTAGTTTGATTATAAAGCACCAAGGGTCCAGTTTTTTACCAAAGTAAAAGATAAAAATTAAACATAAACAAGTGGACCAAATATGACAACAGTGCAATATATTGGTCTTGCAAAATTTGGAAACTGGAGGTCCCCCGTTGCATGGCGAATAGTGAGACACCAAATAAGCAAAATCAAACTAGACATACTTCCCCCTACAATCCAAAAAATGTAACATTTCGAAACAAATGGAGAAGATAATTAAATTGTTAGATTTAATTTTGGCTAATAGTGACAGACTCTGAACCAGCAATCTAAGTACACACACTAACAGTACTATTGCCTCACTCTAAACCAAAAAGGTTGAATATTTAGATACACGTTAAGAAGAATTGCTGCTTCATTCCATTTACTTCGTCCATAGCATATGATACGTGAAATGCTAATCTTGTAATCAACAGGGTCATGCCATATTTTTCTCGTCTTTCTTGTCAATTTTTTATAAGCACTGGAACTGCTGATGTAAATGTTTGACAGCCAAAGAATGCCATAAGAGAATTACCTTTTCAAATATGGTCTTTTTACCACCAAGGCTAATGAGATTGAGAAAGTTGTACGAAATTGGTGGAGCATATCGAGCAACCATCCTAGTAGAGATATTTGTGAGTAATTTGACTTCCAAAATTAAAAAATAAAGAAAAAGAAATAAAAAAGGCCAGAAACAATAGATCTCCAAGGTAAACTTACGAGCATATCATGAGCAAGCTGACTGAGCTAGTCTGTCGTGGTGTCAATGAGTAAAACATCAACATTCCAACCTTGAACAAGGAATAATATGTGCAGATGCACATATACATCAAAGGTAGAAAAGCAAAGGCCTGGAAGGAAAAGTAATCAGCAGAAAAGAGGGAAAAGAAAAGGATGGTCCAGAAGAGAACATTTTATATAAGGAAATATCAAACAAAAGATAAGATGTCAATGACAGTAATTATCAACTGCAAGAAATTGTTAGTCAATTCTAGAATGGAAAAAATCACAAGGCAAGAAGGCTAAAGACTACAGACAGCCAAATTGAAAATTTCTGGACGTAATATATCTAGTTCAGGCAAGTAATGAAATCAAGAATACAGTCTCTATGAAACTACAAGATTTGAAACTCTTCAGAGAAAATGCGAAACCTTTACCTGGACAAGCACCTCATCCTTCTTTACTGAGTTTATAAGGATAGAGAAAAGGGACAGATCAACTCCTCTAGGTAAAAGGGTAGCCTCAGCTAAAAGAATTGCAGCAGACATGATGCCAAGTATAATAGCCAAGCCCTTCTTTAGTTGTTTCCATAGGATGCATAGCCAAATAAATTCTGCAAAAGAATTATCATTTGCAGTTAAAAACCCATTACATAATACAATTTTTATTCATGGATACAATAGCATTTATATACATCCCTCAAGGACCCTGCCCACATCCAAGAAACATAGCTGCTTTCTTTCAGAAGACAGTCGATAATATTATGTTATGCGCCTTGGCGTAGGATCTAGTCACAGGTCCGGACAAGAAAGAAGCCTTGCTTTGACCTATGGTTACTCAAGAGGGCAGATTCGTCCTTGACTGAACCCCCTCTCAAAATAACGTTTCTTTTGATAGAATAATTGCTTTTCCTTTATTTCATATTGGCCGCCTTTTTATAGGCTGTTAATAACAAAGAAAAGAGTCCTAATAGAATTCCTAACTTAGAGTTTACAAGGGAAATAAAACCTAATATAATAAGGAAAATAACTAAAACTAAAACTCTTAATAAAGCCTGATCTAATAAACAAATTAAATAAATCTAAAAATCTAATTGCAATAAAGCATCCATATCATATTACTTAAAAACCAAGCATAAACATCATTATGAACCAGAAAACTAAGAAGATAATTTAGAATATTGGCTTCAAATTATGGCTCCAACAAGTCCTTTTCAGAGAAATTGGGCAAAGTAAAAGAACAAAAGCTTTTGGGTCTCAGAATCATGAAATAAGGAGTATACTGCTTCTACAGCGCCAAATCAATAGAGGTCTACTTACCTATTGTATCTAAGAGTGCTCCTGTCTGCCCAGAGCGACCAGGTCTGAAACTAGATACATATTTCCTGAAATAGCATCATACATGAACATTAAAAGTTGAGGAAAAGCAACTAGAATATCGGAAAAATAGAATAGACAGAAAAAAACATGGTTAGAAGAAAACCAGCCAGTTGAACTGCGCCGTTCATAATTTCTTATTGTATCTTCAAGCTGAAGTGCCTCAAAGACATAGGTCATGTACTCACTGCAAAATTAACAATGTTTCAGATATAAAGAAGCAAAAGTTTCAAATACAAAGTCAGATTGAAAGTTTATATGCAACATATTCAAATCTAGGAATGAAAGAAAAAAGCACTTACTCCCATTTAAAGCAGTTTGAAGATGATATACAACTTGGATTTAAGTGAACAATAAAACAAACTGAAAGTGTAAAATTGGCATCCAGCTTACCTTTTGTACCGATAATATTCTTCTCGAGCTAGTCTAAGATGACGCCTGAGTGTTGCCATTGATTTCTCATCTGAATCGTAGTCCATATCATTTTCTCCCAGCCGACCTCCTTGTGGCTTAAAGGATGGGTCTTCCCTAAACTGGAGAATAAATGAAGCACACAAAGTGATGAACTCTTCCATAGAAGAGATCCTTGTTCATAGAATATTAGCAAATAAACACAAAGAAAATACCATTTGAGCCAACATATTATCAATGACATCCATGTATGGTCTCAAAGGATCCCGCTTAGACATCTGGTTGGATGTTGCTTGGGCAACCTGATAAAGCAAATGAATAGTTAAACAAAACAATCCATTACAATTAACATAAAAATAATCAAAAATGTTTAGCCACGGAGGAACAACGAGAGAAATAGAAATTGCTATTGATTGATAATAGAATGTTAAAACTTCAACACATTTCACTTGCAAAAATGTAAAGTGAGCAATATGAGTATTCTGCATGCAACTGAGAATGGAAGATCTTGAAACCATGCATTATTCTACTAGGATACACTTCTATATGCGTATAATCATTTGAAAGGAAGTAGGTCAGAAGCTGAGAAAGAATTTATAGAATATAATCAGGAAAGCAAAATACCACAATAGCATTTGAAAGTTCCTGATGAGCTTCATCGAGCTTCACAGCCATTTTGGCAACTTTATGAGAGAGAACTTTTTGGCGGATGGTCCAATCTGCATTTCTCCAAAGGGTCTTTGGAATTTCACTCAAGCCAAAGCCAAGAAGAAATGCTCCTGTAACAAGCCCAAATGTATTCGACAAGGCCATAGCTAAACCAAGGATACCACCACTCCTGTCAACAACAAATTACCAAGTAACAAGATATAAGAACAATGTGTCCGCTGACAGACAAGGAAATTTCTGTTATGTCCATTTTTCTATAATAATTTGTAGAACCCATCAGTTAGAAAGCATAACAGTGAGGCAAAAGATGCCAGATACTTGAGAGAAGATATATGAACTTGAAACAACAATCCAATATAATACTAATCTTTATAAGACAACCAAGATCATATCAGATAGACTATTAAACCAAAGAAAATCAGTAATTTATAAATTAAAATAGGAAGAGTGTACCAGTTCCTGTTCATTGTAATGAGGAGAATAAGTCCCACAAGGCCAATAGAACCCACGACTGAATAGAAGACTAAGTTGACATGCACGCTAGTCTTCAACCTTTCAGTCACAGAGAAGTCTCCAGCATCTTCAAAACCCTGAATAAGGGGCACCACAGCCCTGCTTAGAGATAACATAATTAATTATATGAGGAAATGCACAACAATCTGGAAAACCAACTACAGAAACCATCTCTACTTACAAGAAAATCATCCCACAACAATAATATACCGGACCATCCAACAAAAGGATAAATACACCTTAAGCCATCAACATTTCAAACCCGCCCAAAGAAATGGCAGCAAAATAACAACAGTATGGATACAGACTTTAGCCTTTTAACATTCAAGGGGAGAACAAAAAGGAAATCTAAGAAATATATCCATCCAGAGAAGTATTTTTTTTTTTTCAATTTATAGAAAATTTAATCAAATGTGACACTAAAACAAACTAATCTACAAAACAGTAAATTTGCATGTCCGCATGAATTTCAGTATCAAATAGACATCAATTAACGAACTGTTAATAAGCTACAGCGTCGATAAGGAAGAAAAAAAAAACGTACCAGGTGAGGAGAAAGGTACCCCAATAAGACCAACTCCAAAAGAATGAAATTCCTCCATTTTCATTATAATCTCCCGGCTTCGATATCGTCTGCATAAAATTTAACATAAATTTTTCAAATTCTGTCAGCCCTATCTTACAAAAAAGAGAAGGCAGATGAATTAAAATAAACCAAAAATTTGAAAAGACTTACCGTCCAAATATCGGCGGGCACAAGAATGATGATGGAGAGAGAACAGAACCAAGCGTATCCGACGGTAAAAAGGACATAACGAGGGACATCAGGGCCAGCGAAGTACCTCAAGGTGAAAAAAACCATGCCTAGGGTTAAAGGCAACGAGATCAGGTAAAATACCCACATCTCTCCTTGCCTCTAAAATCGAATTGACGCCGATCGGGGTCAGTGACGATGGTGGTTTGTATTGCGCCCGATGAGTCGCGTGCGCTGTGGTTGGGGAAATAGAAGGCTTGATGGTGGTTTGTATTGCGCCCGATGAGTCGCGTGCGCTGTGGTTGGGGAAATAGAAGGCTTGTTTGGCGTTTGTATGAAAAAGGGTAATTGGAGAAAAATACCCAATTCAACCCAACCCAACCCAACCCAGAGCTAAACTTTTTTTTTTTCCCTTTTGAACGAATAACAGAGAGACTAAACACCCAAAAAAAGGAAAGTAAAGAGAAGTAAAGAACTGTCAATTCAGTCCATCTTTTTTTAACGCTTAAGCAAATTTGATACGTTCGATTTTGAAATTTTCCTCTTCCTTTTTCTTATTATTTGAAATTGAAAAAAAAAAAAAAATTCACGAACGGGTTTAGGGTCATGTGGCTTGTTTTTAGAGTATAATAAAAAAAGAGTGATATAAAATAATAATAGTGATGTAAAAAACATAAGAATAATATATGAGAATAAAAAAAGAGTATGTATTGTATTTTATATATTTTATCACATTTACAAGTAGCATACTCCTCTATATATATAAGAAAATTCAACTCTTCATATTTTAATACATAAATAGAAAAAAATAGTTACAAGAATATGAAAGTTTGAGGAAGATGGAAGGTTAAAAGTCAATGAGAAGTTAAGGAAAATAGAAGATTAAAAGTCAAGGAAGATGAAGGGTTGAACATCCATTTAATAATATTCATAACAATCCTCTTTGGATGTTCATTGTATAAAAGATATACCTCATTAAAAATCTTACTAGGAAAAACCTTGTGGGACAAAAACCTAGTGAAAGAAAAAAGAGTACATAATCCTTTGATACATAGTATATCACAACCATATATATATATAGTGTGAATTTACTCCCCCTCATGTAAGCATCACCTAAGATTTTTGAAACAATGAAATCCAATGTTGAAAATTAATTTCTCAAATGTAGCAGTAATTGTTTGTTTCATAGAGCGCTAAGAAATTACAGTACCACCATATGTGAAAACATAACCAGTTTGTGATTGAGCATTGTGAGGATCAGATAAGTACCCTACATCTACAAAACCAACTAATTCTGTTTTGGGTAGGTTAAAGAAAAATAAACTCATATCTCTTGTACCTTGAAGATAACGAAAAACATGTTTAACCCCATTTCAATGTCTTCGGGTTGGACAATAGCTAAATCTTGCTAATAAGTTGACAGCAAATGATATATCATGTCGTGTATGACTAGCAAGATATGTCAATGTATCAATAGCACTTAAATATGGTACTTCAGGACCAAGAAAATCTTAATCATTTTCCTGAGGATAAAAAAGGGTCTTTATTTACTTCAAGTGACCTAACAACCATTAGGGGTGCTCAATGGATGTGCGTTATGCATGTAAAATCCTCTTAGCACTTTTTCTATATATGTTGTTTGATGCATAAGAATTTCATTCTTTAGGCGCTCAATTTGTAATCCTAACCCTAGACAAAATCTTATTTTTTTCCAAGGTCTTTCATTTCAAATTTTTTCTTTAAGCACTCCATTATCACTAAATTCTCTTCAGGAGTCTCAGTGATATTTAAATCATCAACATACACAGCAATTATAACAAATCCTAATCCAAACATCTTTATAAAAATGCATGGAGAAATGGGATCATTCTTATAGTCATCCCTCAATAGGTATTCACTAAGGTGATTACACCCATGCGCCTAGATTGTTTCAATCCATAAAGGGATCTGTTTAATTTGATTGAGTAATGTTCTCGAGAACTTGAATTAGCTGCTTCTGGCAGATTAAAACCTTTTGGGAGTCATGTAAATAGTATTATCAAATGGCTATATAAATAGGCTGTAACTACATCCATTAGGCGTTAATCAAGCCCTTCTCTTATTGCCAAACTAATTAAGAACCTAAAAGTAGTTGCATCCACCACAAGAGAGTATGTCTCTTCATAATCAATATCAGGTGTCTTGTGAACGTTCTTGTTACAAGTCAATTCTATATATTATGATTTATTTTTTTTCCGCTATTATGCTAATATGTATTCCACTTGGCTTTACACCTTCCGGGTGTTTGGACTTCTGGTCCGAGATACATTTCATAAATTATAATAGAAACATTTATTTATTTTTGATGACTTGTTCTCATCTCAATGCTTTCAAGTATATTTTCATTCAAGATCCTCACTTTTCCATGATATTGAAGTGTTCTACGTATATTATCGTTGTCGACAACAATTTCATTTTTTTCAACTCCATTTAGTTATGACATAACTAATTGAGATATCTCATTATATTCATAATTTCAGGTACCTGAACCTCTTCTAGGGTTTTATCAAAAGTTATGCCTTAGGCCTCTTCAGGAGTACCCGCCTCCTTTTAGTATGTGACCATCTTCATTTCTTTCTCCTTTCTTTCAATGATTTTTTGTTTTATGGAGTCAACTTGCATGTCATGCTTCTAGCATGCTCAAGTCTGATTTTTTATCACATTGTCCTTCTGGGACATATAATTATTTGGAGCATTTTAGCTGGTATATGTATCAGCTAATACATGGAATATCTAAATGTCATCACTAAACATATCTAGCAAACAATTTTATCCTTCAAACTTTGTGCACATAATATTAGTGAGGATCACAAAAGAAAAATGATGACATAATTATTTAACTAATTTGTCTCCCCTTAATGTCGAGAAAATTTGCAACATGACAATACTTTTTTTTTCAAAATTATAAATATATCTCCCTTCAATAACTAATGAAAATTCTAAAATTTCTCAACTTCATATTAGATGATCCATCTTAATGCATTATGACGGAATATGAAATAGACATTGCACATACAAATATTCTTAGATGGAATCCATTGACTTATAAATGAAAGTCAATTCTCACAAGACAAATATTTCTTACATGTTGGTTTGATGCAAATAAAATTACATGCTTATTGTAAAGCAATTCTTATATTAATGGTTAAGCAACTAAATGGAGGCATAGTTTTGTTAACCATCATATATAGGCAATAGACAACTTAAAATTATCCCAGCTAAAACTACAAAAATCATGCTAGGGATATAATGCACCAACGTTGTTAGCTAAAATTGCATTCTATAGAGATTGTGCACAATCAAATTATTTCAAGAAATATTATTGCAAACTTCGGTTGCACACATGTGATACATGAGCTCATATATTATTTGGTTATCATTGAAAAATGCAATCGACTTCTAACTTTAGCTGGTGTTAGATCAATATGTTGTCTAAATAACTAGTACGATGAAAATTATTAAAATATAACTTCTAATTCTTCAATAAACTCATATAAAATTTCATCAAATTATTTTGCATCAACATTGACTCGGGATGGTCTAACCGGTCATACCAACACTATGAACTTCTTTTCACTATCTCATATGCCATTCATATAAGTGTAATATATTCCTTTTGAGAATATTTATAATACAAAAACATGAGTAGCTCATGTCATTTCTATCCATGATTTTAATATAAAACACATAAAAAATTCCTTCAACATATATCTTCTTGATCTGAGAAATAATTTTATGTTTTACAAAATTTTGTATCTCAAGGAGGTAAAATATTAGCTTTTCAATAGCTTTTTACAGTTTGATGCAATATTAACTCTTTAGGAGCATACAATCATTTTATTATATATATCCTCAATGAATACTTAATGTATTCATATAAAAATAAAATGAATAGGTATAAATAAAACATATATTAAACATAGTAAATAATAAATTAATGATACTAATAAATCACTATGGTTATATAATATATATTTTTATATATACCATAACACAACAAAATGCAAAATATTATAATGTCAGATTAAAATAAATTTACAACTATAAAGGTTTAAACATAAATATTTTCTAATCTTTACCGCAATTATGAAACTATCCAAATAAGATGAATATCTCAAAATTTATGACAAGCATTTTTACTTCCAATAATTATATATCTTAATCAAAATCAAAATTAAACTAATCAATTCTATTTAAAATGAACCAACAAAAATAAAAACATTTATCTCCACATAAAAATCTCAATAACTAAATACGTGAAGAGATTTAAAAATTCATAGAATTAGGGATAGAGAACTATATAAATTAAACTTCTTAATAAAAATCAAATTAAATTTCAAAAGAAGTTGATTAGACTAACTTCGATTACCATGGATGAGAAGTAGTGATTATAAACATCCTTTGTAATTAAGATAAAGAGATCATCCCGAAGCAAATATCAAGTAGACACTGATTCTAATGGTTCTTAAATCAAACAATTAAATTTCAATGCTTGGATCAACAAAATTTTGACACAAACTAAATACATATTAATCATCCTTGTATGCATAGCCAACTTTAGCATCATATTGAAAATTTTCATTTTTTTTTCTGAAAAAATTATCCTCTATTTCATCATTTTGGACAAAATTTGTCTCAATATTGTTTCCCTTTTTTTTAATGGATGCTTTGATAAAATTTTATTAGATGCTTAAACATACGGCAGGTATGTGACCAATGCATTTTCATACAACATTGGTAGCATGAATTTTCAATAACTTTTGAATATTTTTTAACCTCCATTTCCTTTATTTTCCTTATTATTCTTTCTAGTGGTTAGAAGTACCACTATTATAACAACCATGATAACAATTATTAGTATATCTCCAACCACCTCCTCAATTACAACGACAACCACGATTTCTATATTATGCGTTGTAACATTCACTTCAGGGAATGAAGTCTTTTTCACTAAAAGGCATGAGATCGTTCCAAAATATTTTTTAAAGCCTTTTTCACAATATTGCTGCTGCATGAGCACATAAGATATTTCAATCATAGAAAGCTTTAGAGAGTATTATCATCATTTTTTCAAATTATTACATCATTCAAGAATCAAGAGGATCTTTCACAGTTAGATGTTTCACACTTTTAATTCTTCATGTAGATGATAATCATTAAACTTTCACAATTGTAACTTTCTCATAATTATTCGTGTCAAGTTATATATTCTAAGCTAACAATTAAAGCGAGAAAGCACTATTATTCATGTTTATTCAAACTTAAGTATAGAAATATGATCATCTAGATCTATTAAAATTTTATGATAACTAAGATTAACCGTACAATTTAATCAACATAACAATAGAATACCCAAAAATGTTTTATGGAATATTAACTAGAGACATCACATTATTTTATTTACTATAATCAAGGTTTTCATAGAAAATTTCATCCGCAAAGAAATAAATAACCATAAGCTATATCATATGCATTTGGATATATATAATGTACAAGTACATTTAACTTTTTCTAAGTTTTTCATATGACATATCCAAATATTGAACATGAGCCTCTAGTGTCAAAAATAATAAAATAATAATCTAACAGGCAACGTAGTACATTTGATAACGGTCACCAAATAAAATATATATTTTTTAAAATGATTACTTTATTTTTAATCATGTCAATGACATATGATATGAAAGATATACATATTTAAGTAAAAATATTCAAGTTGTTGATTCTTCAATCTTATTCAAAGTCTTAGATCATAAACAAACATATCATAGAATATATAAAACATAAATTTATATTTAAATATGAGAAAAAAAATGAGCATCATTTTAATTTTTTTTTTCATTAAGAATATTGAAATCTCAAAATCTTTCAAGCACATAGAGAAATTTACATACCTTAACCTTGTTGCTTCAACAAAAACGTTGTATGTCTAGATTACTTGTTCTCTAACAAAATATTGAATACTATCAAGCAAGCTCGTGCTGATAACGTGTTATAAAATAATAATAATTATGTAAAGAACACAAGGATAATATATGAGAATAAAGAGAGTATGTATTATATTTTATATATTTCATCACATTTACAAATAGCATACTCTTCTATATATATAGGAAGATTCAACTCTTCATATTCTAATACATAAATAGGAAAAAGTAGTTACAAGAATATGAAAGGTTGAGAAAGATGGAAGGTTAAAAGTCAAGGGAAGGTTAAAAGTCAAGGAAGATGAAAGGTTTAACATTCATTTAATAATATTCATAACAAAGAAAAAATATTTGATATATTATTAGTAGAGATTTTAGATTTTACAAGTAAGATTAGAAGTAGAGGTGCTTATGGAAAGATTAGAAGTAGAGATGTTTATGGACTAAGCCAAGCCGATTTTGAATCGGGCCCATACAAGGTATCTAGACAATTATCCAAGCCTAGACTTAGTCTAGTCCGAAATATGAGTTTATTTTTTGTTCAAGCCTAACCCAATTTGAGAAGAGAAACTCGAACTCGAACTCGACCCGATCCGATCCTCTCATATTTTATTTTTTAAAATTAGTTTTTTTTATTTTAAAGTAATTTAAAAAAAATATAATTCACTAAATTCACTAAAAAAGTTGAAATAAAAGTTTTTTAACATATTAAAAATTATTTGTATTAAACACTATCATAAATATAATAAATGTTTTATTATATTAAAAACATGAATAAATATAATAAATATTTTATTGTATTAAATAGACTTTTTAAAATTTTATATTTTGAGTTAAATTATTTAGTTGGGTAAATTTTTTTAAGTTTTGGATAATTAATTTAATTGTCATTGAGTTAGTAGTTTAATATAAATATAAATATATAATTATTATTTAACATATATAATTAATATAATATAATATAACCATTGGAGTCGTGCTTGATAGCCCTAACCATTGGAATGTCCCACAGCCCAAGGAGTTCAAGGGATTGAAAGAAGCTAAGGAAGTTGACAATTTTTTCTTGGTAATGGAGTGATATTACCAAGTCGTAAGTATCGACGACAAGTCAACAAGGACGAAGTTAGAAAAAATTTTCAGGAGATCGAAATTAAATTTTTTATATTTTTATAAATTTTAAAAGATGAAATTAAATTTTTATCATTTTTATGGGGTCAAAGTGTAATTTTACCTTTATTAATTTAAAATTTTTAAAAATTTAAAGGGCTAAAATAGAAAAATTCTCATTTTAAGGGGGTCGAGGCATATTCACCCCTGCAAGCTAACCAAGTCGAGGGTGAGGCCTATGCTAGATCTAGTGCCCTAAGTGTAGTATATTCGTTTTTAAACTTGTAATTCTTTTTTCGAACATATTAATTAATAAAACAAATTCATTGATTATATTAATATACTTTGTATGATTGTCCTGAAATGGTTTTTTGCAAGTAAAATAAAATGAAAGCAAATATTGTTCATTGGTTGTCTAATGTTTAAACTAATACTAAGCGGTATTACGTGGTTGGATCGTGATACAGAAAGAAAGTTTGTATTAGTAGACGAATCTACACATGTCCTTAATCTAATCGAAAATGAGTAAACCGATTGAAAGACTAATATGTCGTATATCAAGTCCAATTGGAGAGATGTTTTGTCTTAAGCATCAGAGCGGATGACTCTTGACCGCCTGTAAGCGTGTTATCGTTTATAGTGAAAATATCACACAAAAAATATATAAAATTAAATCGACGGTGTTCGCAAGCGTAGGGGTCAAATTGTAATATTGTAAAGTTTACAACAAAACACCAATAAATATTTCGAGGATCGTACCCAAAAGATTGCATATTGGAGAAACTATTATTCAAATTAATTACAATAAATATTTTTTTTAATATACTGGTGTAATTACATGGTAGTATCTGTTCATACTTTCTTAACCTTTTGACAACGCACACACACCTTACACACACAAGAAATAATTACTAACCTAATTGAGTCATGAATTAGTAATGTGAATCCAAATTAAAGTATTAATTAAACTAATTAAATTAATTAACCTAAAATTAAACTAATGGACATTCCTATTCCTAGTGTTGACAATGCGAGTCTCTAGCCTAGGATCGATTAAATCTCTAATTATCTAATTAAATAATTGATTATCCTCGATTGAATTATTTATCACCCTTAGCAAGAATACCCTTCCGATCTCATTTACACTAAAGATTACCACCTAAGTCACACTTCTGGTCTCTTCCTAGGCATACAGATACCCTCTCGATCTAATCGCTTGGCACAAGTTATACACGACAAGGTACCCTTCCGGGCTCACTTGTCTCGATATTCTATCAGGGGCGTCACTCCCTAATATACTAAGTACTCTTAAATAAACAACCAATTTCGAATAAATAATCACTTAAGAAATAAATTAGTTTATTAATCGAATCATGTGAAATATGAAATAAGCATAATAATTTATTCAATTTTCATACAGATGCTAATTGATAAGGCTAACGAAAATATAAATAAAATAATAAGAGATAGGAGAAAGTGTAACAACTCATTTTTCAATGGTGTTAGAAACAATGTTTCGGGACCATAATTCCAACGAAAGAGTCCATAGATATTTTATTAAATAATATTTACAAGTTAAATATATAATAATAGTGAATCGTGATTTAATATATCTTATTAATTGGTCAGTTAGTCAAGTTACAAGTCTCTAAAATGTTTCTTGTATATAAATATGCTTGAGTTGTAAACTCTTTTGTGCTAAAGACTAAATCATGAGATGGAAACGTAAGCTATACAAGTATGGTATGTTGATTTTGTGAAGAGTGTATGTTTGATAAATTTGCATGCGTTGCTCGTATGATACTATGTCTCTGATATGAAAAGAAGTATATGCATATGTGAATATGTTTGAAAGCATGATTGTGTTTGTCATGTGTAATTCACTACATGAGGAGTCTGTACATGAAGTTAAAGAAATGTGTTGAATGTTTGGAAGTGTAAATGCATTAGGTGTGATGAAGTCTGAAACAGTAAGTCTGTTAAGGTATGAGTTTGCATGATGAGTTTGTATCTGTCTAAAGAGTTCGTTGGGACAATAAACACGAATCTCTTATATGGAAATTCCATGGCAATCGAAGACCACATAGTGTAAGACCTAGTCAGGTGGCTATGGCATTATGTGGAAGAAGATGGAAAGCACGGTTGGATGAGAACCAGGTGATAAGGGGCAAACCTCACGATGGTGAGTTTAAGGAAATCCCTATCATCGAAAACACCAGTTTTCGAAATGTGATCTTTTGTGGTTGATTTTATTATATGTGAGTCTTTGTGAGTGGTTCTATTATATGTGAGCCTTTACGAGTGATTTTGTTATATGTGAGCCTTTGTGGTTGATTCTGTTATATGTGAGCCTTTGTGGTTGATTCTGATAATGGAGTCTTTGTGGTTATCTCTATTTAAGGACGCCCTCGTGGCGAATGTTAAATAAGTGCTTTTATGGCGAATGTTAAGGATGCCTCTATGGTTATCTTTGTTTAAGGACGCCTGATGGTATTACAAATGACATAGATTTTCTCCCTAATTTAGTGTCTTAATTGTCTCTTTTGTATTTCATATAGCATACATCATTAGCATTTTATATTTAATTTTCATATTTTCCAACTCATTGTTAGTTAGTTTAAATTCTTGTTATTTTTATCCATTTTTTGTACTAATATCGACACAAGTAACCGATATATTGCGTCTTAATATTGGCAGTGCTGGAACTAAGTCTAGATGCTTAATACTGGACAAATACAGCCACAAGATCAGCTGGTAATTGCGACCAAGAGATGTCGTCGCATTGCAACTAAACATTGAATGAGCAGAATCAAGCTGAATCCACAACTGGAAGCACCAACGCAGGAATTTCACAGATGTCACTGCAATTATAATTTCAGAATGCACCTTGTGATACATCGACAATTTGCAGATCTCTAAAGAACATACTAGAACTGCATGAGTGTACAACTATATTCTAACTAATATTGGCAGTGTTGGAACTAAGTCTAGAAGCTTAATACTGGACAAATGCAGCCACAAGATCAACTGGTAATTGCGACCAAGAGATGTCATCGCATTGCAACTAAACATTGAATGAGCAGAATCAAGCTGAATCCACAGTTGGAAGCACCAACGCAAGAATTTCACAGATGTCGCTGCAATTATAATTTCAGAATGCACCTTGTGATACATCGACAATTTGCAGATCTCTAAAGAACATACTAGAACTACATGAGTGCACAACTATATTCTAACTAATTTTGACAGCTGCAAAAATCTAGATTTAGATCTGGGAATGAAGGCTGAAACTTGCAATGTTTTTGAGGTTATAAATAAATGAACAAAGAATGTAGAAATCATCAAGAGTTAAGGGATTAAATTCTACAATTTTTGTGTGATTTTAGAGATTTGAACTGAGAATTGGGAAGCTGATGAAGCAAGACTACAGTCACTTCTGACAAGAAGGTGTTTGATACAAGGCAAGAGGAACAATTAGAGAGTAGGCCTAGTAGTTAGAGATAGTAAGCTTCGTTGTACTCTTTAATTCTTCTTAAATGATGATGGATTTTGATGATATTAAATGAATACGATAGTGTCTTTTAATGTTATATCATTTTGATTCTTATTTTACACTGCTTATCTGTTCATTCTTGGATTTAACCACTTTAAGCACGAGAGTGAAATTACAGTGCGTCGACATCGAGAGATGCGGTGACAGGTTAGGTTAACAAGTGGGTTAGGCGAGAGCTGCTCAGGACTGGGATAAGAACCAGTTACTTGTTCTTAGATACACATCATTGCTCGCACCGAGAGGTGGAGTGATTGTAGGTATTTAAGTCGGGATTAAGTAGGGAGTTGTTGTTGGTAAGAACTTAAAGGCACTTCATTGCAGTGATAATTCATCTATACTCTACCTTGTTGATGCATCCAACGTTACAACTTAGCAGAATCAGTGAACCATTTCTACCTTTTACACTGGATCACTTTTACATTTTATTCAATTTAAATATTCAGCACTCAACACACAACACATTTGATTTACTTTCAGTACATTGACATTTAACACCTGACATTTAACTCTGATTGCATTGACATTGATATCTAATTTTAGTGTGCAGATCTGACATATTGCATTGACATTAGTACTCACATTACACTTAATTTCAATATTGATTGCTCCGACATTTAGACATCAAGAACCCATTCCTCGAGGGATCGATATCCGATAGATTTGTCTATCAACTATACTTGTATCAACGTGTGTACGCTTGCATAATCGTTATGTCGTAAAAACATCGATCAAGTTTTGGCACCGTTTCCAAGGAATGACGTTTGTTTGATGTTTACTTTTGTAGTTGCAATTAATCTTACTTACTTAACTTTTAATATTTACTAATCTGTTGTTATTTCTTTAATTATTTTCTTTTTCAGATTTTTAATTGTTGCATGTCCATAAGGAGAAATCCTAAGGACATTGTAAACTTTGATCCGGAGCTTGAGAGGACACTTAGGAGGAGAAGGCAAGAACAATGAAAAATGGCTAGTAACAACAACAATAATTTGCCACCATTGCTGCCACAAGATGGAATTCCTCCAGTGCTTCCACAAATTGTTAACGATATATCACCACCATGTCCACAAGAAGAACAAGTTCAGAATAGGACAATAAGAGATTTTGTTGTGCCTAACTCGATTATTTACAACCAGGGGTTGTACGACTAGCTATCTAGGTTGGTAATTTTGAACTCAAACTTGTGATGTTTCAGATGCTCAATTCAAATAGGCAATATTTTGGTTTTCTGCATGAAGACGCACGAGAACATTTGAAATTATTTTTGCCTATTTGTGCATCATTTAGTCAACATGGTGTCTCTGATGATGCCTTGAAAATGCAATTATTTCCTTATTCATTGCAGGGTAAAGCAAGAACATGGTTCTTAGGATTGTCGACAGGATCTATCACATCTTAGAATACGTTAGCAACGCAATTTGTTTTACGTTTCAACCCGCCAACAATGAACGCAAGGTTGTGTAATAACATCACTGCATATCATCAGCTCGATAATGAGAATTTACATACAACATGGGAGCGTTTCAAAACATTGTTTCGACGCTGCCCAATGCATGAAATTTAGCAAGAGACCCAAATAGATATCTTCTACAATGGTTTGAATGCTCAGACAAAGAATCTTGTTGACGCATCGGCTAATGGTCCATTATTTGGATTGTACTTACAATGAAGTTGTTGAATTCTAGAAAGGATGGCCTAGAATAACTACCAATATCCAATCTCTCGTTCTGCACAGGTGAAAACTTACCTTGGAGTTCTTGAATTAGATGATATTTCTGCATTATCAGAGTAAGTATCTTCACTGGCCAACATCATAAAGAATATGAAAGGAACAAATGAAGTTGTTCCTATACAAGTAGCCCAACAATTGGATGCGTCGATATTTTTCTATGAGATTTGCAGCGACAATCATAGCTATGAAGACTACCCATAACATGCAGAAAATACGTATTATGTCAACAACATTCGAGGGGGTTCATTTGGTAACTAATACAACAATTGTTCTCAACAACCTTAGGGGAATCAAAATACTTCCACGTATAGATATGAAAATTCCTCAAATCAAGCGGGTTATAAATAAAAAGGTTACAATGCCAATCCGTAGTAGAATTATCATCAGAATTCACAGATAAATTCTCGTTTTGAACAAATACAGTTATATAACCAGATGCAACCATAATTGCGATTATAGCCACAACAGTCTGTATTGCCACAAATGCAAGGACAACATTATCAGCATCAACAACAACAGTTTTCTCAACCTAAGTCGGACCCTATGGCTGCTCTTGAAGTAATGATGCGCGAGCATATCACAAGAATTGAAGCGATAGTGCAAGGTAACTCTTTCTCTATACGAACGTTGGAAGCCAAGCTCGGATAGTTGGCTTCTAATCTCAGCACCAGATCACCAGGATCTCTACCTAGTGATACTGAGAATCCAACATAAAGGGGGAAGGAGCATTGCGAAGCAATCACGCTAAGGAGTGGAAAACATACGGAGGGACCAAGCATTTCTGATAAAGACCATATTGACGCATCTGGACCACAACAATAAGAGGAGGATGCAGCTAAAGGACGTCAAGCATAAATTAATGCTGAGGAACCAACTGTAGGGCCATCCATGCCTGCAGTTTACCCAACACAATTGTCGACGTAACAACTAGTGTCGATACTACCGAGTTATCCACAATAACCCATTGCGACCATACCTCTACCATTACCATAATGATTCAAAGATAAAATCCTTGATAAATAATATCAAAAGTTTGTTTCTACTTTGAAACAATTACACATTAATATACCTCTAATAGATGCTATTGTGCAAATACCCAGTTATGGGAAATACATGAAGGAGTTGTTATCAAAGAAAAAGAAATTGTTTGACATCGAGACAGAGGAATGCAGCGCTGCGCTTACAAACAAGTTGCCAACCAAGATGAAAGATCAGGGCAGCTTCACCATCCCATGCTCCATCGAGATCACTATTTAGGTAAGGCTTTATGTGATTTAAGAGAAAGTTTTAACCTGATGCCTTTGTCCACTTTTAAGAAATTAGGAATAGATTCAATGAAGCCCACTGCTGTAACATTGCAACTGGTAGATAGATCTTTACACAACTAGAAGGACAAATCAAAGATATTCTTATTCAAGTTGATAAGTTAATGTTCCTTGCTGATTTTATCATCCTAGTCTGCGAAGCAGATAAGAAGGTACCCATAATTCTTGGGAGGTCATTTCTAGCAACAAGACGAACACTTATCAACGTGTTCAAAGGAGAACTTCTTATGCGTCATAATGATGAGCAAGTAACCTTCAGTGTGTTTGAAGCATCATCTTTCGGATCTAATGAATAATGTCACCACATTAGCATGTTGGACGAATTATTCTGGAAGAATTTAATACAAGAAGTTCAATACTGTCTGATGATGATGCGACGACATCTACCAATGACATTCTAGATGACTGCGTCGATAAAGAATAGGTTAACAATTGTAAGCTGTGTTAGAATTGGCAAATGGATCTTTGGATTTGTCTAACAGGACAAACCGATTTTTAAACCATCTGTCAAACAAACTCCTATCTTAGAGTTAAAACCATTGCCAACACATTTGAAATATGTTTGCCTTGGTGATAATGAGACAGTGCCTGTTATTGTCAACACATCCCTCGATGCAATGCAAGAAGATAAGCTCATCATAATTCTGAAAGAACACAAAAGTGTCATAACTTAGAGCATCGTAGATATCAGAGGCATCAGTCCCTTTTTTTGTATGCATAACATACGGCTAGAAGATGAAGGGAAACAATCCATTGAGCAACAAAAATGACTCAATGAGAAAATGAAAGAAGTTGTAAAGAAGGAATCATTAAATGGTTAGATGCAGACATTATATACCCTATTTTTTATAGCAATTGGGTAAGTCATGTTCAATGTGAGCCTAAAAAGAGTAGTTTCACAGTCGTGACCAACGAAAAGAATGAGTTAATCTTTACTCACATCGCAACTAGATGGTGAGTATACATGGATTACCGGTAACGAAATGCAGCCACAAAGAAAGACCATTTTCCACTACCTTTCGATCAGATGCTAGATAGGCCAGCTGGTAAAGCCTATTATTGCTTCCTGGATGGCTACTCTGGATATAACCAAATAACCATTACGCCAGAAGATCAAGCAAAGACAACGTTCACATGTCCTTTAGGAACATTTTCTTTTCGACAGATGTCGTTTAGGTTGTGTAATATGCCAACAACATTCTAGAAGTGTATGATGGCGATCTTCTCAAATATGATTGAGGACTCACTCGAGGTATTCATGGATGATTTCTCAGTCTATGAACAGAGTTTTGACCAATGCGCTGACAATTTGGCAAGAGTTTTGAAAAGATGCGATGACACAAATCTCATTCTGAATTGGGAGAAATGTTACTTCATGGCTACTGAAGGCATTGACCTTGGCCATCACATATCTTATCAGGGCATTGATGTTGATAAAGCTAAAGTAGAAATAATCAAAAAATTAACACCACCTACCACTGTCGAAGCAATAAGAAGCTTTCTTGGACAGGTTGGCTTTTATAGAAGATTTATCAGAGATTTTTCCAATATAGCTAAACCCTTATGCTCATTACTAGAGCAAAAGAAAAAGTTTGTGTTCGATGATGCTTATCTAGACGCATTCAAAACAATAAAGAAACAGCTGGTACAAGCTCCGATTATCGTCGCACCAGATTGGACGCAACCATTCAAACTAATGTTCGACGTTAGTGACTTTGCTGTAGGAGTTGTCCTAAGCGAAAGAAAAGAAAAGGTATTTCATTCTATTTACTATGCTAGTAAAACTCTAACTGAAGCGCAGATTAATTATACTACTACGGAGAAGGAGTTGCTAGCAGTAATCTTTGCATTTGACAAGTTTCGTTCTTATCTTGTCGGTGGAAAGACTACAATTTACATGGACCATTCAACATTGAGATTCCTTTTCAACAAAAAAGACGCCAAACCTAGACTCATCAAATGGACCCTACTCCTCCAAGACTTTGATATAGAAATCAGAGATAAGAAAGGATCTGAGAATCAAGTAGCTGACCACTTGTCTCAGCTAGAAACTGGGAATGAGAACGGGCAAACAAACCAGATTGTTGAGGCATTTCCTGACGAGCAATTATTCTTTGTCGACGCATCACCATGTTATGTTGATGTCGTCAATTACCTTGTGTGTGGAAAGCTACCTATGAGTGCGACTGGTCATAGGAAGATCAGTTTCATACATGATGCTGCCAAATACCATTGGAACGAGCCATACCAATTTAAGGTATGCACCGACAATATCATCCGTCGCTATGTACCTGAGAAAGAAATGATGTTATTCCTGCGACACTGCCATATTGCCCCTTATGGAGGTCATTTTGGTGGAACAAGGACTACTGTAAAGGTCCTACAATTAGGATTTTGTTGGCCTAATTTGTTTCAAGATGCCCGCAATTTGGAACAACAATGTGATCGTTGTCGACGCACTGGATCCATATCTCGACGCAACGAGATGCTCCAACAATCCATCATAGAGGTAGAGCTTTTCGATGTTTGGGGGATAGATTTTATGGGGCCATTTCCAAACTCTTTTGGAAATGTATATATCTTAGTGGTTGTTGACTACATCTCAAAGTGGATTAAAGCCATTGCGGTGCCAAAAGATGACGCTCGGACAATGTTGAAGTTCTTTCACACATACATCCTCACAAGTTTTGGAACACCAAGAGCGTTGATAAGCGACCAAGGCATTTATTTTTTATAATAACCAAGTGGCAACTGCATTAAAGCGATATGGTATGAAGCATCGTGTGGCCACCATATATCACCCACAAACTAATAGTCAAGCCGAAGTATCCAATCGTCAAATTAAAAACATACTTGAGAAGGTGGCTAATCCATCTAGGAAGGATTGGTTTGTGTAGCTATATGACGCATTATGGGCGCTTCGCACCAGTTACAAAACTCCGTTGGGGATGTCACCATACTAACTAGTGTTTGGAAAGTCTTGTCACCTGCCTGTCGAACTTGAACATAAGGCCATGTGGGAAATTAAATAGGTGAATTTAGACTATGATTCTGCTGAAAAAAAAAAGACTGTTGTACATCACGGAATTAGAAGAAATCCGATGTCATGCTTATGAGAATGCAGTGATATACAAGGAAAAGACAAAGAGATGGCATGACAACATCATTTTACGTCGATAATTTGATCCTGGTCAGTTGATACTTTTATTTAACTCATGTTTAAAATTGCATCCAAGAAAATTGAGATCGAGATGGTCAGGCCCATTTAAAGTTGTCGAAGCATTTCAAAGCGGTACGGTGATAATCGAAAACTTAAAGGATGGACAACAATTTAAAGTAAATATCCAACGTCTTAAACATTATGCGAGCCCAAATGTTCGAGAACCAAACGAAGTCGTCAACCTAGTGACATTTAAATAATGTCAATGCATTTCTTTATTTACCTTTAATTGTTTCACTTTTCTTTGTGTTGTTTTAAATTCCTTACAGAAATAAAAATCATATTTTTGTCGAAGCATTGAAACACATATTGTCGATGCATTCTGCGATGAGTCAACATTACTTTTTATGCAAGAATCGCATCGGTTGATTTCTTTCTCTCCCAACCGTTGGATCAAAACAAATCGGTACAATCTGTAGCCTGGCAATTAATGGCTGCAGACGCAACGTTTCCCCGTGTTTTTCCACTCATTATACCTAGGTTATAAAGCTTCCCACTATAGTTATCTTTCTTTTCACATCCGCCATTGCTACTGCAACTCATATACTTCATTGTCTTTATATTCCCTTTTTATTTCGAAGCAATATTCTTCTGCAAATCTTTTTTACGCTCTTTTCTTCTCACCATGGATAAAACCCGTGCTTCTAAAAACACTCCTAAACCCTCCAATAATATTTCGACTACTTTTACTGTGGCTTCGTTTACGACACTACCGCCTTCATCCATATGCACGATTTTGTTTTTAACAACTATGGCCAAAGATCAGTACCATATTGTTATGCTAAAACATAATATTCACTCCGAACAGGGTCTTCAACTGTCTCCACATCAGACCTTGGGGAAACAAATTCACCGAACCATCAGCCGCATCGGATGGAAATATTTTTACAACCATCCTTCTAGCTACTCTCCCACAATGGTGAGGGAGTTTTATGTGAATTTGTTGGATTAGGAGCAGGTGTTTATCTTTGTACGAGAAGGGTTAGTTACATGGAGTACTACGCAGATCAACGTACTGTTGTGAATTCGAAAACGAGTAAACGACCATACACCCTTTATGCACCATTTGGATGATAATTGTTTGGCCTAATGATGAACGACCTCTGCATCAATGGCGTTACATGGACAGATAATGAGTTTCACAATTATACAATGCATAGGCAGTACCTTACAATCTTTTGCAAGGTATGGTTCATTTCATCAACAAACATGTTATGCCTTCTACCCATAGCACAACAGTCACATTGGACCATATGTGTATGCTGCATTCCATTCTACACCATCGACACATCGACATTAGGGAGCTTATACATGCCCAAATTACAGAAGCTGCAGGAAAGCAAATTGGTATCCTTCTTTTTCTCTCTCTTATTAGGCTATTCTGTCAACATAAGAGCATTGTGCCCAAAGATGATGAAGAGGTCCTGGACAACAAAGGACCAATCAATGATATTTTTGTTGAGAGAATGAAACGGGGCCAAGACACCTCAGTGGCCAAAGAGATCTCCAAGAAGAGGGAAAAAGGAAAGGGTAAGAAGAAGACTGACAAAACTAATGCACCGACAGAAACTCAAATAGCAAAGAAGCTGGCATTGATGGAAGTTCATTTAGACTCCTCGACATGCATTCTATTCACACCGACAGCATCGTGGATGACATGGATTTTTGACTCCACAAGTTTTATGCATACACCAAGGCGTGGAATGAAGCCCTTGTCGCTACATTGAGCTAGATCAGCCATACCTACTGCCAAATTTCCCAACTTTCCCATCCATTTACCGCCCGATGAAGTATTCATCTTTCGAGCAACCTACCCCTGATGGAAGGCCTACCCCTACACCAACCCAGATTAATATTTCTGACGATGAGAAGGATGGAGGGCAGTCACAGTAGGTTGATGATGATTTTCATCGCAATATCACCCATTTATTTGAAGATGAATTCTCAAATAGTCTGGGCGCAAATATGGCAGAGAGGTCAGCTGTTCTGGAAGAAGATGTCGATGTAGTCGATTGCGCTAACACTGGTCCAGTTGAAAATGAGTTCAGTATAGAAGAAAAGGCAAATCAGGAAGGTAATCAGGAGAAGGATCAATACGAGAAAGAGAAAGAAGAAGATAAAGAAAAAGAAGAAGAACCTAGCGAGGTGCAGGTGGAGAAGGAAATTGATGCCCCAACAATGATCCTTGAGGATATTATGGGAGCATCCAGCTCAGAGGAGGCTCTACGAATTGCAAGCCAGGCTGAGGTTGTCACTGGTGAGATGGAGAAACTGAACCCTCTGGTTATTGTGCCCTACATAACACCACTCATCAAGATCCACCCATCAGAGGTGACAACTAATGAGGCCATCACCCAACTTACTGAGGAGGAGCAATCCGTCGAGCCGGTTGGTTCAAAGGATAAGAAGCGGAAGAGGCACAAGGACAAGAAAAAGAAGAAACACCATGATGAGGAAGAGCGCTCAAAAAAGAAGAAAAAGAACACTAAAGCAGCTTCTGCATTGACTGCTGCTGAATAATTTGGTACATATCTTTTTTTAGTTAGTTTTCATACATTTTTATTGTTCCTGCATTTTAATTGTCGTTGCATTCATTTTAGTTTAGTACATTGTAGCTACATTTCCATTATATATGTATAACTATTATTAGTGCATTGGATATAATGCAGACATTAAGTTTGGGG
This sequence comes from Kokia cookei, assembly GCA_039519145.1. NCBI lineage: Eukaryota > Viridiplantae > Streptophyta > Magnoliopsida > Malvales > Malvaceae > Kokia > Kokia cookei. The sequence goes on from CM076908.1 coordinate 15,426,627, forward strand.
GGAAACTAATGTGAATTGGAAATTCAACTACACCTTCATGTTTGACTTTTATTTTGTTTCTTTAGTTAATGAAAATTTACAAAATTTCAATAGAAATGTGCCCACAATTTTATTTTTATGCGTAATTCTAAAATTGTTTGAATGCTGACGTGGAAATTGGATGAATATAAATGAATGATGAGTTCACTATTTTTGAATGAATAATTGAAATTGCTTCAATAATTGATAAATAGTATTGGTATTGAATCTTGAACTAATTAACCAATGCAGCGACATTTTGTTAATAAAAGACACTCCATTATGAGTGCATTGTGACTTTTAATGGAGAACACTCCGCTGCAGACTTAGAAAAGAAAATTCATTTAGCCAAAGGCTGTAACTGTAAGAGTGTGTGTTCGTGCAATCACATACCTCCTGGGGGTTTGTTGCACCCCAGCGTTACTACCCAGGAACAAAGGTAAAGTAATGTAAATTGTCAGCGCATCATTCTATTACATGAAAGCAATTTACACATTAAGAATTTAGATAATTCTAGTTGTATGAATAATGATTGCGATGACATTTCTAATTGGGACTTTGTTTATTTTTGTTTACTTGAGGACAAGTAAAAACTCAAGTTTGGGGGTGTGATGGTATTTCAAATGACATAGATTTTCTCCCTAATTTAGTGTCTTAATTGTCTCTTTTGTATTTCATTTAGCATGCATCATTAGCATTTTATATTTAATTTTCATATTTTCCAACTCATTGTTAGTTAGTTTAAATTCTTGTTATTTTTATCCATTTTTTGTACTAATGTGCCCCGACATCAAGAGATGCGATGACAGGTTAGGTTAACAAGTGGGTTAGGCAAGAGCTACGTAGGACTAGGATAAGAACCAGTTACTTGTTCTTGGATACACATCATTGCTCGCACCGAGAGGTGGAGTGATTGTGGGTATTTAAGTCGGGATTAAGTAGGGAGCTGTTGTTGGTAAGAACTCAAAGGGACTGCATTGCTGTGACAATTCATCTATACTCTACATTGTCGACGCATCCAGAGTTGCAACTTAGCAAAACCAGTGAACCATTTCTACCCTTTACACTTGATCACTTTTACATTTTATCCAATTTAAATATTCAGTACTCAACAGTCAACACATTTGATTTACTTTCACTACATTGACATTTAACACCTGACATTTAACTCTGATTGCGTTGACATTGATATGTAATTTTAGTGTGCAAATGTGAGTACTCACATTACACTTAATTTCAATATTGATTGCTTCGAAATTTAGACATCAAGAACCCATTTCTTGAGGGATCAATATCCGATAGATTTTTCTATCAACTATACTTGCATTAACGTGTGTACACTTGCATAACTATTGTGTCGTAAAAAAACTGATCAATGCCTTTGTGGCTATCTATGTCAAAGGGAAGACTTCTATCATTATTTCCAAAGAAGTACGCCTTCATGGCGTAGTTTGTGGAATAACCTTCATGGTAATAATCCGAAGACAACACCGAATGGGTAGACTCTAAAATAACATCATAAGTACGATTAACAAGCTTAAAGTAATGAAAGGCTGGTAATGAACGTTTCATGCTGAGAAGCAGACGTAATCCACCTCGTCCATAACAATGAGAAGAAGGGTAAGAAAGTATGTCACACATACAAGTCTATGAATAAGACAAGCAGTTATGACTAATGTATGATCCTAGAAAGTACCTACCCAAGAAGAAAAAGGGAAGTGTAAAGCACTAAACACAATATGAAACAACAAGCAGGTACTTGAAGATAATATCACTAAGTTCTTCTGAACTTATTATGGTTGTTTCTGATTTCAGGATTTATTAGAAGAGTGCATCGAGAAATGATGCCAGGGCTACGCTAAGGGAGCGACTGATTAGGCTGTTATGCATACAGAGAGAAAGAAGTACAAAGAGAGGAAAATATACGTGAAAAGTTATAAAGCTATATGATAACGTTTAAATTCATACGGTAGCTAAACAGCGAAGTTAAAGTCTGCACACAAGTCATTAAGTAGTACTTCGAATATGTATTTAGTAAAAGCAAGTCATAAGTGACGATCTTCTTAGTTTTATTATTTCAGAATATAAATGTGAACATACATTTTACATGTAGTTATTCACAATGAGAACGCATGAGGTATTTTAGAGTAAAAAGAATTTTATTACATCACTAGAATAGTTACATACGCGAATTGAAAATAGTGTAGGATACATTTGTTATAGAACGTAACTCCAAATACTCGAATTTGGTATGGGCACTACATACGATCCTTGGAATACATACCGGTGTTCGTTGTAACATAATACTATATTACAATTTGACTCGTACGATTACGGACATTGTCGATTTGATTTTATAAATTTTTGGTGTGTTATTTTTACTATAAACGATAACACGTTTATAGGCGGTCAATTTACTTCACCATTGTTCCATCTTATTTACTTTCAAACTTTTCAAGGAAAACCTTAACTTTTCTCTTTTTTCTTACATTTACCATTTCTACACATTTTATGTTCTACTTGTGTTCTCATTTGCTTAAATAAGAGTATGGATAACTAGATCTAAGGTGGTTGGTTGATGGAAGCGTTGCCTTGCTAGTTTTTGGTATAAGGACTAAATCGTAAAACTAGACTATATCGAATAAACTTAAAAACTTAAGATTGATGACCTTAAAGGAAAATCAAGATAAGTGAGACCAAAAGGAGATCTTATTGGTCACCAATTCATTAGTTTTGGGATTGTTGGGTGAGGTCGAAAGATAAACCAGACTAATTTGTCTAACTTGGTAAAGTTGAGGCCGAAAGGTAAGATGTAGCTATTTTAGGAGTTTAAGCATCTTAGTTCCTTAATCTAAAAGTTAATGAACAACATAGAAGTCAACCAATTGTTGTTCTTTTTTTATTTGTTAATTTAGCTTAATTTTATATTTTTTACAATTTAGTCCTTCTTAGTGTTATTGGTAATTAGTTTAATTAAATCCAATTTATGCATTATCATGCTATAGAAATTAGTGAGTAGCTTGCTAGACTCCTTTCTTGCATGCATTTTTTAATAGTAATCACTAATATCTGACTCTCTTAGCCTAATCCTCGGAATACTCTAGTATTTCATTGTAACACAACAAATAATACAACTGACTTGTCAAACTTGCAGTAAAGTCACGATTTTTATATTTTAGTCTAATTCTCGAGTGTTGATTCTATCTCTCCCTTGATCGATTGAGGGAGAGACAATCACTAACAATGGTCTTATATCATATGATCTCATGCTTAATTAACTGGTGAACTTCTAATTCTGAGGAATGAATAAACCTCATTCGAGGTGTCGCCCCAAAGGACTTATATATCGTTTACATGATGTTGCCCCGAAGGACCAATCGATAACCATCATCGTGGTGTCACTCCATAAAGTTGATAGATAATTATCGATATCGCTCTAGCGAGCTAGTAAATACCATTTCACGATGTCACCCAATCTCCCTTGAATCCCATAACAATTCGCCCTTTCCTCCTTTCCACTATTTATTCCTATCTTCATATACTCCACCAAGATAATAGTTCCTCTGTGCTCCTCATATGATATAAACATATATCGCATACAAATTATCATGCTAATTATTATAATATGCAGTACGCCATTTATCTAGTCATCAAATCACAACCATATAACATTTAGCAAATAAACTAGCAAGGATACACATAGTTGTAGTGTCATACATACACAACTTACTCATCCTCCATGTTCACACACAACTATTGTCTTAAACTCAACTTAGAGCAGGCACAAACGTTGTTCACGTAAGCAACACAACATCATCGATCACCCAAGGGCTGAGTGCAGAAACTCACCTGAACACCTTCATCATTGTTAGCTTGGATTTTCCAAATGCCAGAGCCTCCATCGTCTTGGTAGCTAAGGAAGACAACCATATATTAGTTAGATAGAAAACATTCAAACCTCAAAACCCTTAACCAACTTTACAGAAAATTATTAAGTATCCTTACTCTCATTCTTCCTCCAATTAACGAGTACCAAAAGATGAGAAAGCTTACGAATTCCTTAGTTTCTCTACCTCCAAACTTGGAATCTCACGATTTCTGCTCCATGCAGAGCTCCTAAATTTTCCTATCCTTTAGAACAACCGAAAAAGACGATGTAAATGAGAGGGAATGGTAAACATGATTGAGAGGAATTCCTTTAATAGGAATATCCCCTTCACCCAATATATAATTCATATACACGATCTCTAAATCTTCATTAGCCAACCATCGACAATCATTGTGTCCCCCACTTTAGAACCAACCGATTTCATCCTAACCAAATCAAAATTGAAACTGAACTATTTACTTGTCAGCCACAAATTTTTTTGAAATTCCCAGTAGAGTCCGTCAACTCGCTATTTTGCTCAACTCAAAACTTCTTAAAATTTGAGACCCTAATAAAATCCGGGTGTTACAATCCGACAAGAATTACATCTATCATCTACTAAATTTGAATTCTAAAGTATAATCCCTATTCTTTATATATCTATTACTTTATCACCAAGAAACCTTATTCATTAAGATTTCCTACCTATTAAGAATATCTACTTAACTAATAAACTTAATTACCAAGTAATTTCCAACTAATATGATTATATTAGATGTTATACAAAAGGTAGTATATAAAAAATATAAATATAATTTAAATTTAATAATAAATTTAAAAATAAATCACAAGTATGCTTTATGTAGTATTTGTAGATGGATTGTAAATAAAAATCCGTTGAGGCCTGTATTAACAGTCTCTTTAAGACAGATTCGTCCTCTCCTAGGTGATAAGAACTTAGACGTCTATCTCCTAAGATACAACAACGAACACCCACCAAAAGCAGCACAACTTTCAGTGAATAGGCGAATTCTAACCAAGCCTCCTTTATCACCCAGCAAAAGTAGTATTTTGAGAGAAAACTAAGAACAGGAATTTGAAAGAGATCTTTCTTCTTTCACTTGATATGTTAAAATGAAATGAAAAAAAGCTATTTATAGTGAATTTTTCATGAAACGGTTTTATGTAATTTAAAACAAAACATTATGGCAGGAAAGTAACAAAAATAATGGCAGGAGAGTTACAGAATAATAATAATAATTGATAAGTTACAAAAAATTAAAAGCAAAATAAAGCTATAGTAACTGCCTTTGGAACACCAAAGGACAGTTCTGTTGAAGAGGAGAAATATTTAAATGGGATAAAAATTCAGTAGGCCCATTATGTAACACCCGAATCCCGTACACTGTCGCCGGTTAGGATTCCAGTGTCTACTATTCATTTATACTGTTCATCTTTTTTGAATATCCGACTATTTGCATCTTTATTTAACACAAAAATCATTTCACACAATTTAAAACAATATCTTAACATAACACAATTTTATCAAGGGTAAAAATGGTATTTCCAACATTTTTGGAGACTTCTATTAGTACCTGATGGTCAAGTATTGGTAGTAGTCAATTCAATAACAATTTTAGAACTGTACAGATTTCTACCGACACAAGTCATGTAACTACCGATACCAAAAACTCCAGAAAGCTAAAATCCACTCCCTGCAACTTCTACCAATACAAGCTTTCATACTACCAATACATCAGTACCATGAACTACCGATACTTGACGACAGATACAATCCAAGTCAGAGAACAACCTCTCTCCTACCTTGTACTTCTACCGATACATGCAATAATTCTATTGAAACAAGTATGCAAAATTTCATTAATGATGCCAAGGCACAAGTTTAAATACCTCAAACATAACAAATATAAGTTATGCATTAAAACATCACAACACACACATAACCTTTAAGTTGTTACAAGCATTATAAGCCTAAGCATCAAGTTATACTTTGTGCATTTACAAAATCAAAATAGTATGATTTCAACATCTTTGGTTCATATCAAAGGTTAATAACATCCTAGTACATGCCAAATAACCGAGTGATGTAAATATTACCGATCGAGCTCCCAGGATAGTGTGATTGTCTTCAAGATGATCCGATCTTCAAATCACCAAAATGATATCTACAAAACAACAACAAGTTCACCGGTAAGCTACATAGCTTAATAAGTTCGCAAGTTCATCAATTTACCAAGTCTTATGAGATAGGCAACTCTATATATCTGTCAAGTCAACACAATTGAACTTCAAGGGTCGCTATTCATTTTACTCCCTATTGACACAAAGGTCATGTTGCTCATTTTCTCCCTATTGACCCAAGGGTCATGCTTGTTACCAGTATTCGATGTTATTCTTAACCATTAATACGGTACATCTGCTCCCTATGATGCTGCTCAAACTAAGCTAACAAGAACATGCAACAAGCTTGAATCTCAGCCATCGTAGGGTTTTTAATCCATTCTCAAATTCTATTCACCTTACAATGACTCACGATGCTATAAAGTATTCGCAACAAATGCATGATCTCAACCATTGGATCATTTTCTATCTTTGGCACAAGGCTGGGAAATTCTCATCTTGATGTTTCTCATTTTCAAATCATTAAAAAGGCAGTTATAAGCAGTTAATAATAAGAATTTGACATTACGAACTTACCAGATAGAATTACAGTTTAAGAAAGACTTCAGGGATTAATCCGCTAATTTCCCTTTTCCACGGTCGATAGCACGATCGTAGTCTACATTCACAAATCATTCAATTTTCACATTAAATTACATAATTTAGTAATCCAACACAATTTAGCCCTTTTGGAAAATTACAGTTTTACCCTTACTAGTTTCTCTTTATTCAATCTAGTCCTTTCAACATAAAACATACAAAATAATCATTCTCTTACACAGCAACCATAGCTGAATTCTCTTGGGTACTTACCCAACCCATTCACATATCTATTTCCATAACAATACATGAAATTTCACCAATTTTCACATTTTAGTCCTTTAACTCTAATTCCATCAAAAATCACTTTACAAAAAGATTTAACCCAAGTATCAAACATTCAAATATATCAAAAACTTCCAAGAACAAACAATTTCAACAATGGCAAGTTTTTTAACATTTGATAGATTCACAAATTAGTCCTTGCATAAGCTAGCTTAAGTTGATACGGACTCAAAAACATAAAAATTACCAAAAACGATCAAGGTTTGCTTACCCAAATCAAAGCTCAAAGGTTGAAATTGAAAACCCTAGGTTTTCTCCCCCTTGTTGCCGTGTGAAGAAGAAAGAAGAAGAAAATGGAATGAAATTTACTTTCTTTTCCTTTAATTTCATATATATAGTAATGGCATTTTTGTATTTATTGAGACTTTCATCATTAAGCTTTAATTAATCATTTTTTAATCTTAATTAAATCTATTTATAGTTAATATAAACCATACAAATCCACTAACTAATATTTCTTTGGTTAATTTATTCATTTGGTCCTTCTAATTAAACATCTATACTTTTACACTCTTTATAAATTAGTCATTTCTATTCAATTATCTATTTAATCTATGAAATATTCAAATCATAATTTCATATGATGCATATATCACCAAAAATACTTAAAATAAATAAATTTGCGACTCGACTCATCGGAGCTGTGGTCCCAAAACCACTATTTTCGACACCATTAAAAATAGAGTTGTTACACATTAAGGCTCGACCGATCTGGACTTTTAGCGTCGCCCACGTCGTGCTGGTGCACCCCTAACCCGATTTAGTTTGATCCGCACCCCCTCCCTACGTGCAAGGGCGAGCTTTGGTTTAGTCATTTACTAACCAACATGTTGCTTCTAGCTTATAAACCCTTCCTATATACCACACTTTTAACAATGTGGGATATGAGGTTTTAAGCACCATTTTTCCTCCATAATCATTTTCATGTACCTTGCTTAGCTTCAATTTTCCATTCATTACTCAACCATTTTGAGTATATTATTTTCCAACGATCCCCCACATGAATGAAATTGAAAGATTAACAAAATTCAATGACACAGAGTGGTGATAGAGTTTACGTCAGATATTTGCATAGGATAGGTAGGCATCAACCCTTGAACCCTCCCTTGTGAAAGTATATTTACTTTACTGGCTAACCAGTAGACACGATGTCCTTGAACTGTTCTGCCTTTGGTGTAAACGATGATATACCTCACTCAAATACCTCTCTGGTAAGGTTTTTTATTCTCATGGGTATGTTCATTTGGCCATGAATATCTCCTGGTTCTGTGAGAGTTTTAAAGAACTATGCCTCAGTAGTCTCCTTAAAGCGACCCTACTTCACTCTCACATAGGTGACTTATGTTGTTTAGTTCACTAAAACTTACAATGGTCATTAAAAGCATTTGCTTAACCTTTTTCATATTTTTAATCACTGTTATCATCATAGAAATGAACTTGGGATGATAACCCCCAAAGTGAGTTCATAGGTTTATGCAAGTAGATTGTCCCTTTGAACCTAGTTCTTGGGATCTTCAGTCGGCTAGGTAGGGTTTTTCTTCACATAGCACATTTTATTTTCAAGGGCTTTAGTCTCATTCATTTCGATGTTTTATAGACCTGATCTCGATTTAAGCCTTTTGTTAGCAGATCCGTAATGTTATCTTTTGATTTTACAAAATCAATAGAGATAATTCCGTTTGAGATCAGTTGTCTAACGGTATTATATCGATGATGCATATGTCTCGACTTACCATTACATTAACAAGATACCCCCCACATTTTCAAGTGGTTCTAGGGCACCCCTTACATCTCCAAGTGGTTGTCTTGTCTCTTTCCTTATGAGAAACCTTATTTAAGAGGTAATTAGCTGATACAATAGCTTCCCCCCCCCCACATTTTCTGTAATAACTCAACTTCCTTGCAATAAGTTCATCATTTCCTTTAGAGTCAGATTTATCCGTTTGGCTACTCCATTTGATTTAAGGAAAATATGGTGGTGTCACCAAAAGATTCACCACAATCACTTGTCAACTTCTTGCTTATAAAGAAAAGCTTCGTTTTTGCTCTTAAGCAAATACACGTAGCAATGTTTTATGCTTTCATTAATGAAGGTAACAAAGTATTTATTCTTTCTTCTCATTTGAACAAATCTTAAGTCACAAGCATTGCTATGATCAAGTGATTCTATGTTTCTTTCAATTGTTTGAAATGAAGACCTTGTTATTTTCCCCAGCACATGTTTCACATTTATGAATATATTTAATGTGAATTTTCTCTAAGTTAATTAATCTTCATAAAATATTTAATTAACAAGTACGAGTCTGACGTGTCATAAATTAAATGACTCAAACATATAAATGGAAGAAGTGATACTTTTATTCATTATCATTACTTTTACAGAGATTACATATCCCCTTCCCACATAAACCTATATCAAGTACACAAGTCTATATCAGACATTTCTTTCAAAATATCGTCCATAACATTAGCTTCGTTGGTTCTAACTCTTTTTGGAAGCCTACAGTCAGATGACTTGTGTCATATCTTATTGCAATTGAAGCATTTCCCTTGAATTTGGGCTTTTTGGAAACACCTCCATTTGGTCCCAGTTTAGACCTAGTCTGAGATTGTTTCTTTTTCTTGACTTCTGCCACATTGGCCTCAGCTACATTAAGATTAGCTGCTTTGTTGAGCTTTTTGGATGCACTTCTATTGTCTTCTTCAATCCGAAGTCTGACAATTAAATCTTCCACTGTCATTTCCTTTGTTTTATGCTTCAGATAGTTCTTGAAGTCATTCTAAGCAGGGGGTAGCTTTTGATTATGGCTACCACCTGAAAGGATTCACTTATAATCATCCCTTCAGCAAGAATACCGTGAATGATCAGTTGAAATTCTTGCACCTGATTTACAATAGCTTTAGAATCAATCATTACAAAATTTAAGAATTTGGCAACTAAAAATTTCTTAGCTCCAGCATCTTCAGTTTTGTATTTATGGTCTAATGACTTGCATAGTTGTTTAGTTGTCTTCTTCACACTATACACTTCATAGAGTGCATCAGTCAAACCGTTTAGAATGTAATTACGGTATAGAAAATCATAGTGCTTCCAAGCTTCAATAGCATTGAAGGCGGTAGTAAGATTTACCTCATCCTCTCTCATAGTAGAAGAATCATCCTTCAGAAATTTAGCCAGATTTAACATGGTCAAATAAAATAGCATCTTTTGTTGCCATATTTTGAAATTTTCTCCAGTGAATTTCGCAGGTTTTTCATTATGGCTCATAGTCACCGGTAACATTTGACTTTGGTATTGAGCCTGAGCAGGGACAATAGCAGCACCAGATTGAGGACTAGTTGAACTCTTGGATGTTTCAGACATTTTTCCAGTCTGGAATTCAGAAACAAAACTAATATTAGTAAATTTATGAATCTGTTAAATGTCCGGAATTTAGTAAGAAATAAAAACCAGAAATAGAAACACCACTTTTGTTAAACGGCAATAATTTAGTAAAACTAAAAACCCGAAACAAAAGTTCAGACGAACTAATAGAAAACACAATAATGAACAGTGTACAAGGTAAGTTACTTTGAAAGAGAGGCGATGCACTAGGCACGCTTAAATACCAAGTCTTTCAAAAAATCAATCCTAGACATGCACTTCCAAACTGTTTTTCAATTATTCGTACGTACTCGCCTTTGATTTGTAGGGATCTATCTTAAGATTGTTAAACAAAAGACAATATATAAAAAAATATAAATATAATTTAAATTTAATAATAAATTTAAAAACAAATAAGAAGTATACTTTACGTAGTATTTATAGATGGATTGTAAATAAAAATTCGTTGAGGCCTGTATGAACAATCTCCTCAAGACAGATTCGTCCTCTCCTAGGTGCTAAGAACTTTGGATGTCTATCTCCCAAGATACAACAACGAACACCCACCAAAAGCAGCAGAACTTTCAGTGAATAGGTGAATTCTAACCAAGCCTCCTCTATTATCAAACAAAATCAGTATTTTGAGAGAAAACTAAGAATAGGAATTTGAAAGAGATCTTTCTTCTTTCTCTTGATATGTTAAAATGAAATGAAAAAGGGCTATTTATAGTGAATTTTTCATGAAACAGTTTCATTTAATTTAAAATAAAATATTATGGCAAGAGAGTTACAAACATAATGACAGGAGAGTTACAAACATAATGGCAAGAGAGTTACAAAATAATAATAATTGGTGAGTTACAAAAAATTAAAAGCAAAATAAAGATATAGTAACTGCCTTCGGAACACCAAAGGATAGTTCTATTGAATTGGAAAAATATTTAAATGGGCTAAAAATAAGGTAAGCCCATTAAGGCTCGATCGGTCTAGACTTTTTGTGTCACCCACGTCGTGCTAGTGCGCCCCTAACCCGTTTAGTTTGATCCGCACCCCTTCCCTGCACGCGAGGGAGAGCTTTGGTTTAGTCATTTACTAACCAACATGTTGCTTCTAGCTTATAAGCCCTTCTCATATACCACACTTTTAACAATGTGAGATATGAGGTTTTAAGCACCATTTTTCCTCAACAATCATTTTCATGTAGCTTACTTAACTTCAATTTCTCATTCATTACTCAATCATTTTGAGCATATTATTTCCAACATTAGATACCAATTAAATCTTGCTAATTATAATTTAAGTTAACATCAAATAGGTGGCCCTAGGTATATCTCCAAGTTGTTCACAGTGAGGATCCCAAACTGCCTTTGTAGCCTCACTCTACTATCCATGGCAATGATGCCACTACAAAAAAATAGCCAACTTCTTAAAATTTATATACTTCCTTCATTCCCTCATATAAATTTTCAATCTTCTATTTAATCTCTCATTTTCCTCTTTTCTAGTCTATTATGAACAATAGAGTATCATTTGCAAAGAGGAGTTGAGTCACCCCAAGCCCGTTCCTACTATTTCATAACCCATGAATAACTTACTCCTGTTTAGCCTTTGTGAGTGGGTCAATAATCCTTACTACATATAATAACAAATAGATAAGGTAACAATGGTTCACCTTATCCAAGACCACATTCTAGAATAAAGCTTTTAAACACTAAACCATTCACAATCAATGAATTAGACATCATTGTTGTTAGAAAAACATAGAAGGGATTTGTAGTAGAATTTTAAAATTTTAATACAATCCAAAATCAACTATGCTAGTTAAGAATAATAAATCATTGATAATCTTTTACTTGGATTTGTTTTGACCCATATTCAAAAGTTGAAGAAGCTTATTTGTGATTAATCCCAAACTACTTGTAGGAAACCACACTACTTTGCGGAAATGACCAAATCTTGAGCTGTAGAACTCAAAATCAGGTGATTCAAAAACCATTATGAATATAATTGGAAGATCTATAGAGGTTTAAGTCGTATTCACAAAGGTGGAATCCTTGTGAAATCTTATAATTAACCTTGAACTTTCCGTAAGAAACTGCACTGCTTTATAAGAACAACCATATCTTGAGCTACAAACTTTGAAGTTAGGTGATTCAAAACCCATTTTGAAGATAACTCAAAACCCTAAAGGTTAGAAACCAAAATCAAGAAAATACTTGGTTAGAAGGTCTTAGAAAGTCTATTTGAAGTTGACCCTATGGAATCCTACAAGATTTATTTCAAATTATTAGATAACTTCAATCCTTCTTTTCAACCACTCGAATATTCACAATTACTCTCAAATTTATGGATTACATGATTCGTGGAAATTGTTTAAACACAAACACAAGTACTTACTCAAAAAATATTGAAAAACAATTTCAAGCAAACTCTCGCTTTTAGTCGAATAAGTGATTGGCAGCTAGGGTTTTGTAATTCTTATTAATTAATTTTCATCAATTTCTTCTCTTCATCGAATACTCTATATTTATAAAAAAAAAACTAATTAGAGGTTTAATTATTTGTGATTACCAATAAAATAAAATGTCCAAGGTTAACCTAACAACTTGGATGGCAATCCTAGTTTTATAATGATTCTTATGCCACCACCCTTTTTTGTTCTTACTTAGGCGATAAGAACTCAAATAAATTATTTACACAAATCCTTATTTTACTTTTGTTAAAATTATGATAATTTTATTTATTAAAATTCATACATAATTTTATTTAATTAATTTATACATTCCAAATAATTATATAACATGATATTTTAATTTAGTTTCACTTTGGATTCGTCTTTTAATCTAATTAAATAAATATTCAAAGTGACTAAACTAACCCTAGATAAAAAAAATCATTAAACTGAGAAAACTTCTATTACTTCTATAAGTAAATTTGTATAAATATTTCTCCTTTTTCTCAATCATTTATGATTCCATACAAGTATTCATGTTAAATGCAATTGATCAAGATTTATGATGAGCTAGTGAAGGGATTAATTGGTCATATATACCTAGGACTAGAGTAACATGTAATTAAGTTCTGACCCACGTCTACTACTTATATAATTATTTAATCTTGGAGTCAATTCACCAAAAGTACCATTACTGAATGTCCTAATGCCATTATATAAGCTATTTATCTTAAGCTTTACTGCAATGACATTGTAATATGTGTGTTACCTTCATAGGTTATCTAGTCTTCCTAAAGCTTAAATCAGCTCAGCTAGTTTAGTCTTTTTATCTCATGGTCACCATTGTATCCTCTATAATGAAAATGATCATTATTCATATCATTGGGGATCGACCCGTATAAGCAACAAACAAGTAAAATAGAGAAGATCAAACACAAATATTTACGTGAAAAACTTCTCCGAAGAGGATAAAAAACCACCGCCAAAGGAATCTTTGACTTTTCACTAAATAAGTAAACAAATGAGAGTACAATATGGAGAAAATAAACCTAAATGTATTAAACGTACAAATATAAAACTCAAATACAAAGACATAACTCGAAAACAAAATTCTCTCCATAGTTATCATGAAACGCTCACCAAAACTCATACGTGACTACATCTTGTCGCCTTCAAGAAAAGCTTTTCTGATTAGCATGTCAAAACAAGGATACAATGGCTCCTTTAAATAGTCTTAGATTAGAGTTCTAACAATACTAAAATATCCCTAAAATAACCATAGTCCAACTAGGAGAAGAAGTCTTGCTTAAACTCTAAAACGCGATTGCCAAATAGGAGAACACATCGTAACATCATGATGTGTCAGCTCTCCTCATCACGATGTCGATGTCGCATTTTCCTGGTGTTTACATCACATTATCCCAATGAGCCCTACATGTTCACCATGACGTCAAGCTTGTTTTGGCCTTTCTTCGGCTATTCATTGATTATTATCTTAAGTGCTTGTAAACTTTTCGATAAATGGAGGCACACCTCACAAATCTCCACCTTGACTCGCATTTATCACGCCTCTTTTTTCATGGTCACCATTGTATCCTCTGTAATGGAAATCATAATTATTCATACTGTCGAGGATCGACCCGTATAAGTAACGGACAAGTAAAATAGAGAAGATAAAACACACAAATATTTATGTGGAAAACTTCTCCGAGAGGATAAAAAGCCACAAACAAAGGAGGCTTTGGCTTTTCACTAAATGAGTAAATAAATGAGAGTGCAATATGGAGAAAATAAACCTAAATGTACTAAGCGTACAAACCCAAAACCCGAATACAAAATCATAACTCAGGAACAAAATTCTCTTCATAGTTACCATGAAACTCTCTCCAAAACTCATATGCGACTACATCTTGTCGCCTTCAAGAAAAGCCTTTGTTGATTGGCATCTCAAAAGAAGGATACAATAACCCCTTTAAATAGACTTAGATTAGAGTTCTAATCATACTAAAATATCCCTGAAATACTCGTAGTCCAACTAGGAGAAGCAGTCCTGCTTGAAGTCTAAAACAGGATTGCCAACTAGGAGAACACATCGTGACGTCGTGACATGCTAACTCTCCTCGTCACAACGTTGATGCCGCATTGCCTAGGGTTTACATCATGTCATCCTGATGAGCCCTACCTTCTCGTCATGACATCGGGCCTGTTTTGGCCTTTCTTCGACTGTTCGTTAATTGTTGCCTTAAGTGCTTGCAAACTTTTCGATAAATGGGAGGCACACCCCACACATACTAGTAATGATAATTTTTTTATATATATAGTTATCTTAATATTTTTTTAATGGTTATATTATTATATTTTATGATGAAATTAATTTTTCATGTATTACAAATTAAAATATATCTAAAATTAACATAATAGAATATATTATAAACTTATAAATGAGCAGTGTCAAGCTTAGGCCACATCAGAGTGTTTCCATGGGCGAATTCATTTTGAATTTGATAAATGCATTGCTTGTGAAGTATATGTTCGTGTATGCCCTATATATCTACCTGTTGTTGATTGGAAATTTGAAATGGATATTCGAAAAAAACGATTGCTTAATTACAATATTGAGTTCAGAATTTGTATATTTTGTGGTAACTGTGTTGAGTATTGTCCAACAAATTCTTTATCAATGACTGAAGAATATGAACTTTCTACTTACTACCATCAGGAATTGAATTATAATCAACTTGCTTTGGGTCGGTTACCAATGTCAATAATTGACGATTATACAATTCGAACAATTTTAAATTCAATTCAAAGAAAAACTCAATAAGTATATCTCCTGTTCTATTAAAGCAAAGAGAAATTTTTCGTTCATTCTTTTTAAGGTTTTGTTTTGGTTTAAAAAAGAACGTTTGGTTTGAATTAAAAAAAAAAAGAATAAAACCTTTAATCAATAAATAAAAATTAAATTATAAATTAACTGGTTGATAAGGATTTCAGATTCCTTTTTATTGAAAATGGAAAATATATTAATATATTTGTAATTATTTCAAAATAAATAGTTTCAAAAAACGAAATATCCTTTGCTTTCGAACAAACAAAAAAAGAATAAAAAAATGAAATTGTCCAATAATTGTGCTTAGAGTAATTCACGCCTAATAGAATAAGATTTTATTCAATTAGGAACGTATCATAAAAGAAAATTCATGGTCGAGTCAATAAAATCATGAAAAGTATTTCGATTTATTTATCTCTTATTTTACACAGAATGGATTTGCCTGGACCAATACACGATTTTTTTTTAGTTTTTCTAGGATCAGGTCTTATATTAAGAGGCCTTGGAGTGGTATTACTTACCAATCCAATTCATTCAGTCTTTTCATTAGGATTGGTTCTTGTTTGTAGGTTAGAATTTGAACTTGATTCATATTTTAAATAGATCTAATTTTTTATCTAAACCTATTTTTTTATTCTAATATTTTTATCAAAACCTATTAAAATTTTTGGACCCATTTTACAAGCACTAACATGAATAATTAAATAGACAATTAACTTAAGTAAATCTAAAAATGAATAAGCATGGTTTAATCAGGCAGTACTTAGCAGCATCATGAAATAATAAGCAGATGTTGTAGCCTTAGCAGCATGAGATCAACCGTGATTTCAAGTAGTATTTAAATATATAACTTGTGATAGCTGATGTCTTGTTTTGTTTATTATGGTAGCAAACAAAATAAGTGTTATTATGGTAAGTTACAGTAAATATCAATATCGAAGAAGAGATTATTGAATGAATTATAATTCCACGTCATTCATTTTTTTTTTTAATAGGAAAATAATAAATTAGATTTTTTTCTTGAGTTTTTCTCTTTTTGAAAAAAGATATGGATGACATGAAATCACGATTTCATATAACCCCTTCTCATATCGAAAATAGTTGAAATCATAAAAATATTATGTTACAATCATTAACTATATCCCTCTTAATATTCTTATTAACAAATACATTATCTTAGATCTATCTAAAGGAAGTACAATTAAGATGGTATTATGCATGTATTTGCCAAACTCCAAGTTTGAAAGGATTTAGACAAACAATGTTGGTGTTCCTCAAACGAATTAATTAGATAAGGATTGAGAGTATAAGTAGATTGAAAACTTGAAATATATGAACCCATGAGTTGGTCTAGTGATTTGGGTTCTAGTTGCACTAATCGCGTTGTTGTTAGGACTTTATCCTCTTCTTGTAATTCACTAACAAAAACTTTGAAATCAGAGGCGAATCTAGGGGGATGGAAGGGCCCTGCCCCCTCCCCCCTAAAATGGAAAATTGTTGTTTAGACGCTTTGAAAATTTTTAAAATTTTAAATTAGTAAAAATAAAATTACACTTTGACCCTTTTAAATTATGAAATTTTGATTTAACATTTAAAAATTATAAAATATAGACTATTAAAAATTAAAATTTAATTTCGACCCCCCTAAAAAAAATTTCTGACTTCGCTCCTGCTTGAAATATATACATACTACTGCTATCTCTATAAAGGGAAAAAACTACATTCATTTGGCCTTTTCTTGCTTATATGCATATTGGTATATTGCAGCAGTAAACTGATATGGAGATGTCGTTGAAAGTTGAGACCATTTCCAGCATCCTCGAATCCCATGCAAGCCATCCCCATCTGCAATGCACACATTCATACCACAAAATAGGTCCATCCCATTCTGAAATAACAAAATTAAGCCCTCATCCATGTGGATGAATTTGTACTCCAATAAAATGAGATTAACAAGATTTGAATTCGTGCCAAACAGATATTTTGATAACGCTGTATTATAAAAAATATTTCTAACTCTCCACTCAACCACACCATCATCCCCTCGTTAGCTAATATTTCTTTATGCCAATAGCTTTTGATCTCACTACTAGAAAATTCTAAAAGCCTTTGCACTACACTTCCTTTGGTGCCCAATTGAGCTTTCTGTTTTTTTCCCTCTTTTATTTGCTTTTGCCTCTTTAAGTTTCACCTTTAGACTTCCCTGCCTCTATTGGTCACACCACAAGTGGATTTTACTTTGTTTGAAAATTGAACCTTAATTTTAATGTATTTGTACTCATGTTTTCTTCTTCTTTTATTATTTTCAAATTAATCATGCAGTATCATGATTGAAAATAAAAAATTTAGACAAAATTATCAGATTCTATGGGCTTTCTCAAATTTATCCAAAAAGTTAGAATTTTTTTTGGTAAATTATAATAACAATACAAAATCCGAATAAAAAATGCGACTAACGCGACTCGGATCTACATATGAAGCGATAAACACTTTAATCATTATGTCCGCATATAATATTCTAAAAGTTTGGAATTTAATCCTATTTATGCATTTCTTTTCATTTGACCAGCTTTTTAGTAGTAGCAAAAAAGAGTTGTCCAATATTAGAATTCAGCATATTTGAAATTCAATTCCAAAAGTAAAATTACATTTATTAGTTTTGAAAAATAAATATATAATTTATATATTTTTTACATTTTAAATGAGTAGAACAACTTTGTTTTTCTAGATTAACTTTAATTAACTTTATATGGAAGATAAAAGTTGGTCAGAAGTGTGAAAACTACAAACATTATAACGTGCTTCCTCCTTTATCTAAGCATATTAAAATAATGTTTAGCATTTTGGTATACAACACTTGTCATTAGGAAATTGCCTTTTCCTTTTCACGTATCAATTTCTTCACCTATTTGGTCAAACTTTCTCACTTATTATCAAATTGTTTGACTCTCTACAAGATTGAAGTTGTTGATTAGAAAAACTAGTGACAAGAAATTTTCTCCATTTTTTGATTTGACGTAGTTTAAGTTTTTTTATTTGATTTGATATATAAAGTAAGCGTTTTATCGAATCAAATAAAAAATTCGAGTTAGTTAAATTGACGAGTCTTATTTTATTATTCTAATTTGATTTGAATTTTTTTCGAGCAAGTCGAGTTGAATCAAGTGAAACTGTAAGAGTTAAATTAAAAATAACATGTCAAAATAAAATCTTGTTACAGTATAACTAATTCCATGTTAGAGCACATAAATTTAAAACTATATATATTTTTAAACTCTTTCAAAGTTAAATAAGAGAAAAATAAGATACTTCGATATAATAAACTTGAATTGATAATTTATGTGTTTAGGTCTTCAAAATTATTATTTTGAATTATTTTTTTAAATTTTATATATTCTTTAGATTTTTAATTTTCTATATTTTTAAAAAATATATATGAAATTTCGAAATTTTTTATAAATATTTTTAATTTTTTTAAAACTATTTTTATTTTTTGTTGAAAGACATCAATTTTCTCATTTTCGAAATTTACAACCAATTTATTATTTGAATTGTAAAATTTAACCCGACTTGAATTCAAAAAATTGAATTACTTAATTGACTTAAACAATCAATTTAGAATAACTTGATTCAATTAACTTGAAATTTGATAACTTTTTTTGTTTTTCTACTCTAATTTTACTAACCCTAGACACAACATTCTACTTAGGTAAAAACACATTTTATTAGACGTTTTTATGTAAATTACAAAGCACTTTTTAGTAAAAATTAAAATTTTCTACTTTTGCTTTAAAAAAACTCAAAAACATTTTATTTAATAATATTTTTATCTCAAAAATGTTTTTTATTTTAAAAATATTTTTGAAAAGCAAAGTTAAATTGAACTTACGTCTAATAGCACGTTTTTGGTTTGCCACGTGAATTTTGGTATTTTTTTCATTTTTTTATAAATTTATATTTTTTTTCCATTTTATTGCCAGGAGACTGAACTCTTGAATGAAAAATGTGGTTCATAGGAGTGTTTGTCAAACCCAAAATTCGTGTAGGCCCAATATGAAACAAACTATCAACGCTCCACCTCATACGCATTTGGGAGTGAAAAAGCTTTCCAGTTTTTTTTTTTTTTTTTTCTTTTTGCAATCTGAAATTCTAATTTGTTAGAGCGTAAATGGTAGGAGTATAAATGAATCGGGCTCAAATGATTAAGATTATATTTGTATTCATTTATTTATTTTTGAAGTTATTCATGTTCGATTTATATTTGTTTAAACTTTTAATATCATGTTCGAACTCAATTCATTTATTATCTAATGCGTTCGGGTTCAATTCGTTTAGCATTTGTGAACATGTTCGTTTATGTTCGCAAATGTTAACTAAACAAACAAGTAATAAAATTAAATAAAACAAAACCAACTAAATAAAACTTACATTTCAACATGTGAATTGTTGAGTTCTAAAGTTGAAAGAGGTATTTGTAATATAAAAAAAAAAAAATTAAGTTGCACACGAGTAGTTTGATCGATTCAAAACAAAACATATTAGAAGAGAAGCAATTCAAAAAGAGCCAATAAACGAGTTTGTTCGTGAACATAAACGAACCGAACACACCTCTGTTTGTATTTGTTCATTTATTAAATGAACATAAAAATTGTTTTCATACTTGTTTATTTAACTACATAAACGAACGATTCATGAACAATTCATTGAACGTTTGTTCATTTATACCCCTAATAAATTGCATAACTGAGTTTGAAAATTAATAAATTGAATTAATTAATTGATTGTTATTATTAGTTTCATCATATTGTTACGTCTAAAAATCTGATATTATATTATTTTAGTAATTTTATTCTAATAATAATATCCATTAATACTATTTAGTTCTTATATAATTAGTGGTGTATGTACATTATACTATTTTCGTATCTGATTGGTTGTTTTTGTAATTGATGTGTGTTTTTAGCATATTTGAAGTTAAGATTCTATTAGTTTTATACCAAATTAATTAAGATTCCTAAATCTCTAAATGTTAAGTCCAAGTTAATACTTACATTAATAAGGGTTTTAAATTTCATTATGGGGCATTTATGAACTAACATGGCACAATTAATTCTTTAATTCATTATTTGAACTGATGATTAAAGGTGTTTATTGTCTCAGGTGTGGTTTGGATTCGAGTCGCATCAGTCCCGTTGTTGTTAGGGCTTTGTGCTCCCCTTGTAATTCACCAAAAAATTTACTTTATTTAATTTGAACCCCATGTGTTGGCTTGATGGTCAAGGTATTTATCATCCTAAATATGACTTATATTTGAGCCGCGTCAATCATGTTGTTATTAAGACTTTATCTTGTTGAAGTTAAATTAAGAAAGGATATTACATAGATATCTATATATTTAAACTATTATATCTAAACATATACGTGAGCATGAGTAGGTTAGTTTGCAAAGAATATAGCTAAATTAATCATATATGCTAAAAAAAATTGTTAATTGGCTAAGTAGGTTAGCTTTTTGAAAATTTAGGGAAATAAGTTGTTTTAAGGGAGAGTGTGTGAAAGCTTGTTCAGTTGGGCAAGTTTTTCTGTTGATATGTCAGGGAAAATGCGTCTAATTGAAAGCGTTTTTTGAAAATTCTAAAAAAAACGCATCCAGTTGGATGCGTTTTCCCTAACATGTCAACAAAAAAGCTCACTCAACTGGATGAGTTTTCCTGCCACCTATTCAGAAAACGCATTAGCTAGATGTGCATTCATACTCTCTCTCTAAAAATGACCTATTTTTTAAAATTTTCAAAAAAATCAGCTTATATGACCAATTAACAAACTTTACTGGCATATTTGATTAATTTAACCAAATAATTTAGTCTAAAAAATCAAATGTTTAACGGAACTCGTAGTTTTCAACAAGGTTTTCATAATTAAAGTGGTAGTCAAATTGGTTAGACCATTAATATTCGATCTGACCGATGTATTTAATTTAATTAATTAAATTATTAAAAATATTAAAAAACAATTTATCTACCAATTCAAATAATCTAATTCTTTATTTTGAACCGTTATTTTAGTTGATTTAGAATCCATTCTTTTTAATTGATCCGATTATGAAAATAATGATTTTCAATCTCATGCTATTTTTCTTGAAATAGTTTAAAACCCATGTAATAAAGTGTTTCTCTCTCCTCGGATAATTTGCGTCGGAAACACCATCATAACACATTGCTGGAAAAAATTGGCCAATGGCATTTTCCTTAGTGAATCTGATCTATTTTATTAAATGATTTAAAAATTAATTAATTACTTGAAATTTTTATTTTATTTTTGTAAATAAATATTTTTTATTTTTATCTTTTATTGTTTGAAATTTAATAAGTCATGATATTATTGTTTGTTTTTAGAATTTGTTATTTTTGTTTTACTTATAATTTCATGAAAAAAAGTTAATAGACTAAAATACTTTATTTTAATTTATTCCTTTGATTCAAAAATCATAAAAGTAAAGTAGTAGAGACTAAAGACATGCAAACTATCCAAATTAATGTTACAATAAATTTTAGTGCCTTAATTTGTTTAGTGGATTCTAATCAAAGAAAAATATATACGCTTGGGGAGTTCGCTGGGAGTTTATCGATGCATTTCTCCAAGTTTCAAGTATTTCGAATTACTTTTGTTGTAACACCCCCAACCCTAAACAATTGTTAGAATAAAATTACAGGGTATTATCAGATATATCAGATAATTTATAAATAATAAATAATTAATTAATGAACATATTATAAAATAATCATAAAAATTTTTAATTGGACCCTCGAGGCTCAAAATACGTATTAGAACGAAATTGTTTATTAATCAAAGGAATAAATTATGCGTTACATAATTTGGATAATACGTTACATGAACACATATTATCTTAATTTATACACCACTTTTATTCCATATCAATGTCAAATCAATTTAACCATTTCATTCTCATTTCTCAATTCCATCACATATCACTTTATATGTCTCAATTTATACACCACTTTCATTCCATATCAATATCAAATCAATTTAACCATTTCATTCTCATTTCTCAATTCCATAACATATCACTTTATATGTCTCAATTTTTCATTTCTATTCAGTTTTTCTTTTTCACATTATTTACCCCTATTAACAAGATTAGGACCTTAGCGGATACACGGATCCAACCAAACACACCAGAATGGCATCCAGTGCCTTATCGGATAGTTCGAAGCAATAAAGTGGCACCTAATGTCTCATCGGCCTAGCCGAAGTAAAGTGGTACCCACCTCATAGAATCTATCCGAAGAAAAATAATGACACCCAGTATCTCAACGACTCAAGGTCAAAGTATCCCTGAACTCTTCTAATCCTATGGCATGCCAACTATATCCGACTCAGTCCGACTAGTTAATAGGGACTTTCAATTTACAATTCATAGCACTTTCAATTTCAATTTCACTTATTAAATATAAATATCGAAATAAATATTAAATAATGAATAATTTAAATTATAATAATACAAACCCGGATTTCACGATTACTCCTCGATAACTTTCTCCTTTTCTTTTTGTGTCGATGCTTCGGGTTCTTTGCTAGCTACAAAAATAATTACAACACTAATTTATAATAATAATTGAATTTCTATTCAATTTATACCTTAATTCTAATTTAATCCTAATTAACTCGTTTATTTTTCTAACTTAATTCATACTTTATTTTTATCCAGTTTCCTTCCATATTCTACTTAACTATCTAATTTCATAATAAAACCCTAATATAAAATTTCTTTCAATTTAATCCATCTATCACAAAACTTTTAGCTTCTTTTACAATTTAATCCATTTATCAATGCTAACTTGAAATTCATTCAATTAAATCCCTAATTCACTATTTTGTTCAACATGAACTATGTTCAAAAATCTTAAAACTTCTAAGACCTCAACTTAATTTCATCAAAACTTTGTTCTAAAGCTTCTAAAACATCTAATTTAAGAGAAAATGGCTTAATTGACTTACCAATTAAAAATTAAAGCTTCAAAATCTTAGTTTCTCCTTTTTCTTATTCTTTTTTCTTCCCTTTTTTTTCTCCCCTGTTTCGTTTGAGCCTCTGTTATTCCTTCTTTTGTTTCTTTTTTTCTTTCTTTATTCTTTTATTTCTTATATATATATATATTAGTTAATAATAATATTAATAAATTATAAATATCTATTTATTTAAATAATAAGTAATTTAATATTTATTTTACAACAGTACAAATATAATTTTTACAAATGTATATTTTATTACCATACATTTGGCTTTAATTTATATATATATATATATATATATATATATATATATATATATATATATATATATCATTAATTTAATAAAATAATACCAATTAAATAATAATTTATATTATTATATTCTAATATTAATTAATAATAATTTAAAATCATAAAAAATCTTTAGATTTTTCTCATTGTTTGCCGCTTCAATTTATTCAATAGGCATAATTGTCATTTTAATCCCTCTTTCTTTCTTTTAATCTATAATTGGGCTTTCACCCCTTATTCAATTTAGTCCTTTTTACTAATTACTCTAAATTCACCTAATCAAAGCCTAATTAAACACACTACTAAACTCATAATTACTTCTAATAATTATTTACGAACTCGGTTTACTAAGACGGAGGCCCTATAACTCACTTTTCTGGTGCCCGTGAATTTAGGTCATTACATTTCTCCCTCCCCTTAATAAATTTCGTCCTCGAAATTTACCTGAAAATAAATTGGGGTACTATGCTGTCATAGTTTCTTCCGGTTCCCAAGTCGCTTCTTCCATACTATGACTTCTCCATAAAACTTTTACTAGGGAAACTCGTTTATTTCTTAATTCCTTTACCTCTCGTGCTAAAATCTGAACCGACTCTTCTTCGTAGGACAAATCAGGTTGAACTTCAATGTTTTCAGTAGAAATGATATGAGAAGGATCTAATCTATATTTTCGTAGCATAGAAACATGAAAAACATCGTGAATTTTCTGCAATTCTGGAGGTAAAGCTAACTGATAAACGACTGATCCGATTCTTTCTACAATTTCATATGGCCCAATATAACGAGGACTTAACTTTCATTTTCGACCAAGTCTCAACACTTTCTTCCAAGGAGAGACTTTGAGAAATACTTTATCCCCGATTAAATACTCAATGTCCTAACGCTTCAAATCGGCATAAGATTTTTGTCTATCAAATGCTGCTTTTAATCTATCTTTAATATTTTTAACTGTTTCTTCTGTCTCTTGAATTAATTCTGGCCCAATCACCTTTTTTTCATTCAATTCTGTCCAACACACTGGTGATCTACATCTTCGACCATATAGTGCTTCATACGGGGCCATTTGTATACTAGATTGGAAACTATTATTGTAGACAAACTCAGCTAATGGCAAATAACGTTCCCAAACTGATTCAAAGTCGATGATACAAGCCCGAAACATATCTTCTAGTATCTGAATTACCCATTCGGACTGTCCATCTATTTGCGGATGAAAAGCCATACTAAAGTTAAGTTAGTACCTAGAGAATCATGCAATTGCTTCCAAAATCTTGATGTAAATAGAAGATCCCAATCGAAAATTATTGATACCGGAATACCATGTAATCTTACAATTTCTTGGATATAAACCTCAGCAAGCTTCTGCAATGGCCAATCGGTTCTGACTGCTATGAAATGCGCTGACTTGGTAAGTCTATCAACTATCACCCAAATGACATTCTTTTTACTTGCTGACAACGGTAATCCTGTAACAAAATCCATCGTGATGCGATCCCATTTCCACTCAGGAATATTAATAGACTGAAGTAGTCCAGTAGGAACCTGATGTTCTGCTTTTACCCATTGACAAGTTAAATATTTACTCACAAATTCAACTATGTCTCTTTTCATTCCTGGCCACCAATATAGTTCTCGTAAATTCCAGTACATCTTCGTACCTCGGGGTGCAAAGCGAATGAACTATCGTGAGCTTCTCGAAGAATCGATTTCTTCAACACAGAATTAGTTGGAACATAAATCCGATTTTGATATCTCAAACATCCACAATCATCAATACTAAAACTCTCTGTTGTACCATTCTGTACCATCTCTCTTTTCTTCAACAATTTGTCGTCTCTCAATTATGCTGATCTGATCTGATCTGATCAAACATTACCGACTTTATTCTCAACTCGGCCAAAAGACTCCCATCATTACTGATACTGAGCCGTACAAACATCGCTCTCAATTCAATTGCAGCTTTTCTACTTAGTGCATCAACTACAACATTAGCTTTTCCCGGATGGTAGTCTATAACGCAGTCATAATCTTTTAGGAGCTCTATCCACCGTCTTTGTCTTAAGTTCAATTCTTTTTGAGAAAGAAGATATTTCAAACTTTTATGATCGGTATAGATGTAGCATTTCTCACCGTACAAATAATGTCTCCAAATCTTCAAAGCAAAAATCACAACTGCTAGTTCCAAGTCATGAGTCGGATAGTTACGTTCGTGTGGCTTCAATTGACGAGATGCATAGGCTATTACTTTCCGTCCTGCATTAATACACAACCCAAACTACTCAAAGAAGCATCACTATACAGTATAAAATCTTTTCCCGACTCTGGTAATGTCAGAACTGGTGTTTCTATCAACATTT
Source organism: Kokia cookei (assembly GCA_039519145.1). Taxonomy (NCBI): domain Eukaryota; kingdom Viridiplantae; phylum Streptophyta; class Magnoliopsida; order Malvales; family Malvaceae; genus Kokia; species Kokia cookei. Next base: position 15,452,904 of record CM076908.1, read on the forward strand.
GCTTCAATGCTTCAAAACTTCTCTGGCACTGATCATCCCAAATAAAAGGAACATTCTTCTGTAGTAATTTAGTCATCGGCAAAGCTATTTTCAAAAATCTAGAAGCTCCTTTTAACTGATCAAACAAATCATCAATGTGAGGCAGTGGATACTTATTCTTGATTGTTGCCTTATTCAAATGTCGGTAGTCAATACAAAGTTGTATCGAGCCATCTTTCTTCTTAACAAATAACACTGAAGCTCCCCACGACGATATCCTCGGTCGAATAAAACCATGATCTAATAAGTCTTGCAATTATATCTTCAGCTCCTTTAACTCTGTAGGTGACATTTGGTACGGGGGTATGCATATTGGAGCTATACCCGGATAAACCTCTATAACAAACTCAACCTCTCTATCTGGTGGCAAACCTGGTAGTTCTTCGGAAAATACATCAGAAAACTCACATACTATCCGGATTTTACTACATTGGCTTCCAATTGAATCTGAATTAATGACATAGGCCAAATATGCTGAACAGCCCTTAAAGTAACTTATTAACCTTTATTGTTGAAATAAGACGTGTTGGCCCATTAGTACGGATACCATTTACCTTAATCCGACCTCCATCTTCTATCTGAATACTGGATTTCTTTTTATAGCAATCCAGAATCACTCCATATTTAGATAACCAATCCATTCCCAGTATTATATCAAAGTCCCCAAATGGCATGATCAACAAGTCAACAGTAAAAGTTTTATTCTGTATAATCAACAGGCATCTCGGACACACTTGATTTACTAACACTGTTTGCCCCAATGACCTCGACATCTCTATTGACACTCTAGACACCACAGACTTTAATTTTCCCAACTCCGCTAGTTTTGAATTTATATATGAATATGAAGATTCGATATCAATCAAAGTATAAACAGACTCAAAATACAATAAAAATATACCTGTTACTACATCGTGGGTATCGCCTTCATCCTACAGTGCTGACAATCTGGAATTTCTATTTCCCGAGATGAACCTCTTATACTGCAGTGGATACCATCATCTATTTACCCCTGCTTCTTCCACTTGGTCCAAAATTGGATCTCTATTCACCCTAAGATTCCTTTGATCTTTTTGGTTGAGGATTCAAACTGGTAGTTCCCGTATGCTTCCCAGTTGATCTAACACTTTCATTCTTTTTATCGAGGCCTAGAACTTGCTCCACCATTTTGGCCCGTTCAATCAAATTTACAAACTCAGTAATACGGACCAATTGTACCTTGATCTCGTCTCGCAAACTCCGTAAAAATCTTTTGCAACTATTAACTTCTGTTGGTATAAATTCTGAGACGTATCTGCTGAGTCTCGAGAATTCCCTCTCATAATCTATTACTGACATGTCACCCTGTTGTAGCATTAAAAACTCTTGCTTCTTGTCTTCGATATGCATTTCTCCGATATATTTCTTTTGAAATTCTTCCTAAAATAGGTCCCATGTTATCTGATCCTTTGGTAGATGTCGAACCACTGATTCTCACCATAAATAAGCTTCCCCTTGTAGCAATGATACAGCACAAATCAAGTATTCCCGAGGGGTACATTCCAATTACTCTAAATTCTTTTGGTCGACTCCATCCAATTTTCAACTATGGATGGATCAACTCCTTTCAGACCCATAAATTCAATGGCATCATATTTTCTCAATTCCTTTATCGGGGCCCGTCTTTGAGTTGGTACTGAAGTCGTAGCAGGAGCAGTCCCTGCTACTCTTTGTAATGCATCGGTAATTACTCGTAGTATATCAGAATCATCTCTATCATTTCTTCTATTTACTCTAGGAGGTGGATTTCTTACTGGGTTTACGCTAGGTGTTACTGACTCCGTTTCATCTAACCCATATGACTCTTTGTCTCCAGTGTACATTTCTTGGTCAGTATCATCTATTCTTTCATCTGACATCTTTAATCAATAAAACAAAAACAAACAAATAGGTCAGCATCCAAATATTCCGACTTAGTTTCGACCCAATAGTGGCATGTACTTCTAGACTTAATTTTCGAGCTCGATTTAGTCCGAGAATAGACTAAACCTGATAGCTATGATACCAATAATTGTAACACCCCCTAACCCTAAACCATCGTTAGAATAGGGTTATAGGGTATTATCAGACATATCGAACAATTTACAAATAATAAATAATTAATTAATGAACATATTATAAAATAATCATAAAATTTCTTGATTGGACCCTCGAGGCTCAAAATACGTATTAGAAGGGAATTGGGACTTGTTTTGTGCTCCGTAGATTTTTCGTAAAAAAAAATTTTTCGAATGCGATATAACCCTCTTTATAAACATCTAACCTTCTCTGCAATTTCAACCCGCAACCAAAACAATTTATACTCAAATTCACCTAAATCATAATCATTTCATTAACATATTAACTCAATAATTAAAAATTCTCAATATTATTCAAAATTTACTAATAACTTTATTCATTTTTCATTCAAACATAATGTCAAATTTTATAATATACTCTTTACCATTTTATTAAACTAATATCAAAATATAATATATATATTACAACCAACATTACAAGCATATACATGTAATGTATACAACACTTAGTACATGCCACTTTTACCAAAAGAGGATAATTACATCATCGAGTTTATACTGAGGTCGGGATCGATCTGGATGCTGAACCAGGACTTTAATTTCTACTAACCTGCGCACAAAAACAACTGTACGCTGAGTATTTCATACTCAGTGGTATTACTATAATTCAAATTATAAATAACCAAATAATTTTCACATAATCAATCATATAATACATGAACACATATTATATTAATTTATACACCACTTTAATTCCATATCAATATCAAATCAATTTAACCATTTCATTCTCATTTCTCAATTTCATCACATATCACTTTATATGTCTCAATTTTTCATTTCTATTCAATTTTTCTTTTTTCACATTATTTACCCCTATTAACAAGACTCGGACCTTGGCGGATACACGGATCCAACCAAACACACCAGAATGGCACCCAGTGCCTCATCGGACACCCAGTGTCTCATCGGCCTAGCCGAAGTAAAGTGGTACCCTGTACCTTGTCGAATCTATCTGAAGTAAAATAATGACATCCAGTGTCTCATCGACTTAAAGTCGAAGTATCCCTGAACTCTTCTAATCCTATGGCATGCCAATCATATCTGAATCAGCCCGACTAGTTAATAGAGACTTTCAATTTACAATTCATAGCACTTTCAATTTCAATTTCACTTATTAAATATAAATATCGAAATAAACATTAAATAATGAATAATTTAAATTATAGTAATACAAACTCGGATTTCATGATTACTCCTCGATAACTTTCTCCTTTTCTTTTTGTGCTGATGCTTCGGGTTCTTTGCTAGCTACAAAAATAATAATAATAATTTACACTATTAATTACAACACTGATTTATAATAATAATCGAATTTCTATTCAATTTATACCTTAATTCCAATTTAATCCTAATTAACTCATTTATTTTTCTAACTTAATTCATACTTTATTTTTATTCAATTTCCTTCCATATTCTACTTAACTATCTAATGTTCATAATAAAACCCTAATTTAAAATTTCTTTCAATTTAATCCCTCTATCACAAAACTTATAGCTTCTTTTACAATTTAATTCATTTATCAATACTAACTTGAAATTCATTCAATTAAATCCCTAATTTACTATTTTGTTCAACATGAACTATGTTCAAAAACCTTAAAACTTCTAAGACCTCAACTTAATTTCATAAAACTTTGTTCTAAAGCTTCTAAAACATCTAATTTAAGAGAAAATAACTTAATTGACTTACCAATTAAAGATTAAAGCTTCAAAATCCTAGTTTCCCCTTTTTTTTTTTCCTTCTCTTTCTTTTCTCCCCTGTTTCGTTTGAGCCTCTATTCTTCCTTCTTTTGTTTATTTTTTTCTTTCTTTATTTTTTTATTTTTAATATATATATATATCATTAATTTAATAAAATAACATCAATTAAATAATAATTTATATTATTATATTCTAATATTAATTAATAATAAATTAAAATCATAAAAAATCTTTATATTTTTCTCATTGTTTGTCACCTCAATTTATGCAATAGGCATAATTTCCATTTTACTCCCTCTTTCTTTCTTTTAATCTATAATTGGGCTTGCACCCCTTATTCAATTTAGTCCTTTTTACTAATTACTCTAAATTAAACTAAATTCACCTAATCAAAGCCTAATTAAACACACTACTAAACTCATAATTACTCCTAATAATTATTTACGAACTCGGTTTACTAAGACGGAGGCCCTATAACTCACTTTTTCGGTGCCCATGAATTTAGGTCATTACATTTGTAATGTAATTATGTTTGCTATCACTAACTCTATTATGTAGATTTTATGAAGTGGAAGTCCTACTCAAAAATTTTGACCGTCTAGGAGGGTCCGTTAAGGGTTCCACTATCCCTCTACTTATTTATTCTATGCATGGAATGGCTTGGCCATAGTATTCAAGTTAATATTAATTCTGGATGTTGGAGACTTATCTGTTTATCTCGATCGGGCCCTTCACTATCCCATCTTTTTTTTTTTTGCATATGATCTAATTCTATTTAGTCAAGTTGAAGAGTGTCAAGCTACAATCTTGAAGAAAGTGTTGGATAGTTTTTGTGAGTATTTAGGGCACATGATTAATGTGAACAAATCAAATGTTTGCTTTTCTAAAGGCGTGGATGACGTGTTAGGAAGCAACTTGTGTCGTATTCTTGGCTTTCGGAGAGTGACTAATTTTGGGTGCTATTTGGGAATTCCCCTTTTTCATGATAAAGTTACCAATAGTTCCTTACGATTTGTGGTGGACAAGGTTCGGAGCAAACTTCAGGGTTAGGATGCAAAATCTTTATCTCTTGTTGGTAGGGCTACCCTAGCTCAATCGGCTCTTATGGCGATTCCTAGTTATTTTATGCAATCTATGCTGATTCCAAAAGCTCTTTGCGAGGAAATCGAATGTATGGTGCATCGATTTGTTTGCAGATCTTCAAATAGTGGTAGAAAAGTGGTTTTGGTAGGTTGGGAAGATGTTTGTCAACCTCGTGAGCATGGTGATCTTAACTTTCGGAAGCTGTAGGATCATAATAGTTCATGATAAAGTCGGGTTTTAAAATTTTGACTGATTCTAGAGCTTTCTGGGTAAAGGTTTTAAGGGCAAAATATGGGGTGGCTATTGGGATTCCAAAGAAATTATCACGTAGTAGAAGTTCTTTCATATGGGGATCCCTTACTAAGGTTTGGCCTCTTTTACGAGAGAATTTGGTTTGGTCTGTGGGGAATGGGAGAAAGATTAGGTGTTGGCGAGATCCTTGGGTTCCTGATGTAGGGCCTCTCATTAGTATGATTCTTGGACACTCTAGTCTTGATTTGGATTATTTGCTTAGTGATATGGTTTTAGTGGATAGTAATTGGAACCTTGAGTTATTTCGACTTTAGGTTCCTGAGACAATCATACGAAAAATTATCAGAATTCCACCATTACATCTAGAAGCAGGCATAGATAACACAATTTAGGGAGGCTCATCGACGGGTTCTTTTTTTTATTAAAAATGCCTATGGGAAAATTAAGGAGGGTTCTTAGAAATTGAAGGAAGATGCTTGGAAGATCCCTTGGAAGTTCAAAGCTCCTCAAAGAGTAAGGTTTTTTTATTTGCCTAATACTTAAGTAGAGACTTCTCATTAAAGACGAAAGAGGTCGTCGGGTTTAGGGCAAAGTTCGGCTTATGGATTTTGTGGACATATTTTCGAAGATGTGTTACATGTCTTAGGAGACTGATCGACAACAGGAGACATTTGGAATCTTCTAATCCCTACTGATCGACTTATTAGGTTTTATTCTAGTAATTTCCAAGATTGAATTGTTTCTAATTTGCACAAGCAGTATGATATTTTCTTCAGGGAGGTTAACAGGATTGTCTTTTTGGGATTCTCATTAGGCGTATTTGGAAGAATCATAATCTTGTTATTTTTCAGGATATGCCATGGAGTAGTTTTGATATTATCAAAGCCTCGTATAGTTGGGCCAAACATGTTTTGAGGATCGATCAGAGTTAATTGAATATGGGGCGAACTATGAGCTTGTGCTCTAATATGCTTGAAGGTTGGGTTTTTTTAAATATTGATGGTTCTGTTAATATTGAGGACGACTCCGCAACAATAGGAGGGATAGTGAGAAATCGATATAGGGAGTGGATTATTGGCTATAACAGGTTTTCGGGAAGTTGGTCAGTGTTCGAGACTGAATTGTGAGGCATATTGGATGGTCTAAATCTATTAATTGATCGTGGCTTGGATAATGTGATGATCCAATCTGATAGTCTTGAAGCGGTGTTGGCCATTCAAGAGAGTTCTACATGAGGATCTTGATAATGCTTAAATATGACATACTTTTGGATATTAATTATATATTTTGTGAGTATGATCCTATTAATTTGGGCTATTTGTGATCCTTTTATTTTGTAAGGACTAAATTGAAGACAAAAGACAAATTGAGGTAAAAAGCATGATTTTGGAATAGAAAGAGAAGTTGTGAAAAGGTGGAAGACTTGAAGAGAGTTTTTATAGGATAAAAGACTTGATTTTATTTTATTTTTATTAGCATAATTTTAGGATATTATTTATATTTAATTTATATTTATCTTTTTAGATTTATATTTTAGAGTTTAAATTCGATCTAATTAGGGAATTAATATTTAGATACAATTCTAATTATCTTTTAGAATTTAGATTTGATTAAACTAGGAATTTATACGTACTATAAATAGGGGATGAAGTGATTGAATTATTCACTTCCCATTCATTGAAAAAATCATCCATCTCCAAAAAACCCTAGTTCAATAAAAAGCTCTATTTTTATTATCTTGTGTTCTTCCCAAAAACATGAGCAATTAAAAAACCCTTCTAGCCGAAGGTTATCAAATATTCCTTCAAGGTTCATGAGGCTTAGAACATGCACTTAGTTCTTCTCGCTCAAGTATTCATCACTTCTCTGTATCGCGAGATCGACGCTTCCATCCAAAATCCCTACAAAAGTAATATTTTCATCTTGTGCAAAGTCGGCCACTTTGTGTATTTTGAGAAGGTTGCACAGTCGATCCGCTAACTTACTACGTCAGAGGTTGCCGAGCCAAAGAGACAAAATGGCGTGGCATTTGTCGTTAGGAAAATGTGATCTAGTGTAAGACAATCCTATTAGAGCAATGGTTGGCTAGAGTTATGTTCCTCTAAAAACTATATCTGGAGTTGGTGGTCGTAGGCGTCCTCTTCCACTATAATTGGCTTATTCGGACATGGGAAGAACCATCCAAAGTTTATGATTGAACCGAGGAAGAATCAAGATAACCATTGGCTGGATCTCTAAATATTGATAAAACCCTTCTTCCTTCGACTTTGTTTACTTTATGCAATTTATTTTTATTTCGACACCTCTATTTTTTTTTTACTTCTTTTAATTCTGTTTTTTTATTTTCCCCAGATTCCGCCGTTTTTCTTGGGCAAGATTTCGTCCACGATCTCGATAGACAAGATTCTTTACACTCTAGTCACTGAGGATTAGACCCTACTTCCCTTTACTGTTATTTATTTTAATTTTCGGAATAGGTTATATTTGGTGTTCCCGACGACACATCAAATCTAATTTAGCTTTGATTAGGAGGATTCTTCAGTTATTGTTTCAGATTTCTCACTGGAATATTTGTTACATACCCAAAGTAGAGAACCAGGACGCTGACAATCTTGCCAAGTTGGCTCACTCGAGAATTCAAGGTTTGCAATTGTTTGGAAAACCCTCGTTTAGGGGTTAGGCTAGTTGTTTTTTTTATTTATTTATTGTAATTTTCTCTTTACCAATATATATATATGCTTGGCCACAAGGGAGTAGTTAAGGGGCTGGCAGGGGTCCGATCCTTCTAAAATCGAAAATTTTTCATTTAAGTTTTTTAAAGTTTTTTAAATTTTAAATTAAAAAAGATAAAATTACATTTTGACCCCCTTTAAAATGATAAAAGTTTGATTTAATCATTTAAAAATTATAAATATATAAACTATTCAAATAATCAAATTGCATTTTTACTATCGTAAAAATTAAAATTTAATTTCGACCCCTATAAAAAAAAAATTCTATCTTCACCCCTACTTGACCGACTCTATTAATGAGTATCAAGACTCGTAACTACATGGCCTAAAAATAAATATGTATATTTTATAAGTTATGGTTATATTATTGTACACTTTATAAAACCCCTTTTATAATAGTTATATATTATAAACATTATATATATTTTTATTTTCATTAAAAAAATATTTTTATAAAAACCTTAAATTTGATTTTTTATTTTTTTTATTTGTAATTATATTATCAACTATTTTATTGGATTAACATATTGCATATGATGATTTGATTTTAATATTTGTTACTTGTTTAGAAAAAATTTGTAATTATACTGATACTTCTTTATGATAATTTATATTTTTAAAATTATGTAAATTAATATTTTTAATTTAAATTATGTAATTATGTAATTACAAACTGTAATTATAATTTTGTACTACCAAACAGAACATATATAATTACAATGTAATTACATTTTATCAATCAAACATATTTAAAAAATTACAATTTTTTATAATTAAAAAAATTATAATAATTATACTTTCATCCAATTACACTATACTATTCAAATTCACTTTTAATATATATATTTTATATCAGCTTAGATAATTGTTTTTTCAACTTGGACAAGTCTTTAATTAATTTACCATTGAAGTTGTCGAGTAAATAATTTGGGTTTGTCGTTTTCAAGAGGAAAAATGTTTTGAGTAAAAAACAAGTTAGAAACCAAATTATCACCAACTTCAAAATAAATTATGGAAGTTTATTGCAACTATACACATCTAATTATTTTTTAACAAAATATTAGTCCATCAAATCAGACCAAGTTTTGTGCAATTATTTGAACAAAATAATTAGTGACATAAAAATGGGCACTTTCTCATTAATAAAAGGAAAAACATAAATCAAATCACCCAAGATTATTGTCAATATCTTAACATCCAAAAATTGGGAAAATATTGTTAAATCTTTGACTATCATTCCCAATTTCCCATCAATTGTGACAAAGAAAAGAAAATTAGAAAATTTTAATTTTATTATGCTTAAGGCCTAAGGGACACTATCATTGTCATTGTCTCCTCCTGCATTTTATTATCAAGTCAACCCTTAGAAAAACAGCTATGGCCACCCAATAATGGCACAAGAGTGGTTGAACTTATAGACATTGGATTCACTTAAATTATAATATTACACAATTTTCCAAGCTCTTTCTTCCATCATTTTAACAATGGGTCACTTAATCAATGAAACTTTTAACCTAAAAGTTTGTATGATTTTGTACTACATTGCAAAAGATTAGCATATTTGGGTTTTTTTTCATGTGATTTTTTCCTTGATGAGGATGCCATTTATTTTTTATTACATTATCAAATTCATATTTAAAAATAATTATAATATTTTAATTTATAATTATTAGTTTAAAAACTTGAAATAAAATAAAATTTTTGATAATTATATATTTAAAGTTAATTATAATTTAATAGAAATTATGATAATTACACATTTAAAAATAATTATAATTTAAATTACAATTATTAGTTAAAAAGAGTTTTGTTAATTTTGGTGGATAAAAAACTAATTACATAAAAAAAAATCCTAATCCTATTAATACCTACCTATTGTCCTAATACTTCTTTTAATAATTGTCTTGACTCTACGTTAGGGTGTGGATGGATCCCACTTTTGAGTAGCAATGCAATGTTTGCCCAACATAATGATGTCTCAATAATTTTCGTTATGTTCCATGCTAAACCTTGAAAAATAAATAAGTTTCTATTCTTAAATAAACGTCATGCTATCAAACCAAAAAGAGTAGCTCAAGGAGTCTTCTCTCTTGGCAACCATCTACTAGTTTTTAAATTTTTCCTTACCCAATCAACAATGCTACTTGTAAAGAATTGAGATCCCAACTTGTGGGTATGAGATGTAACCACACTTATTTAGCTACTGGATAGTTTTTGAGCACATGTAAAATATCTTCTATGTTATTATCAAAGACTGAGCAAGATGTGTTTTAACCTATCCCTCTACGTACTCTCTCTAAGTTGGTGAGTAATCGTTGCTTGCAAACTAACCATAAGAAAAACTGGACTCAATGTGACCCTTGATACTTCTAGGCTTCCTTCCACCTAGCGTCTTGTGTATGCCATTTTTTTCTGTTAACATTTGGTAAGCATTTTTTATCAAGAAACTTCCATTTGAGGCGTGAGACCAACAAACTTTGTCAGGCCCAGCTAAAGGGTATGGTGGGGATATGTCCATAATTTTTTGAACGATTCCTTTGAGTAAGTTGTCTCTAAATGCTTCTAGATTCCATGTCCTGTCATCAATCACCATATCTTTGAGCATAGAGTTAGTTATTGGTCTATTTGAATCCTTCACATGCTCAATCAATGGACCTACTCTAGGAACCCAATTGTCTTTCCAACAATGGATCTCTGTTCCTGTTCTAACTGACCAGTACAAACTTTCTCGTAATAAAGGCCAAACCTTTGCAATTGCCCTCCATAGCGCTGAGCAACTCCCTTTTATGATACTTTTAGGAACTCTCTTTCATCCCATTTTTAGACCGCAACACCCGTACCCCTAAGGCGCCTTTGTTGGAGACAGGGTTAAGTCCTAGTTTTAATAAGCATGACTTGTTTTGATCTTGTAAATGCCTTAGGCCTAGCCCTCTACATGCGCGTGGTTGACATATTATTGCCCAGTCAAGTAGTGCTAGTTCCCTTCTTCCCGTGGTGGATCCTCATAAGAACTGTCATGTCAGACATTCAATTTCTTCACACGTCTTTCGATATTTGCATGGATTGCATAAAATAATTAGGGATAGAGAGGAAAATTGATTGCACAAGGGTTAATCATCCTGTCATGGAAAGTTTTTTTGTGTCCTAGTTGCATAGTTTTGCTCGGATCTTTTCAACCACAAAACTATACTGTTAAGGTAGAAATTCTTTTGTGGAATAGTGAGATCCCCAAATATTTCCCTAACTCTAGGACTTTTTGGTATCCCAAAATTCTACTTATTCTATTACTTAGGTTTTCCTCCACTCCTTTGGAAAAGAAGATATTTGTTTTCTTTTGCATTTACTTAGTGTCTTGAAAACCTACAAAACTGAGCAAGAATGTTTTTAATACTGTGCAATGCTTAATATCTGCTTTAGAAAAGATCACCAGATCATCTGCAAAAAATAAATTTGGTAAAGTTGGTCCTGTTTGAGATAGCTTAGAGTTCTATTAATTTTAAAATAAAATTATTACTTGAATAGAACTCTAAGCATAAAATATAGGAAACAATTTGTGATAATTGTAATTATAATTTACATTTAAATTTAAACAAAAGTTGTGCTAATTAGATTGATATAAAACTTAGCTATTACTTGAATAAAATTCTAAACATCATAATTATAACTTAATTGATATTTTTTTTTGAATATACTGGTGTGATTTCATGGTAGTATTTGTTCACTTAATTAATATTAACATTAAAGTTAATTATGTTAATTAGCTATTATTTTTGGAATGTTAAAAATGTTAAAAATGTTTTAATTATTATTTGAAAATTTTATATTATAATATTTGAATTCATAATTAATTATATTTTAATTATATTTAATAATTTAAATAAAAAACATTATTTTATGTTAACTACTACAATTAAAAATATAATATTTAAAAAATTAATTAAATATTAAATACGTAAAATCAAATGCAACGCATGTTTTTCTACAAAAAAATGCAACACATGTGACATTAAAAGTTAGTTATTTTTTAATGTATAATTATTACAACTTCTATTTTCATTAATTTTTTAACTAATAATTCTAAACTAAATAGTATAATTATTTTTTTAAATGTGAATTTAGTAATATGATGAAAAACAAAATGTATTTTCTTCCATATAAAAGTTTTTACAAACTCATGCTTTTATAAAATTATAGATATAATTGAAATAAATATTAATAACGATGTGTGGTACGGTGATTATTCACATCATTCTTAACCATGAGATCGGGGTTTAATCCCCGCCCATGAGAATGAAATATATCAACTTTAATGATTAAGCATTTATCTCTTTGAAAAACACTTTAAAGCTTTTATTAAACACAAACGTTTAATAGTTATTTCTCATGAATTTTACTGCATTCAAAATTAAGACTTATTAAAATGTCGACAAATACTTAACATCAATTCAATTGAAAAATATTTAAAAATTCATTTTAAAAAATAAATAAATACTTTATAATGTTTTAGTCTATGTATATTACATATAAAATCTATAAAAAAAATAATTAAAAGAATATGGCGTTAATTATAAAGGAAGGATAAAGTTCTAATAACAACACGACTGATGTGATTCAAACACAAATCACACATAAAACAATGAAAACTTTTAATCATCAAATCAATACACGGATATTCGATCATAATTGACTATTACAAGTTAGTACAATGCACAAAAAATAGAATTATAATTGTAATTTACAACTTGAGACAATAAAATTATTAAATTAATCAAAAGGTGAATATAGAAGTGAATATACATGTAAATGAGACAACTTGAGACAACTTGAGACAAATCAACTTGGATATTCGATCATAATTGACATAAAATCATTATCCTACATGATACATAAAAGCAATAAATTATAGAAGTGAATATACATGTAAATGATGCAATTGCAGGTGGGGGAGAAGTAGAGTTGTTGAAGAGCATGAATGATTAATCCATGATTGTGATACATTTTTGACATTCTAAGAAAAATGAAGACTTTGTCCTAACCCAGAAAATATTCCCTTTTTTAATTATTGGAAAACCAAAATTGCATAGCCACAAGCATCAATCCACTGTCATAAAATGTGTTTTTAAGGTATTTTGGTCTTGTTTTTTCTTTGTTTCATCAAGGGAATATGCAGAATTGGGAAAACAACTGCTCTTTGTCTCTCTATTCCCTGCAAATTACCTACACAAATTTATCACCAACATATTTTAGGACCACAATAACATTATTTTTTGGTGTTTTCCTTTTCCAGCTGTTGGTTTTTTTTTTTTTGTCATGTTTTGTGAAAAGTAAAAAAAAAAAAATTGTCTCTATGGTTGGAGGTAAGGGTGTAATCAAGTCGAGTCAAGTTTGAACTCGATAGAACATATGTTTTTAAGTTCGAACTCGACTTGAGATATAGTTAAGCTACTCAAGTTTGAATTTGATTAAGTTTATTTATCAATTTTTATACTCAAACTCGAACTCGATTTGATAATTAGCTTTAAGATTAATACTATATATTAAAAGCAATAATGTAATTTTAATAATATAAAATATAAAAAGCTTGATAAGATTCTCTAATTTTTAAGTCAAGTATTACTAAGTTCGAATTTGACTCGACCGATAATTTAAGCTACTTCAATTCGAACTCGGCTCGATAATAACCAAATAAAGTTTAATATTTTTCGAATTAAATTTGAATAACTTGTGAAGATCAATATTTTATTTACACTTAATTAAAATTTTGCTATCAATCATCACCCATCAAAACTAAAATTGCTTACGAATATATAAATATTAACATAAAATATTTTTTAATTTTAAAATAATTAAATATGAAAATAAAATTATAAATTTAGATATGATGTAATTTATGAACATTTGAAATAAATTTTAATGAACAGCTTCATAAATTTAGTAACCTCGAAAACAGAAAATCCAAAACATATCCTTGGTCAAACTTTATATTCCCCCATGAAAACAGGGTTTATTTAATCGACGTTTGAAGTTAGAGATTTTAGTTTTAAAATTACGAAAGTTAAGTGAGATGATAAAGTTTTTTTTATCTTAATTAATAGTCAAGGGTTCGATTTTCACTTTCAGTATGGAGTAGCTTTAAAATTTGTGGCCAACATCTACCTTTTAATAAACTTACAAAATGCGAAAAATTAATTATTAGATTCATTTCAGTAGATACCTTGAATTTTTTTTTTTTTCTAATTTCAAACTTCTCAGTTTACATTTTGATATAAAATTGCATGTCTATATGCTCAGAATTTTAATATGTAAAAGAAAAAAAAAGAAATTAACTGTTTTTTTTTTTCTGCCAAATTATGCTGTCCTTGTTTCCATCTAGAATTGCCAGAGAGGTATTCATGTGCTGAAATTTCGTATTTTCATGTATAAATTATTTTATATGTACATAAACATTTTCGTATAATGTTGGAATTATATTTAATATTAATCCTACGCTGTATCTTATAATCAAAATGGTAAGAACAATTTTTACGGAATTCGTGTGTTGATCCGTTGATCAGGATGTTCATTTTTTCAAGTGTGATTTGAATTCGAGTCGCGTTAATCACGTTACTATTAAGATTTTATTCTTTTCTTGTAATTCAAAAAAAAAAATTCTCATAATGCGGATTAAAAAAAACTATTAATTTATTTAATACTGTATTATAATTAAGAATTTAATAAATCATTTGCCACACAAATTAACTCATTTCTACTTTTTATATAAATTTTCTTCACTTCAATTCAAGAAATGAGTTCATAATTTAAATTATACTTGATTTTTCATTTATATATGTTTAATGTTTTTCAAAATTGCAGCAATGATTAAATTATTAAATCCTTGAATTTTTGATTCGATTTTTTATATTAGTTTGTACAATTTTAAAAATAAAAATATTGAGAAATAAAAAGACATTGCAATAAATCATTTGTTTATTTAATTGGTTTATATCAACTCGTAAATTAATCAATTTGATATTTTATTTTTCAAAATGATATCTCGATTAATTTCAACTAACCGATTCAATTCAATTAAAAAAATATCCAAACACCAAACTTTATAATTAATAAAATTATACAATAGAGGAATTATATAAATAATTTATTTTGTTTTAAAAATAAAATAAGTGTTGGGAAAATTTTAACCTTATCAATACAAATCAAATTATTTAATTTTTATTACTTTATAAATAATTATTATTTAAAAAAATGACTTAAATATTTTTATATTGTTTTTGTACAAATGGCAGGTGTAGCAGTTAATAATATTAAAGAATATTGGTGGCATAATTAGGCAAAAGAATAGGAGCCGTTGATTTCTCATTTCTTTTCCAATTATAATCGGACGGTGTATTGTTTTAGATTATTTTACTCATACAAAGCGGTAATAATAAATACCTGTCCTCCTTCGTCGCCACAGGGAAGTAATGATGACACATCGCCAAATCACTGAAATCAGTGAGTTCATGTAAATTACTGAGTTTACAAAACCTTACAAATCCGAAAATCAGTTATAGGAAAAAGAAGGAAAAAAAAAAGAGAAAGGGAAAGGGAATATTACGCTGACACCCATAAAAACTACTGCTCAGCTCAACAAAGTCTACACAGTCTCTCTCTTTCTCTCTCTAGACTTCTCTCAAACATTTGCGGATGTCCACCGTAACCGTCGTCCGATCCCCCTAACGAGCCGCTGCGTCTCTTGACTGTTTTTTTCATTGAAATCAGTGTTAGATTTTTGTTCCGTACATGGCGGAGGAAGACGTCGTTCCCAAAACCTTCCGAGCTCTCGTCGAGAGCGCGGACCGTAAATTCGCACGAGTCCGGGACTTACCGTCGTACGGACGAGCACAAGGCCAACACTATTTCCAGAAAGTCTTCAAAGCCTATATGCGGTTATGGAAGTACCAGCAAGAGCACCGAGCCGAGCTTGTCAAAGCCAGTTTGAACCGGTGGGAGATTGGCGAAATCGCCTGTCGGATCGGCCAGCTGTATTTCGGCCAGTACATGAGGACGAGCGAGGATAGGTTTCTGGTCGAAGCGTATATTTTCTATGAAGCGATTTTGAAGAGAAGGTATTTCGAAGGGTGTGGAGTGAAGGATCTTCGAGTTCGGTTTAAAGAGTTGAGATTTTATGCCCGGTTTTTGCTGGTTTCGCTGATTTTGAACCGGACCGAGATGGTGAAAGTTGTCGTCGAAAAGCTTAGAGCTCTTGTTGATGATTGCAAGTCTAATTTCCGGGTAAAAACGATTTTTTTTTTAATTTCTAGAATTTCAAGTTGAATTTTTATTTACATGTATCTGTTTTTATTTGCTATTGTTGGCTATGGTGCTTTTTTCAGTTTTCTTCTGCGCTTTTTGGCTGCTAAAGGAAATTATGAATAAATAGTAAGAATAGAATTTAGGTTTACCTAAGAAGAAATAAATTGTTTTTTTTAAAATAATTTTAAGAACATGAAAGTGAGTTTATTGAGTATTATCGATTACCATTTAATTACCAATAAATTAATTTCAAAATAGAACTCAATCCTTTCCTTTTTCCCAAATGAATAGTAAGACTTGGATTCAGGTAACTTTCGTTAAGAAGTATAACCTAAATTTTCATAAATAATCTAAATTTGGGATAAATTAATGCATTACTCAGCTTTATTTCCTCTGCCCCATATTTTTTCCTTATTTTTGTAATATCTTCTTCACTCTTTTGCAATAAAAATAAAAAGGAAATACAGTTGGGCCCTTTGTCTTTGATTTCCTTAAAGTGAAATATCCCCTATTTTAATCATCTTTTAATTTATTTGGTAGAAATGACTGAGCTAATTCCGATGTTGTTTATGCTTATGTCTAAGTTTATTCTTTTACTTTTTTTTAGAAAAAAAATTGTGCAAGAATTGAAAGATTTTTTGCATTTCTTAGGCTGAGTTAGATTCTTTCTTTGCACTTTCACTGTTCCAAGAAAAAAAAAGTTATTCTTTCCCACCGAGTACGTAACCATAGTATTTGAAATGGAAGATTGTCAGAATATATTTGTTTAAATTGGTGAATGTGAACACATTATTGAGTGCTGTGCTGTATATTAGAGGATGATAAAGTAATTTATAAGGAAGTTTTAGTTTTAGAGAAAGCTTATTAACTTCATACATCATGTGGTAGATACTGATCAGTGCATATGTTTGCTTATTTATTATTTTCCAGGAAACAAACTTTAAAGAGTGGAAGCTAGTAGAGCAAGAAATTCTCCGCTTTATAAACATTGATACTACTTTTACCATTCCAAGTTCGAGGCCATTTCGGTACTGTGCTATGCTCAACAGTCATCCAAATTCTGTTCCATATGTAGCTCGATTCCATGCAAAGAAGATTCTAAAGTTTCGGGATGCTATCCTGATGAGTTATCACCGGAATGAGGTGAGAGACTTATTTGTTGGTCTGATCATTTTGAATTTAAAGTCATACTGAAACCTTCAAATTGAGATTTTCTAAATCTTTTATTCTTTTGTCATTTTCAGGTAAAGTTCGCAGAACTTACTCTGGATGTATACAGAATGCTGCAGTGTTTAGAATGGGAGCCTAGTGGATCATTTTACCGGAAGCATCCTGCTGAACCAATGGAGAATGGTGTTGCAGTTGATTATTCTGGAGCTTCTGGACTAATTGATATGAATTTGGCAGCAGACATAACTGACCCCACTCTACCTCCAAATCCTAGGAAGGCTATCCTGTATCGACCATCTCTGACACATTTGATAGCAGTGAGTTATGAATCCTGTTAACTGAACTTGTTACTGTAAAATTTTTTCAGTTAAGAGGAGATAATTAGGCTAGTGCGCTTCTTTTAAGATTGTTTTAGGTGGTTTTTAGACATTTTCTTACAGAACTCTGTTCCAAGGTTTCTTGTATCTTCCCAAGGAAGGTGAACCGACATCTAATATACTCTTTCAGTAATCAAACTGAGTTGAAAAGAAAATAAAAAATTATGACAGTCTCCTCTGAGAATTGAACCCCTTGGAACATGGTTGTTGTTCACAGTGTGTGAAGTCTGATATGCTGCAAATGGCTTCATTAAACTTGTTAACTGTGTGCTTGTTCTATTTGTGATGGGACACTGCGTTTTTTTGTCTATCAATGGCATACTCTTCTTATGGCTTGTTTGATTGCATGTTTAGTCTAGCAACAACATACTCTTATCATGGCTTGTTTGATTGCATGTTTAGTCTAGCAACAACATACTCTTATCATGGATATAATATTCTTTATAACCAGTAACAAAAAGAAAAAAAGAAAGCATGTGTTTTCCTTAACAATTTGATACTAATGTTAATTTACTCATATGTGCCTCGGTTCTCATTGCTTATCTAAAAAGTTCAAATCCTTTCTGAGCAAGTTTGGCTTTAAGTGACCAGTTTCTTTTTAAGTAACCATTTTACAATGCTGGATAAAGAAACTGTTATATTGTAGGGTATTCTGCATATTATCTAATAAACCAATAACTAATAATATGTAATTCTATAAAAGCTTAATACAAATTTAGATTAATCTGGTCATTATTAGTTGGCTACTAGCCTGCTAAAAAATATTATATCTGCTCTCCTGTGCTAACTTTTGTATGGATAGAGTCATCAGAGATGATGTTTAATGAATAATGATGGGCAGGTTATGGCAACAATTTGTGAGGAGCTCCCTCCAGAGAGTATTATGCTTGTTTATTTATCAGCATCAGGTAAATTTTGCTTCCATGTCATTACTATCTGAGGAAAAAATATATATTTCTGAATAATTTGAATGTGTTTCTTCCTCATCAATTGTTGACACAGAGATAAATATGCAGGGAAGCCTGGTCAAATTTATACTTCTCATGTAGAAACTTCAGGAGCATCTAGGCGAACAAGAAAAAGCATGCTCACTTCTCACAATTCTCTTGAACAGAATTGCTCTGCACCTGAATCCCACATCAATGGCGTGAAAGGGCCTAGTGGCTACTATGATGATTACTTGTGGCTAGGTCCCAAAGGAAATGGTGGTAGGTAGCTGTAGCCATATCTAATACCATATGCTACCTTTAGCTTTTATTCTGAGTGTTCGTGGACCAAAACTGAATTTGTGCAACATGAATTTTATTTAGTTTGTTCCAATTTATCTTAGGTATGATTCTCTGGGATTTGCAGGTTCAAGTAACCTCTATCCTGGTGATATAATTCCTTTCACCCGAAGACCTCTTTTCTTGATCATTGATAGTGACAGCAGCCATGCATTCAAGGCAGGTTTGTCATAACTTGTGTATGCTTGTCAGGATAGATCTAGTTTGCTGTTTATAATTGTAGTTTGTGCCTGATTTTTCTGCAGTATTCAAAAGATGACATGTTATAGTATTCTGCTGTGGTGTATTTGAAAGAATTATTATTATTATTATTTTTAGTTTAGGAAGTTTATAAGTTAAAATAAATTATATTCCTCTTATTTTTCTTATATCTTCTATGTGATTATGATGACATTCACAATACAGAGTTGGATGAGAAGATGAAAACAGAAACGTGAATATTTTGAGAAGATATCCAAAAACCTCCAGAGTGGTTTGTGATAGTAATGAAGTTGATTGCTCTTGTTGCAACTTGCAGATCAAGTTAAATTTATCACAATACTTTTTGGTGATGGATAATCAACTTAACAGAGGGAAAATGAATTTTACTCTGGTTAAGATGAAAAAGAGGGGAAAAAAAAAACAATTTGAAGGTTTGAAAGTCTTTAAGGAGTGGTCTGTGGTCATGACCTAGATTGTTCTTACTGCAATGTGAAAGTAAAGTACTTTATATTGCAATGCCTTTTCGAGATGAAATTAGTGGACATAACTAAACAGAAGAGATAAACATAACCTTTGCATGATATGTCTAGGCTTTGTTTTCCTCTTCCAAGGTTTCATGTATCTTTCCCTAAAATGTTCTTTCAATATTAAACTGAGATGAAAAGTAATTATGAGAGTCTTGTCTGAGAAGTTAATTGCTTGGAACATTTTTGTGTACTGCTGGTGTTAGGTTCTTTTTCTATTTTTGGAAGAGCTGTGGAGTCTGCTAAATAGCTAATTACTTCTTTAAACGTGTTGTTAAATGTGTTTGTAATAGGAGACTTTGCAGTATCTGTCTAGCTTTCATCTGAATTGTTGTCTATCTATGTGGTTGGTTACACTATAAATTACTCCGAATTTCAGGTCTTACATGGTGCAGAAAGGGGAGAGAAAGCTGCTCTTCTGCTTTCACCATTGAAACCAACTTTCAAGGGCCCATCTAGCGTTGATATTACTCAGAATGGAAGCCAGTTTACCCTTTTCTTAACTGCTCCTGTGCTAGCATTTTGCCAAATGGTTGGGTTCTCCTTGTCTGATAGTGATATGGTAAACTGCCGAAGTTTTCTGAGTTTGCTAACACTACATGCTCTCTGCTCCTGTGGGTCTTACTTTAGCTTGCTGTGACTTTTCTGCTTTTAGGAGGTTCTAAATAGTGCTGAAAGCATACTATCTACCGCTTTCTCCAAGTGGGAAGTAATTCTTTGCAAATCACCTAGCCTGGATCTGGTTTGGGCGCAGGTTTTATCTGATCCATTTTTAAGGCGGCTTATTGTTAGGTATTTTATCTTTAATCTTTAATCTCAATAGCTTATTCTTGTGTAAATATAATTAAATAATTTTTTCTTGGTTTAATGGAAGCATGCTGAGACAAAAATATGTTGTGTGATATCATAGGACAGAGTAAAGGCTTTTCGCCTTTTGTTATTAAAACCTATTGCACTTGTTGGCCTTGGTTTGGGTCATTGTTACTCATCGTTGTCAAATGAAGGTGATGGGGAGATGCTGCTAGGCGTAGGTGTTAGAATGAATATATTGGTGTCATCATTTTGAACTTGGTCTTTACAATTTGGATAAGAACAAATAAAATGAATGTATCTTTCGACTTTTCTCCAGATTCATATTCTGTCGGGCCGTGCTCTCTGCCATCTGGCCTCCAAAAGGGAGCGATCAATATCTGCCTCTTTGCCTACCACAACTTCCTAATTCTCTCTCTCCGACGTCTGATGTTGTGCAGTCTTGTGTCAGCCAGCTTGCAGATCACCTGAAAGTTTCCAACTACTTTCACTTTGAGGATTCATAAGTAGGACCACCAAATAATTTGATGAAATCTGTAAAATAACATTGTTGCATTCCTCGAAGGAAGTTGCATTGAATACAGATCTTATGGGAGTGTAGCTCCTGGAGTTTCAACACAAGTTGGACTTTCTCGGCAGTCGAAGGTATATGATTGCTGAGTGAGGCTTATGACAGGCATTGTCGAGGCTATTTGATCGAGCATGCTTTCTTTAGCTTCTAATTGCCAATGCCTATCGATCTGTCTGCTGAAACTACATACTGGTTTGCTACTAAGTTGAGATGGGTGGTTGATAAGTTGCAAGGTGCAGATGAACATAGTTGGGTAAAGCCTTAAGGACATGGTTGATGTATGTATTAGGTAATTGTTGTGATGCATTTTAGAGCCTTCTCCTTTTAGTATTTTGGTTTTTGGTTTGGGTGTTTTCTTTTGTAAAAAGAAAAAGCGAGGTAGGGTAGTGGGATTAATTCTTTTTTCTTGTTATCCCCTTTTTGATCGGTTTGATTTACATGTATTCATGGAAACAAAAGGTTTATGAAGAGGTAGTAGGTAAAACGAATATATGATTGGTAATCGAGGAATCGTTTCAATACATGTAGTACTTTTTAATTTTTTATCAAGTTGGACCTTTTCTTCCTCTTTTGCAAAAGTGAAATCTAGAATAGTATCATTATCTATTTAAACAAAATTGCACTCCGAATAGAGATGTTAAGTATGCATAATATCAAAATATCATATCTACATGTCTAAACTCGTTTAAGTTATTTTTGGGTAAATTATACAGTTTGTCATTTAATTATAAAAAATATTTAATTTAGGCACCTAAAACAAAAAATTTATAATTTAGACACTCACGTCGCATAGTTTGATTATTTTGATTACTCTCATTAAAAACACATGTTGACTTGACAATTAAATTTTGTTGATATAATAACAAATTTTACTTTTAAATTTTACATATTATATCAATTTAGTCATGATTTTAAAAAATTAATTCTCAAAATTTACAAATCACATTATTTTGATTCTAATTTTAAAAACTCAAAGAAATATATAAAAATACATAAATATTTTCAAAAAAAATATAATAATAAATTTAAATTTAAATTTTATATTAATATTAAATAAAAATCCCTTCACCAACCTGGCACCGTCCCTCCCCCTCCCCCTCCCTTTGTCTTACGATCATCAACCCTTAAATTGATCAGCAACATGGAATGGAAGGAATATACACGCTTCATCATCAATGGTTTGTATCTCTTCAGGGAAAATGAAAATAGGAAAAACAATGATTTCTTTATCTTAAATTGATTGTGTAACTTCTTTTTTTTTCTTTTGGCACTTATTTTCTAGGTTTTTTTTTATTGGTTTGATGGTCTTTTTCTTATCATGTAAATTTTAAAGCTAGGTTTTAGATATAAAAAGATATTTTACAAGTATTCTAGAATGAGATGAAAAGGTTTTCTCGAATTATGAAATATGATGTTGTATATTTTCAATTCTTCCGAAGACAAAGGGGGAGGAGGGATCGTGGTGGGGAGGGGTGACGGGGACGAGGAGATTTTTATTTAATATTAATATAATTATATTTATTTAATATCAATATCAATATAAATATTAATTTAAAAATTTAAATGTAGTATTATATTTTTAAAAAAATATTTATGTATTTTTATATATTTCTTTGAATTTTTTAGATTAGGATCAAATTGAAATTATTTGTACATTTTGAGCGTTATTTTTTTTTATAAATTTGAACTAAATTGATATAATATGTAAAATTTGAAGGTTACATTTGTTATTATATCAAGTTTTTAGTTGCCAGATTAGCTTGTCCTTTGTGTCTTTAAGGAGAGTGACCAAAATGACCAAATTATGTAATGTGGATGCTTAAATTGCGAACTTTTTATTTTGAGTACCTAAAATGAAAATTTTTTATAGTTGGATGACTATCTGTGTAGTTGACCCTTAATTTTTTTCTTTATTATTTTTACTTTTCACAGTATAATTATTTTTAGTAAATATTTAATAATTATATATTTTTAGGTTAAAATATACCATAAGTTCCTGTACTTTTGATAAATTTGAAATTTAGTCCCAGTGCTTTTATTTTCAAAAATTTAGTCAATCTACTTTTCATATTTCAAACTTCAAGTTCAATTATTAATATTATTGTTTTTTTTTTGTTAAATTTGTTGATATAAAATTTTAAAATGAGAAAACACTCATTTGGTATCCATGTAAGTACAAAAATGACATGATGAACTTGAATTTAACAATATAATTTTAATTGTAGGTCAATGCCGATCAACGATGGTCAACAATGATCAATGTCGATCAAAGTCAATGTATTTTTAAAAATATTTAAATATTTAATAATTTTTCTATTTTTAATTTAAATTTAACTTTTTAAATTTTAAAAAATCTATTGCTATGTGGCACATTCTAATTGGCTGAATGTGACAAGTGGCATATTCTAATTTGTGTCACATGTTAACTGATTTTTTTAATGTTGTTACAAAAATGTGGTAAGCTGGGTAACAAAGGATAGTTTATAAGTATGAAAGTGAGACAAAAAAAGTTTAGGTACGAAAGTGGGAAAAACATGAATAGTTTGAGGGGGCAAAGTGAGCATAAAGCCAAAATTTTAAAAATAAAAGTATATAGACTAAATTCTAAATTTACAAATAGTATAGGGGCTTGTGACATATTTTAACCTATCTTTTATTATATATTTTATAAAAATTCTAAATTAAAAAAATTAATATTTTTTAATATTTATATTTTTATGATATAATACATTTGAATATTCATATGATATAGATTAAATGCATAAAATTAACAAATTATATAATGTATTATAGGTTTCTTTTTTTTTTTTTTATTATAAAAGCTTAATATGATATTTGGTATCTGAACTTGACACTTTTTTTTAATTTGGTACCTAAATTTTTTTGAATCAAATTAGTACTTGAACTTGACACTTTTTCCTTATTTGGTACTTGAACTTGGCATTTTTTCTTAATTTGGTACCTAAGCTTTTTGTTAGATTCAATTTGGTACCTAAATTTATTAAATATTTATAAAAATTACGTAAAACAATAACAGTGTGAATTTTTTTTGTTATGTTACAAAAATATTGTTAGTTTTAGAGAAAATTCATGTTAAAAATAGGTATTGAGATATGCTTAACAAATTAATATTAAAAAAAAGATTAGGTATGAACCCTATGTATTAGGCTGATGGTCAAGGGTGTTCACCGCTCTAGATGTGACCTGGGTTCGAGTTGTGCTAGTCGCTATTTGTAATTTACCAAGAAAAAAGATTAGGTATCAAATTAGGAAAAAAGTCAAGTTCAGGTATCAAATTGGAACTAAAAAAGTTTAAGTACTAACTTAAAAAAAGTGTCAAGTTTAGGTACCAAATTAGAAAAAAGTATCAAGTTCATTTACCAAATGTTATATTAAACCTTTATAAAAATAATACTAAAAAACTAATAAATACAAAAAAGGGATTGCGAACAAATTATTTACGAAAAAAAATTAAATATAAAAAAAAAAAAAAATGCATGCTATTGTGATTTCTCTTAAAATTTGCATTCTTATTTCTTCTTTATTTAATTTAATTTTAAGTTTACTTAGGTTAGTTTAATATAATCATAAATTAATCATACTTTATTTATTTTCAGCACCAATTAATTTAATGAGTAATTATTTTGTAATATTTTGTAACACTCTAGATTTGAGGGGTCTAAAATTTTGGCATATAATAATAAGATAGTTCGTCTGGCGAAAAGTAATCCACCCAAATTACTTATTTTGGCATATACACAAGGGTGTATTGTAACCGTCATATAAGTAAGTGAGGATTTTATTACACGATATTATGTTGTTTAAAGGAGAAGGTTATATTAAGCGATAAAATGATAAGTATGGTACGAGTTGTCGCCAAAGGTATTATGCGCTGTGGTTGTCTTAAGTATTGTGCTCGTTAGATTGTAGTGTAGCTTGGTTAGGAATCAACTGTATGACCTAGTATGATATTCGTAAATGCAAGATACTCATTTATGTTTCACTTGTAAACTATAGACCATTAAGAATGTAACAGCCCGTTTTTCAGTGGTGTCGAAAACAATGGTTTTGGGAACACAAACCTGACGAAATTTTTTTTATAATGAGTGGTTAAATTAAATAAGTCAATATTAATTTTATATGTAATTTTTGAATTGAGGAATTTTAATTATTGAATTAAAAGTTAGTATAAGTGGTTTGGTTCAAGGTCAAGTGGTTTTAGAAAATGAGGTATCGAGACCTCGTTTATGAGATTAAAAGCCGTAAATATTTTTATTAAATATTTGCAGAGTCTTATTGTATGTGAATTGATGTTTGGTTGGGTAATTTTGATAATTAATTGCTTAATTAAGGAAAAAGGAGTAAATTGTAAAAGAGGTACAAGTTAATTGCTATAGATTAAAAAAAGTAAAGGGACCAAAATGGAAATTAAACCATGGTAAAAAAGTCCAGGCGGTGGTGACATGGTTACCATCCACTAAATTTTGAGTTATTTATTCTTTTAGTCCTAATTAGTTTAGAACTAAATTGAAAACGAATGTTTAATTGAAATTTAATATAATTGAAGGACCCATTTATGAAATTGGACCATCTTTAAATGACCTAATAATAGAAATGATGTGAAACTCTTTAGATTTTGGGTAAATTGCAATTAAATCCTAATAAAATGAGGATGTACTAATTAGTTTATTTCTAAAATGATCAAGAATGATGGTTTCGAGGCCACAAATTCGATATGTTAGATCGTAAATATTAATTATTTAATATTTATAAGGTCATTAGTATGATATTAAATTTTGGTTACGAAATTTTGTTGATTAGATAATTAATTAAATAAAAGGGATTAAATCGTAAAAGTTACAAAAGTTTAATTCTATTAATTCAAAGGTAAGTCAAGGTACTTAAATGATAATATAACCATTAGTAACTTGAGTGGACAAATTTGGCTTGAATTTTGGTTAAAATTAGATGTGAACAAAGGGTAATTTTGTAATTTCATGAGAAAACCTAATTTAATTAAAAATTAAAAGATTAAAAATTCATTTTCTCTTCTTTCTTCTTCCTCTCCAAGCCGAAAGCCGAAACCTTAAAGAAACCATGGGAGACCATTCGACCAAACTTTGAGCTTCAATTTGGTAAGTGAAATCTCGTCCGTTTTTAGTGATTTTTATATTTTTGAGTCTGTATTAATTTAGTTTAACTAACCAAAGGACCAATTTGTGATTTTTTCAAATGTTATAAATCTTGCCATTGATGAATAAATTTTTTCTTGAAGTTTTATTGAAGTTTATTAAACTTGGTTGATAAAGAAGATTATTTTGTAAAATATTTTTTAGTAATTTTTATGTTAAAAGACTAAAATGTTAAAGTGTTAAAATTACAAGGACTTGAGGTGAAATAATTACAAAGGTTGGCTGTTGATAGACACTTAACTGTTTGGCAAACTGAAAAATTAAAATAAAATGGTTAATTTACAAGTTTTGAGCTAAAGGACTAAATTGAATAAAAGTGAAAAGTAAAGGGTAATTTTGTAAAAATACAAAAAGGCTTATTTGCATAAAATGATTAAAAATTCATGTTGATTTAAATAATTAAATGAAATTATTGTAATAGAACAAGATCGTGCTACCGATCGTGGAAAAGGAAAAATTACAGATTAGTCCCTAAAGTTCACTTTAACTGCAATTTCGTTTGGTAGTTCGTACAGTAAAATAATTGATTTAGTTTCTGTTTGTGAATTATTGAAATAATTTAAGTATGTTGTATTTAAATTTGTTAGCTTAGTAAATATTAAATTGTGGAATTGAATCAAATTGAAATGAAATTGTATTGAGGATCATGATTGTAAGTGAATAAATGATATAGTTGAATTCAGGTGACAACGAAATGCTTAAATGATTATGTGTTGTGTTAGCTATTATTCATGTTACAAATGAATTAATTCGATTGATATATGACAATTAGTAAATTGAACAAAATGACATTTTTAGTTAATTCAATATTATGTCTGATAAATAAGAACTATATTGATGTTTGCTCGAAATGGTATATTGTGATGAAAGTTAATTGCAATGGACATGGTATATGACACATATGAACTTCATGAATAATTTGGGACTCAAAGGACATGTATTAGGGGCTATACAGTTTCGGGAGCTAGTCGTGAATGTCTTGCTGACGGGTAGTCCCTGTTTCTTAAGCCGTTACTACAAATTAATCCTGTAAGTTCGTTTGTTAAATTTCATATTTGAACTGCTAATTATTTCTTAATGTGGAAGTTCTCAAATCACTTGATGTATAAATGGAAGACTCATATCTCGAAATGAGCATGAGAATATATTAAAGGAAGACTCGTGACTCGAAATGAGCATGAGATTATATTAAAGGAAGACTCGTGACTCAAAATGAGCATGAGTTTATATTAAAGGAAGACTAATGAGCATGAGATTATATTAAAGGAAGAATCGTGACTCGGGATGAGTATGAGATTATATTTAAAGGAAGACTTATGATTCTGTAGAGTATAAGATTGTTTAAAAGGAAGATCTATGACTTAGTTGCTAAATGTCGTTGCAAGGCTTAATACTGTGCTGTGATACAATGATTGCAAACTTACTAATCTTAGAAAGCTTACTTGTTTATTGTTGTTGTTTTGTAGATTTCATTTTGCTGGTTGAAGATCGGATTACCTCGAAGAAAATCACATTATCTCGAAAGCTCGTTCGATAGTATTTACATCACTTGGTTATATGGCATGTACTAGGATGATGTTATCTTTTGTTTACTAGTTCAAGATTGTGATGATCTTGTTATGTCTTTAATGAAATATTGAACTAAGTAATGTATGCTTGTTCAAGACGAAAAATAGACTTAGAAGTACATTGTAATGACTTGGAAACTATGAATTATGTATTGGTCTAATGCGTTTTGGAATTAGGCATTGTAAGTATTGATAAACTTGTTTTTCTGAAAAGATTCATTAGATTCTGCATACTTGTTTCGGTAAAACTCATGCATGTACCGGTAGAAGTATAGGGTAGGAGAGAGGTTGTTCACTGGCTTGAGTTATATCGGTAGTCCCATAGTAGGTATCGGTAGTTCTGCTCATAAAAGTATCGATTGTTTGTATACTTGTACTTGTAGAAGTTGTAGTGTAAGATATCTTAGCTCACTGAAGTTTTTAGTATCGGTAGAAGCGTGACATATTTCGATAGAAGTCACACTTGTATTTGTAGTACTGTCTCAAGTATCGAAAGAAGTCTGCACTGTTTTTGAACTATTTACTGACTTGATAACTATCGATACTTGTCTAACAAGTACCGGTAGAAGTATCCAAAAATCATGGAAATGACTTTTTTTCCCTTGTTGAGTTATGATTATATTAATTGTTGATTTATGACATGATATTAAAAGATGAATAGTGAGAAATGAATAGAAAGACACCGGGACCTTAACCGGCGACGGTTTTCGAGTTTTGGGTGTTACAAACATGAAAAATGGATGTCATGATATGTGATATGAAGATTGATTCCTGATTGATTGAAATGTTGTAAATGAATGTGTAAGATTAAATAGAGTTAGTATTCTGAGTTACAAGTTGGTAAATGTATAAATTGTGATTAATTTGTTTGTAAAAAAAAAACTCGTAAAGTTTTATAAACCCTGAGACCTTATATCAGAGATGGTTACTGTTTTTGGGTGTTACAAAGAAGACAAGATTTGAATGTGTGACAATTGTTAAATTTCACTAAGTGAGTTGGGTCATATATATATATGTGTGTGTGTGTGTGTGCGTGTGTGTGTGTGTGTGTGTGTGAGAAGGGTTTTGTAAGGGGTTCTTCTTCTTCTTCTTCTTGAGAAATGCTACTTTTTGGTTCTATTTCTAAAAGTCTAAAATGTATCTTTTCTGGAAAAGCTGGAAGCTATTATTTTGAATCTAATCAGTGATTATTTCATCTCTGGTGGTTGTTGTTGCTTCTTAATGGATGATTGGTTTGGAGCGTCCAACTACTGTAGGTGAGTGTAAGGTGAGTCTCTATCCTAACTCTCTTGTGTAAATTACAAGTATAAGTATATATGTGAAGGATGAGAATATATATAGTAATCAGTAAATGAATGATTATAGAAAAAGAGAAATTAGTGCTAAGATGATATGTATAAGGTTCTATTGAGGACAATATTGATTGGTAAGAATGCATGTAAAGTTTATGACACGAAAAGTATGAACCAGTCAGAAATGCGATCATAGTTAGGTAAGTAAGTAATGAAAAATGTCCCATAATGAAGCCTATGGTAGGGCAGTTATAATGCTAACCAGATTGACATATCATAATATGCAAACAAGTGTAAGACCATGAAGTAAAGACCCATGATAGATTAATACGAATTGGAACCATTCATGGTGTAGCCTTTAGTAAAATGAAGATTGGAATGGCAGATAACGAGACATGAATGTGTGTAAGACCATGTGGTAAAGACTCATGGCATGATATGATATGTCTATATTAATGTTCATGGTGTAGCCTTCGAAATATGTAAATCGAATTGACAGATCACAATACATGAATTCGTGTAAGTCCATGAGGGAGAAACCCAAGACATCTTTTGTGAAGTCTGTCGGAATAGTAAACATGTGATTCTGTACTAAGCCTATATGGTGTTTTCTGTTTGACCCTTATGGCGTATTTTTTCAAATCGATTTGGAAAAAGGTGATTATTCCCTTACAGTAAGATTTGGATAAATTCTTATTGCTTGGAGTTAAGTATTGCTAAGGTAAGTTTATGATATACTCGAGATTATTTGTTTGAATCAAATTTATGAAGTAAGCGAATAAGTTTTTAGAGAATTTTTGATTAGTAATATGTATCTGTATGTTAAAAAGGGGATTATCTGACATGATGATTTGTTCATGATTATAATGGGCATATTTATGGTTATGAGATACATGAAATTGATAATGAGGGTTCAACTGTGTTATGTAAAGGTTGAATACAAATTATTTGGAATTCGACGTAGATGAGTTGATGTTATCTTGAGTATCCATGGTTCTTCAATAGAGTGGTATGAAATTCATCTGATTGAATTGTATGGCATGTTATCAATGTAAGTTAGCATGATATTGAACTAGGATATGATGTGATTGGTAACTGATGGTATTCAAGTTTGCATAAATATTCGTAAAATGTTGTGAACAACTATTCTTGAATAAGGGTATGTTTTAAGAGACGATTTGCATAAGTGGGTTTTGTGGGTATATTCTTTGGTGTGGTACTTTTTTGGATAAGAGAAATATGAAATGAGTGTATCATTTGAAAGGATTCTAGGCTAGTTAATTAAGAAAGATTTGATAAGTTAAGAGTAAGGTGGTTGGTGTGTAAGAGTACACCGAGACTATATAGTATCCGTCGAAACAGAAGTAAGTGATTAAATTGGAAAATGATGCATAAATAGCCCTGTAATTATTAGAATGTGTCCACCAAGGTATTTCATAGTAAATCTAACTAAATTCCTTAAACTTACATTGTTTATTATTGTTTTTAGGTGTTTGGTGAGAATACGCCTAAAGGGACAACGCTAGGAGTTTGCCAAGAAAGAGGAGTATTAGATTATCACTCATATAGTTTTGTTGTGTGGCGTATAGTAGGGGTTTACTTTAATAAATTTGTAATTGTCAAATGATTGATTTAAGAAAGATTTATAGAAAAGTTTTGTAATATTTTACGTTAAGGTGCCATATTTTTTCTTGAGATATAGTCTTTGAATGCATTTCAAAAAGAGTCTATTTTAAATAAAAGGTTTTCCGTTATGTTTTTGTGAGTTGTCTGAGGTTTTTTGCTATGTTTTTGTGAGTTGGCTAAGTGTTCTATGTGGTAACACCCAAGATTTGGACCTGGTGAATTTGGATCGAGTTGAGGGCGTTACATACTTGATTTATATAAACAATATTTGTGGAGATGATAACTTTTACTCACTACTTAATTATTTGTCAACGATTGTGTATGTAGGGACCCAAATTTGTCCAAGTACAAATCCATTATTTATTATTATTATTATTAACCCAAACAAAATACAAAAATACCTAATTTTTTATTTGTTTACAACCCAAATGTAATTACAAACCCAATACCTTTAACCTAATACCCATTTACAAGCTCAAAAGCCCAAAATCAAAGGAAAAAAGAAACCCTAAACCAAAAGAAAAAGCGTAGCCGCCTGTTGCCCTTTGAGATCGACGCTGCCCTTTTTGCTTGAAGATCTTCAAGATACAATTCACAAATCTGCAATGAAAAAGGAAAGGATATCAAGAACATAATTATAAATCAAATATGCAAAAAATAATATTGTAAATATCGTGTATAAAAACACGAATAATCTCTATAATAAGGACAAATTTTTTTTGTCTAAGAACATACAAAATTTCGAATAAAAGGCTCAGACAATTTCAATAATAAGATTTTTGTTTCAAACAATTGTTCAAAGAATTCAAAGCAATCACAAACAAAGATTAAGGTATTATTTTTTTATTTTCGAAACTAACTAAATAAAATATACATATTTTTTCTTTTTGGTTTCAAGACACAAGTAGGTTAGGGTTACGTTTTTACCTTTTTACGCCGTTTTGTCTGCCATCGCCATTGTGGGTGGTTGTGGGAAGCTTAGACGAACGAACAAAACATCTAAAATCAAAGGGTCGTCAAGCTGGTGAGGCATTTTGGAGTTGATTTTGGTAAAAATAGCCTCAGATACGAACTCGAGAGGCTCGAAAAGGTAAAGGGGAGATTTTTTTAGATTTTCGATCACTGTGTACGGTGGCCATCGACACCAGTGCAAGGTGGACCCACAGTAGTGGCACACCGGAGCCCTACTATTGGTCAATGGCCTTTGAGAGAAATGAAAGAGAATTTTTTTTGAAACTAAGTTGAAAATGAAATTTTTTAGACAAAATGTTATATATATATACATGCATAAAATGATGGCTTTTTGTGCGTAATGCAATAGGCATCAAAACGACTCCGTATAGGGCCCAAATCCAACAACCCAATTCGCCTAGGTAAGAATCCGCGTGTTTTCGATAGTTGGGATATTTGCTACCTTGGTCCCTCCGCATATTTAGTCGTTTCAATTTAGTCTTTTTCTCATTTATTTGTTTATTTTGATTTTTCCTTGAAATTTTATCTAATTTATGATAAGTCCCTAACTCTATTTGGCCCATTTATTTATGTTTATTTATAATTTTAACCCTTATTATTTTAATTCTCATTGATTTAGTCCCATTTTTATTTTTTTCATATTATTGGCCTTATTTATTAATTAATTATTTGTGATTAATTTTTTTAGTTTATATCTGACTTTGTTTATTTTTTTATATAAGTATTTTATTTATTTACTCTCAATTTCCACGACTATTCTCTAGGATTTTATTGACTATAATCAATTGATTTTTTTGTTAGTGTATGCTATTTAAATATTTTACCTTTATTAAATTTGATTGATATTATATTTATGTATGCTATATTTTTGCCATTATTGCAAATTGTGTATATATTCATTTTTACATGACACTTTAATTCATAAGTAGTTTTTTTTTTAAATTGAGGCAATGTTATTTGTTTCGAGAATTTGAGAGGATCATGCCCTAACTCACTGGTGTGGTTTTTCTTTGAACTGAGATAATTGAGTATCCTTTTTAAAATTAAAATACGAGATTTTGGGATAATAATTAAAAATGCTTGTTATTTTTGAAAATTCGAATTGTTATGTCTTAATTTACTGGATGTGACTTTTTCTCAATTAATTCAAAATAACAAGTTTTCTCTTTAATTTTTTAAAAAAATAAAATAAACATGACATTCATGCATTTAAGGACCACAATTTAAATTTTTCTCGAGTTTTTTTTTAATTTTCAACAAAATAGACTTTAAATAATCGATTAGGTACCAATTTTGGGCGTATGAGGGTGCTAATCATTCTTTATGCATAATCGACTCTTGAACCTGTTTTATGGTTTCAAAGACCAAAATTTGTTTTAATGATTTTAAATTTTTAAGGTGATCCCATCACACCTATTTAAAAAAGGTTGGTGGTGATTTCATTTTTTTTGTTTTTCAAAATATAATTCGAGACTTTTTTCAAAAAAAAAAGTTTTGATAGCTTGACGACTCCACTGGGGACATTTTTTAGAGAGTCAAGTCACAAGTCGATTATTTTTGGTCTTTTGGTTGAAAATTTAAAATTCGGTTTAATTTAATTTGCAATCCTTTGCATTTCATTTTTGTTTTTTATATGTTGCATTGCTAATAATATGTTGATATTTCTATATATGTCTATGTTTTCGCATACATTGCATTTGTTACTACACCTTTTAAGTGAAAGTGAAAAGCTACTCCTTCGTGAGGTTTTCACCTCTGTGCAGGATAGTGGACTGCTTTCGAGATATATCTGTACCTATGTTTTCGTGAGGTTTTCACTTTCTTGCAAACATATGGGAAATTTATCCCCCTGAATCGAACTCATCCGTATGAGCTTATAATGGCTGAGAATTGAGGAATCTGCTAGTTTGGGTACCTTTACTCTAGAACTCAAACTACATATAATGAACCCTGAGTGCCTATCCTAGGTAGATCCATGCCGAGCTTTTAGTGATTACATAGAATAGATGCATATTTCTTTGTTTATGCTTTTAATTTGTTATTAAATTTTTTGTAATAATTGTACTTATTTGTTTTATTTTTGTCTTATTTGCATTGCATCTTCATATTAGGAAAGATATTGATTTAAGCTCGATTACTAGTAGATAACTGGTCATGGAAAAGGAGTATCTTGATAAGGTGGAGGACCATGTGGCCGTGCGCAAATGGTTAGAGGATAAGCAACTCGAGAAGGGTGATAGCCTAGCTGAAAGACATGTATCAAATTATTGGGATTTTACTAGGATTAGAGTCACTCGGAATAATATACAATAGTTAAAGGAGATATGGGATCACTGGGATGATGGAATGAAACAGACTTTTTGCTGCAAGTATAGGGATCTACCGTATTTACTCGATGTTAAGGTAAACAAACATCTCTTTCGAGCCCTCGCACAACATTAGAACTTGACCTATAACTATTTCACCTTCGGGAACATGGACATGATACCTATAAGAAAGGAGTACACAACTTTGCTTCGTTAATGTAATCCCCCTTTACCTGGTCCACAGTATTCGACCGGATCCAGAAGGTTATTTAAGTAATTTCACCCACACACAACTCGATAGTCCAAAATCATTCACAAATATAAATATAAATCTAAATATAAATATAAATAAATTATTTAAGGTCTTTAACTAAAATAAAACAAAATAACATAATTAATCTTCTAAAATATATAAATACCAAAATCTTCAATTAAAATGTATTTACAACCCACAAATAATAACTAATAACAAAATTTAATAAAAACCCAAAATCAAAATAATAATAAGATAGAATAAACTAAGTTTATAGATATCCTCCGGGTACCAAGTCACCAAAATCTAGAATACCTGTGGAGAACTATAAGGATATGAGCTATAAAGCCAGTGTGTCTCTAAAATACATACAACCTAACATGTATTATCACAATCACATATAACTCAAAAAGTAACCACAAATCATGTTGCAAACACAAGCACAATGCAATGCACCCAATACTCCATCACACAAACACAGTGAAAAGGTTCCCCAGAACCCTTTCCCAACCAATCGTCACTAATCGTAGTGTGGTTTTAACATTAATCGTTTTAAGGAATGATAACCACTTCTTCCACCGTACAAACCCACCCCATGAACACACAATGGTATAATTGCATTATTATCCCAGTTTAATCTCAGTCTCTGGTATTACTCAAATATAAACACATGTCTCAATGCACATCAGAATAATTATAACAATTATTCAATCACATGTTCGGTTATAATTATGCATGACAATATCAACATGCTATAATGCAACTCAAAACATAGTTATACCATTTCCACATCGCAATATCATCACAAGGTAAATCGTTACATTGATATCATATCATAGTATCATCATAAAAATATCACAACATAACATTTCATTCAATAGGATAAGTCGCAATTAGAAACACACCTCTAGCAAACAAAACTCTAACGACGAGGAGGTCGTCCGCCACGTACTGATCGGGTACTCGGTCTCACAGGATTAGATCCTACAAACATAATTAAAATTAATACTATCCAAGCCACCGCTTAAACACAAATTTAAATATAAC
The DNA here is from genome assembly GCA_039519145.1 of Kokia cookei. Taxonomy (NCBI): domain Eukaryota; kingdom Viridiplantae; phylum Streptophyta; class Magnoliopsida; order Malvales; family Malvaceae; genus Kokia; species Kokia cookei. The sequence goes on from CM076908.1 coordinate 15,488,318, forward strand.
AACTTACGTGCAACTCTCAGAACCGGTGCAGGAGTAGGTTGCATAGGTGGAGGAGGAGGTAGACTGTCCGCCTCTGAATCGTGATCAGCTAAATACGAATATCTCATATCAGCAATCCCAAATTAAAACTCTAAATAACCTAAAGTACAAAATTTAAGACAAAACAGTCAAAACGAGACTTTTGGGTTAGAATTTGGCAAAATGAACAGCGAAATCGAACTAAGAACGTCGAAAAATGGTAGGGTAGGGTTTCTCGAAAAAAGTTAACTGGTCAAAATCAAAGTCAACGGTCAATGGGTTGGGTTGAGTTCGACAGATTTGGGTTGAGATCGGGTCGGCTGGCTTGGTCCACTTGGTTCGGGATTGGGTTAGTTTGACTTGGGTTTGGTTTGGTTTTTAAAGGGTTTGGTTACAAGGGTTATTGGATCAAAAAACCTTATTAGGCTAGGCAAGGAGATTGGGCCATCAGAATTTGGGTTGCTACTTAACCCAATTCACAACATAACCAACAAGGTAGAAAATTAGGGTTTGAATTACCCCCAAACGGTGTTGCCAATGCCCCACCACCAACATCGACGTCTGACCACCACTAATCAATAAGCAACCACTCTAAAATCCAAACTACAACTCGAATTCGCAACTTACTAACATAAAAAATGTCGAAAAACAATGAAGCCAAAACACACAACAAGGTTGAAAGTCCCCCTTGTTGTTTCGTACGAACGATGACTAAAAGGAGGGGATTAAGAAGGTGGTTGGATGCGCAATTCAAAGAGGACTATTCCTGTGGTGATGGTGATTAGAACGAACAATGAAACAGCCTTGATCGGAGGGTGAATAGTTTTGAAAGAAAAAGAAAAAGAGAGTGAGGGAGAGAGGGAAGGAGTTTCGGCAGAGGTGGGGTGAACAAATGGAAGAGGAGTAGTCATAAAAAGGGGGTTTAGGATGCTTAAAACTCACATAAATGGATTATTTACCTGAAGGTCCCTAGTTAGCACTAAGATTTCTAGTTTAACCCTAAACCTTTACAAACACTACGATCACATCCCAAAAAATTCCAAATTGACCCCAAAAATAATCCAATGCTCAATTAAGTCCATGTAACCTCTAAAATTTATGCCAAAGCCCCTGAAATTCCCAAAAATTACCTATAAAGTCCCTTTAATTATTTTGGGTGTTACAACTCTCCCCCTCTTAAAAGAAATTTCGTCCTCGAAATTTACCTGGACCAAAGAGATGTGGATACTGGGCCTTGATGACGGCTTTGGGCTCCCAAGTAGCTCCTCGTATCCATGATTGCGCCATAAGACTTTAACCATCTTAATGGTCTTCCTCCTAAGAACCTTCACATCCTAAGCAATGATCTCAATCGATTCCTCCTTAAAACTCAAGTCTGGACGAACCTCAATCTCCTTAATAGGCACAATGTGAGATGGGTCCGATTGTTAACGTCTCAACATGGAAACATGGAAGACATCATGAATCCGCCCAAGCTTAGGCGGTAACTCAAGCTGATAAGCAACTGGTCCAACTCGATGAAGTACCCAATAAGGACTGGTAAAACGAGGATTCAACTTGCCCTTCTGTCCAAATCTAAGCACCTTCTTCCAAGGAGACACTTTCAAGAAAACCTCATCACCCACAGTAAACTCAATATCCTGATGCTTTAGATCGGCATAAGACTTCTGTTTGTCAAAAGTAGCCTTAAGCCTCTCACAAATCAATTTAACAGTCTCCTCAGTCTCGTGAACAAAATCTGGTCCCAATAACCGATACTCAGTCAACTCAATCCAACCAATAGGGGTGCAACACTTACGCCCATACAAAGCCTCGTGAGGAAACATCTTAATACTTGCTTGATATCTTCCCAACCAGAGGTAAGAAATCTTCCCAACTACCTTGATACTCAATCACACAACCCCGCAACATATCTTCCAAAACCTGAATCACCCGCTCGGATTGACCATCAGTTTGTGGATGGTAAGCAGTACTGAAGTTTAACTGAGTACCCAAAGCACAGTGCAAGGATTCCCAAAATCTTGAAGTAAACCTGGAATCTCGGTCAGAGATGATAGATAAGGGCACCCCATGAAGGCGAACTATCTCAGAAATGTAAAGTCGAGCTAACTTGCTCAAAGGATAATCGACCCTAATTGGAATGAAGTGTACGGACTTAGTGAGTCGATCCACAATGACTCAAACTGAATCTTTCTTAGATGGTGTTAAGAGAAGACCACTCACAAAATCCATAGTCACCCTTTCCCACTTCCATTGAGGAATCTTAATCTGTTGAAGTAACCCAGAAGGACACTGATGCTCGGCCTTGACTTTCTAACAAGTCAAACATTTCGACACAAAATCCACAACATCTCTCTTTAAACCCTTCCACCAATACCTGTCACGAAGATTCTTATACATCTTATCTTCGTCAGGATGCATAGAATAAGGGCTATCATGCGCCTCACGAAGTATAGTCTGCTTAATCCCAGAATCCCTCAGAACACAGTATCGACTCCGAAAGCATAGAATACCATTTTGATCCATAGCAAAGTCCATAGATGTACCTTCCTCCACCTCCCTCATATGGTGTTTTAGGTAAGGATCACTAATTTTCTCAACCTTAATCTCCGTAAGTAAAGTGGAAATAACTCAAAGTTCAGGTAAAGGACTGTCATCCTCAAACAAGCTCATCCTGGCAAATAAAGCCTTTATCTTAGTTATAGCACTACGACTTAAGGTGTCAGCAACCACATTAGCCTTACTAGGGCGGTACTCAAACTCACAGTCGTAGTCCTTAAGGAGTTCCAACTAACGACGTTGCCTTAAGTTAAGCTCCTTTTGAGTAAGCAAATACTTCAAGCTCTTATGATCTGTAAAGATATTACACTTCTCCCTATAGAGATAGTGTCTTCAAATTTTAAGAGCGAAAATTACCGCAGCAAGCTCAAGATCATGAGTAGGATAATTAATCTCATATGGTTTCAACTGCCAAGAGACATAAGCCACAACCTTTCCCTATTGCATTAGCACACATCCCAATCCAGTGTGAGAAGTATCACTGAAGATAGTATAAACCTTCCCAGGCTCAAATTGGATTAAAACTGGTGCATGAGTCGACATAGACTTCAATTTCTCGAAACTAATCTTTTAAGCCTCGATCTAAACAAATGGGACGTTCTCCTCAGAAGCTTAGTCAAAGGAGCTGTAATAATCGAAAAACCCTCAACAAACCTCCGATAATAGCCAGCTAAATGCAAGAAGCTACGAATCTCAAAAACATTCATAGGTTGCTTCCAGCCCATAATAGCCTCAATCTTCTTCGGATCCACACGAATATCCTCAGCAGAAACTATATGACCCAAAAACATCACCTTAGAGAGCCAAAATTCGCACTTGCTGAACTTAGCATAAAATTACTTCTCTCTCAAGGTTTGCAGAACAACTCTGAGTTGCTCCTTATGCTCAGCCTCAGACTTAGAGTAGACCAAGATATCATCCATAAACACCACCATAAATTGGTCTAAGTAGGTTGAAACACCCTATTCATTATGTCCATAGAAACAGCAGGGACATTAGTTAACCCAAAAGGCATTATCGAAAACTCATAGTGCCTATAACGAGTTTGGGAAGCTGTCTTGAACACATCAGAGTCTTTCATCTTAAACTGATAATATCCAAACCTCAAGTCTATATTAAAAAACACAGTAGCTCTCTTAAACTAATCGAATAGGTCTTCAATATGAGGTAAGGGGTACTTATTATTAATCGTCAGCTATTCAGCTTTTGATAGTTAATGCACAACCGAAGTGTCCCATCCTTCTTCTTTACGAATAGAACTAGTGCTCCTCAAGGTGAAACACTTGGTCGAATAAAACCCATATCCAACGGCTCTTGCAACTGTATCTTCAATTCTTTGAGTTCCTTAGGTGTCATAGACACAGGAGTCGTTTCGGGATAGACCTCAATACCAAACTCAACCTCATCACGTTTAGGTGGCACCCCAAGTAACTTTTCTGGAAACACATCAGGAAAGTCTTTCACTACTCGAATCTTTTCCATCCCAGAATCCGGTAGCCTTGGATCCAAGATGTAAGCCAAATAAGCCATGAATCATTTTTTAATAAACTTTTCAGCTTTAAGGGCTGAGATCACATTGGACAGAAACCCTCTACGCTTCCCAACTAGGGTTATCTGTCGGTCATCAAAAGTTCTCAAAGTTGCCCTCTTCTTCTCACAATCTAGATTAACTCGGTGCTTAGAAAGCCAACCCATTCCAAGTATAAGGTCAAATTCACTGAGTGCCAACTCCAGTAAATTGGCAGGAAAGATTTTCCCTTGAATCTCCAAGGGACAATTGCGTTATATTCGATTAACCTCTACAGAGTTACCCATTGGTCTTTGAACAATTACCGTAGACTCAACATTTTCAGCAGTAATCTTAAGTCCCCAAGACATAGCACTTGCCACATAGGAATGTGTCGAACCATTATCAAGCAAAGCAAAATAAGAAATAGAATGAATAGAGAAGGTACTTGCTATGATGTTAGGCTCATCATGATCCTCATGCCTCCTAGTCATATATACCAACCTAGATTGTCTCGCCCTAGACCTAGAAGCTCCATCACTCTAAATCAGCTTACCTCTAGTAGCTGAACCCGAAGCAACCGGTTTAACCAATCCTTTACCCCCAATAAGAGCCTGAACGGAAGCCTAAGACTGACTCTGTAGAATTGATCCAGTAGGAGGTTGTGGACAATCTTTAAAAAAGTGCTCTTATGAACCGCACTTAAAACAAGCCCCAATTTTTCTCTAACACTCGCCCCTATGCCTTTTATTACAATAAGAACAGAGATGCATGGGACGAGGTCCAATAGAAACACCAACACTACCCACTGGAGCTACCAAAATCGCAGGCCACACTCTCGGATAACTAATTTGAACTACCTCCTTTTTAGGCCTCTTAACAGAAAGACCACCCGAAATAGGCTGAACTGATGGGCCTGCTAGCTTCTTACTATGCTTCTTATCCTGAACTCTCTAAGCCTTAGTAGAGCCTCCAAACTTTCAGCAGATTTAGCTCAACTAACCAGGTCATTGAATACTCTGTCGTGATGCATGTTAACCCCAGCCTGAAGTGAGAGTCGAAGTTCTTTCCTAAACCAGTTGCATTTCTCTTTCTCATTTGTCACCAACCCAAACGCATAACGAGCCAACCTCAAGAAATCTATCTCATAATCATTAACAAACATGTCCTTTGTCTCAAGTTCATAAAATCATCCTTACATTTTTCGAGAAACTCCTCACCCACATAACGATCTTGGAAGGCCTCCCTAAAATAATCCCATGTAATCTGTCCAGCAGGGGTAGACTCTTCCACAGTGTCCCATCAATTTTGGGTTTCACACCTTAGTAAAGAAACAGCAGCTTTAACCTTCTAACCAGCAGAGTAATTCATCTCCACAAACAATCTCTGCAAATCCTTCAGCCAGTACTCAACAACTGAAGGATTTGTACCAATCCTACCCTCAAACAACTTCATCCCTGCAGTTATAAAATTAGCAGAAATGGGCCTTCTCGGACCCTCAGATTGACCCCCAACGGATCCATGAAGTAATCTCAGTAACTCTTGACTAATCGTGGCATTGTTTAACTTCACGGTCTCGCTGTCCCCAGTATCGAGTACATCCTCAATAAGAGCTTCCTCAGCAGGCAAGTCTTCTCCAACAGTTGGTTGACCCTCAGCACCTATAGGCAGCTCATCCTCATCAACATGAGGCATCTCATCCACATTCGCCTCAGGCTCGAACATATGAGTAGGGTCGCTAACGGTTCTAGCAGTACGACCCCGACCTCGACCTTGGCCGCGACCAGTTGTAAGTCTAGTACTCCTACGTAGTGGCATACTATCTATCTACATCAGTAAAGAGTACTAAAGTGAGAGTCAGTATCGGAGGTTTAGAATAAATCACTCATATATATTACACAAATTATTAAAACTCATCAGTTTATTTAAAAATCGCCATTTAAACTCATCAGTTGAACTAAGCTCTGATCTCACTAAATGTAACCTTGCTTTACCCGATCCAAAGTATTTAACCTGATCCAGAAGGTTATTTATGTAATTTTACTTACACACAACTCGATAGTCCAAAATCATTCACAAATATAAATATAAATATAAATATAAATATATTATTTAAGGTCTTTAACTAAAATAAAATAAAATAAATAAATAATCTTCTAAAATATATAAATACCAAAATCCCTCAATTAAAATGTATTTACAACCCACAAATAATGACTAATAACAAAATTTAATAAAAACCCAAAATCAAAATAATAATAAGATAGAATAAACTAAGTTTATAGATATCCTCCGGGTACCAAGACACCAAAATCCAGAATACCTGTGGAGAACTGTAAGGATATGAGGTATAAAGCCCAACGTGTCTCTAAATACATACAACGTAACATGTATTATCACAAGCACATATAACTCAAAAAGTAACCACAAATCATGTTGCAAACATAAGCACAATGCAATGCACCCAATACTCCATCACACCAACACAATGAAAAGGTTTCCTAGAACCCTTTCCTAACCAACCGTCACCAATCGCAGTGTGGTTTTAACATAAATTATTTTAAGGAATGATAACCACTTCTTCCACCATACAAACCCACCCTATGAACACACCATGGTATGATTGCTTTATTATCCCAGTTTAATCTTAGCCTTAAACATATGGTATTACTCAAATATAAACACATGTCTCAATGCACAGTAGGATAATTATAACAATTATTCAGTCACATGTTTGGTTATAATTATGCATGACAATATCAACATGCTATAATGCAACTCAAAACACAGTCATACCATTTCCACATCGCAATATCATCACAAGGTAAATCGTTACATTGATATCATATGACAGTATCGTTATAAAAATATCACAACATAACATTTCATGCAATATGATAAGTCGCAATTAGAAACACACCTCTAGGTTGTATAGGTGGAGGAGGAGGTAGATCATCCGCCTCGGAATCGTGATCACATAAACATGAATATATCATATTAGCAATCCCAAATTAAAACTCTAAATAACTTAAAGTATAAAATTTAAGACAAGATAGTCAAAACGAGACTTTTCGATTAGAATTTGGAAAAATGGACAGCGAAATCGAACTTAACGTCGAAAAATGGTAGGGTAGGGTTTCTCGAAAAAAGTCAATGGGTCAAATTCAAAGTCAACGGTCATATGTCAATGGTCAACGAGTTAACGATCAACAGTCAATAGGTGGGGTCGAGTTCGACGAATTCGGGTCAGGTTTAGGTTGATTGGTTTGGTCTACTTGGTTTGGGGATTGGGTTAATTTGACTTGGGTTTGGTTTGGTTTGGTTTTTAAAGCATTTGGGTTACAAGGGTTATTGAATCAAAATACCTTATTGGGCTAGGCAAGGAGATTGGGCCATCAGAATTTGGGTTGCTACTTGACCTAATTCACAACCATAACCAACAAGGCAAAAAATTAAGGTTTGAATCACCCTCAAACGACGTCGCCAATGCCCCACAACCAACACCGACGTCCGACCACCACTTATCAATAAGTAATCACTCCAAAATCCAAACCATAACTCGATTTTGTAACTTACCAACACCAAAAATGTCAAAAAACAACGAAGCCAAAACACACAACAAGGTCGAAAGTCCCCCTTATTGTTTGGCATGAACGACGGTTAAAAGGAGGGGATTAAGGAGGTGGTTGGTTGCGCAAATCAAAGAGGACTATTCTGGTGGTGATGGTGATTAGAACGGACGACAGAACGACCTTGATCGGAGGGTGAATGGTTTTGAAATAAAAAGAAAAAGAGAGTAAGAGAGAGAGGGAAGGAGTTTCGACAGAGGTGGGGTGAACAAACAAAAGAGGAGTAGTCACAAAAAAGTGGGTTTAAGATGATTAAAACTCACACAAATGGATTATTTGCCCGAAGGTCCCTAATTAGCACTAGGGTTTCTAGTTTGGCCGTAAACCTTTACAAACACTACGATCACATCCCATAATATTCCAAATTGACCCAAAAAATAATCAAATTCCTAATTAAGTCCTTCTAACCTTTAAAATTTATGCCAAAGCCCTTGAAATTCCCAAAAATTACCAATTAAGTTCCTTTAATTAATTAAGGTGTTACAACTCTCCCCCTCTTAAAAGAAATTTCTTCCTCGAAATTTACCTGGACCAAAAAGATGTGGATACTGAGCCTTGATGACGATTTTGGGCTCTCAAGTAGCCTTCTCATATCCATGATTGCACCACAAGACTTTAACGATCTTAATGGTCTTCCTACTAAGAACCTTCTCATCTTGAGCAATGATCTCAATCGGTTCCTCCTCAAAACTCAAGTCTGGACGAACCTCAATCTCCTCAATAGGCACAATGTGAGATGGGTCCAATTGATAACGACTCAACATGGAAACATGGAAAACATCATGAATCCGTAAGTAAAGTGGGAATAACTATAACAATTATTAAATCACATGCTCGGTTATAATTATGCATGATAATATCAACATGCTATAATGTAACTCAAAACACAGTCATACCATTTCCACATCGTAATATCATCACAAGGTAAATCGTTACATTGACATCATATCTCAGTATCATCATAAAAATATCACAACATAACATTTCATGCAATAGGATAAGTCGTAATTAGAAACGCACCTCTAGCAAATAGAACTCTAACGATGAGGAGGTCATCTGCCACGTATTGGTTGAGTACTCGATCTCATAGGATTAGATCTTACAAACGTAACTAAAATTAATATTATCCTAGCCACCACTTAAACACAAAATTAACTATAACAACTTACGTGCAACTCTCGGAACCGGTGCAGGAGTAGGTTACACAAGTGGAGGAGGAAGTAGATCGTTCGCCTCAGAATCGTGATCACCTAAACACGAATATCTCATATTAGTAATCCCAAATTAAAACTCTAAATAACTTAAAATACAAAATTTAAGACAAAACAGTCAAAACACAACTTTCGGGTTAGAATTTGGCAAAACGGACAGCAAAATCAGACTCAGAACGTCAAAAAATGGAAGGGTATGGTTTCTAAAAAATATCAACGGGTTAAAGTCAAAGTCAACGGTCAACGGGTTGGGTCGGGTTCGACGGATTCGGGTCGAGTTCAGGTCGATCGGCTTGGTCTATTTAGTTTGGGGATTGGGTTAGTTTGACTTGGGTTTGGTTTGGTTTTTAAAGGGTTTGGGTTACAAGGGTTATTAGATCAAAAAACCTTATTGGGCTAGGCAAGGAGATTGGGCCATCAGAATTTGGGTTGCTACTTGACCCAATTCACAACCATAACTAACAAGGCAAAAAAATTAGGGTTTAAATCACCCCCAAACGGCATTGCCAATGCCCCACCACCAATATCGACATCTGACCACCACTAATCAATAAACAACCACTCCAAAATCCAAACCACAACTTGATTTCACAACTTATCAACACAAAAAACGTCGAAAAACAACGAAGCCAAAGCACACAACAAGGTCGAAAGTCCCCCTTGTTGTTTCGCACGAACGGCAGCTGAAAGGAAGGGATTAAGGAGGTGGTTGGATGCACAATTCAAAGAGGACCATTCTGGTGGTGATGGTGATTAGAACGGACGACGGAACGGCCTTGATCGGAGGGTGATTAGGTTTGAAATAAAAATAAAAAGAGAGTAAGGGAGAGAGGGAAGAGTTTTGGTAGAGGTAGGGTGAACAAATGGAAGAGGAGTAGTCACAAAAAAAAGTGTTTAGGATGCTGAAAATTCATACAAATGGATTATTTACCTGAAGGTCCCTAGTTAGCACTAGGGTTTTTAGTTTGGCCCTAAACCTTTACAAACACTACGATCACATCCCATAAAATTCCAAATTGACCCCAAAAATAATCTAATGCCCAATTAAGTCCTTGTAACGTCTAAAATTTATGCTAATGCCCCTAAAATTCTTAAAAATTCCCAATTAAGTCCCTTGAATTAATTAGGGTGTTACAGTTGCCCAAAAATTTAGGAAAACAAGTTTTACTCGAGAGCTGCTTGTGTTCCAACCTTTCTTAAGAAATTGATGAACATTGCAGGAATGAGTGACCAATGGGTTACAGCTTGAATTAAGGTAAAGGGCGATAATAAATGTATCACTTGGAAGAGCTTGCGAGATTTAAACTTAGTACCTCCAGATGCGAAGAAAAAGGTGGATATATTTGCTCTCACATTATATGGATTTGTTATCTTTCCTAAGGCGTTGGGGCATATATTGGAGACAGTCATTGATATATTCAATTGGCTAGATAAAAGGACCATACCTGTTCCGACGATTTCGGCAGAGACTTTTAGGTCGTTGAACGCATGCCGGAGGGAAGGAGAAGGAAGATTCATAGGCTGCGCACCACTACTGATGGTTTAATTTCATAATCACTTTTGAAAGGTGGAAAAGGTTTCCTATCAAGTATTTTCTGAGAGTTATTCCCCTTTGAGAGAATTTGTGACTACGTATAGGCAAGAGAACATTTCTGAAGAGAAGTGGATGGCGATCTTCATAGTCTCCGAGACGAAGACATCAAGTGGTAAGCACCATGGTTTATTCCTGATGAAATACTTTATCTATGTAGAGATTTTAATTGGGTACCATTACTTGGGTTATAGGGAGCTGTAGGATAGGCTCTTTTGTTAGTAATGAGACAGTATCAATCAAGGCGGTTCATCCCGACGACGCAAGGTTTAGCTCAATGCAAGTTTGCGTATAAGGGTGAGAACAACAAGAAGAAGGTTCAAGAGATATCGAATGCTTGGAATCAAGTTCACATAATGAAGACATTCGTTGCAAATCCCATGGTAACCCTAGAGTATGAGTGGAGGAATAGGAGAACCAATGACAACATCCCTGTGCCAAATCTAGAAAATGTCTGCCCAGTTTAAGAGCATTTGTAGGTTGTTCCATCAGAATTAGAACTTATAAAGAAATATTTTGAGGAAAAAAGTTCTGAATTGGGAATGAAGATAAAGATATTAGAAGAAGAAAAGATGCAACTGAGATTGGATGTTGATATCAAAAGGTTAGAGGTCGAGAAGCTGAGGAAAGAAAAGAGAAAAGTTAAAGAGGATTTGGATAGTTTGAAGAACTACAAGAAGCTTCGTCTATCAATGAGAACCGCTGGGTTTGGTAAGACATTAGAACAATGGCAACAAGAAATCCAAGAGGAAAGAATTAGAGCGGAACAGTGGAAGAGAAAGTTTCAAGATTCTCAAATCCTAGAAAATGCCATAAAGAATAAGTTGTTGGAAAGTCAGGTAGAGAAATCTGAGTTGAGTGCTCGAGTAGCTGAGTTGGAGGAGTCCCTACATAGGCACCGCAGTCGTAATTCTGTGACAAAATTAAGGGCAAGCTAGGTTGAGAATGGGGAGCTGAAAAAGAGAGTAGAAGAACTTGAAACTTCCTTGCAAAACTGCAAGATCCGGATTGAGTTCCTTGAATGAACCTTTGAGATAAATGATAGGCAACTCTAGCACTCTCAGAGGCAAGTCAGAGATAGAGACTATGTCATGGGTGAGACATTAACTCAAGTAAGAGAAGTGGTGGAATACTTGTAGACGTTAGTTGTTTAGGCTAATGTTTTGAGCTTAGAGTATGAATCAGAGTCTGATAAGGGCCAAAAATTAGCATGTCTCCTTCGAAATATTAAGACTCTGAGCAGTAAGGCAAGGCTTTATATGTAAATTATCTCATGTAAAGACATTCGTTTTCTAGTCATGTTATTCTATTAGAATTCGACTGAGAATCAATATCTTTCTTGCATATGCATACATGCATTTAATAACATTGCATGACATGCATTAAATTTCATAAAAAAAAATAATAATAATAATAATAAAGATCCTCACATATCTAAAATATTCATGCCAAGGGGAGCGTTATCAACTCTGAACAAAAACTGAGAGAAAGTAAGATAGTCAAAATAATAGGGGGAATTTTGAAAATATTTGAGCGTTTAAAGCTATATCCAAAGAAAGTAACGAAGAGGGAAACTTATCAAGAATTTGTCCCTACACCTTCAGAAGTGTTTTGGACAGCTAGATTGTGGAGGAGCATCCTGTAGTTTTTAGGATTTTTCTAGATTAATAATTAGAACACACTTACTGCTCTAAGCCTGAGAGTAATAGAGATCCTTTTGTAAAGGGCACATGACCACTATCTGTTATTTCAATAAAAATAATGTATTTTGGTCATCCCGTTTGGCAAACATCTTACTATTCTTTCCATTAATTTCATACCATAATTAATCATTCCCAAAATTCATTTATTTATTTGGATCCCCTTTTGTTCATATGTCGGATCCCTTGATATTAATGATATAAGTTACGTTGTTGCCGACCTAGAGCCTCATTTTGAGCAAGATGTGTGTTGAGAAGAATCTTAGGATTTTGAAGATGCTCAATATTGTAATTTATCTCCTGATTTGCTACGGATGGTTGAGCAAGACAAGAAACATATCTTACCTCACAAAGAATCAATAGAAATTGTGAGTTTAGGGGATGAGTTTGAAAAAAGATGTGAAAATTGGGACTTGTATCTCTACAGAAACGAGGTGAGATATTGTTGAATTGCTTCGAGAGTTCAAGGACGTATTTACGTGGTTGAGAGTTCAAGGACGTATTTGAGTGGTCATAACAAGGCATGCCCAGTCTAAGTACTGATATTGTGGTGCATAGACTCCTTATAAGAGAAGAAGACAAACCAATCTAACAGAAGCTTCGAAGAATAAGGTTTGATGTACTGTTGAAAATAAAAGAGGAGGTTAGAAAATAATTCGATGCTGATTTCCTACAAGTGGTTAAATGCTCAGAATGGGTAGCCAACATAATGCTAGTTCCTAAGAAAGATGAGAAGGTGCGAATGTGCATGGATTATAGGGACTTGAATAAAGCTAGCCCAAAAGATAATATTTTCTACCTCATATCAATACCTTAGTAGACAACATAACAAGTCATTCTTTGTTTTCCTTTATGGATTGTTTTTTCGGTTACAATCAGATAAAGATGTATCTTGAGGATATGGATAAAACCACATTCGTTACCATGTGGGGAAACTTTTGCTACAAAGTCATGCCATTTAGACTGAAGAATGCAAGGGCAACATACCATGACATGATGCACAAGGAGATTGAGGTCTATGTTGACGATATGATTGCAAAGTCTCGAACAGGAGAAGAACACGTAAAGATTTTAAGAAATTTGTTCTTGAGATTGAGAAAGTTCCAGTTGAAGTTGAACCCAAATAAATGTACTTTCAAGGCTACTTCAAGCAAGTTGTTAGGCTTTGTGGTCAGTAGAAGAGGAATTGAGATCGATCCTGATAAAGTCAAAGCTATACAATAGTTACCACCATCACGTGATATTCGCTAATAGAGAAATTATGTTGCGCTTTGGTCTGGACTACTCGAAGGTTGAAGCAGTACATGTTATACCATAGAACTTGACTGATTTCAAAATTAGATCCTCTTAAGTTCATGATAGGGTCGACTGTATTAAATGAACGAATGGCTAGATGGCAAATGTTGCTCTCTGAATTCGATATAGTATATATGAATGAAACAGCGATAAAAGGGAGTGCAATGGCAAATTTTCTAGCTAGCAGAGTTCTTGAAGACTTTGAACCATTAGATTTCGATTTTCCAAATGAAGATCTAATGTATATTGCAACCATAGAAGAAGAAATTTTAAAAAGGCATCCATGAAAGATGAATTTTGATGACGCTTCAAATGGCACTAGTAAAGGAATTAGGGCAATTTTAGTATGTCCCCAGAAGGAGATCATTACCCTCTCACAAGCAAACTTGACTTTGATTGCACAAATAACATGCCAGAACATGAAGCATGTATCATGGGTCTCCGTGCAGCTATAGAACGCAATATCTAGGTTTTGAAGGTGTATGGAGATTTTGCATTAGTAATTTATCAACTGAAGGGTGAATGAGAAACGAGAGACTCTAAGTTGATTGATTATCGAAAGTTGGTTCTCGAGTTAATTAAAGAATTTGAAGACATCACCTTCCATTATCTCCTACGAGATGAAAATCAGATGGCTGATGCTTTGGCTACCTTTGCCTCCATGATTACGGTTAATAAACAAGAGAAGATATGAAGATCATTCAGATGAGTATCTATGAGGTTCCAACTCATTGCTACAATATTGAAGGAGAAAAAAAGGATAATCATCCTTGGTGCAAGGAAATATTATTGTACGTAAAAGACAAGTACCTTGAGCAAGCCACTGAGACTGATAAAAGGACGTTGAGAAGTCTTGCAATTGATTATGTCCTTGATAGGGATATTCTGTACAAAGAAAAAGAAATGATCAGGTTTTGTTGAGGTGTGTCGACGTTGTTGAGGACCAAAAAATTCTAGAAGAAGTTCATGAGGGCGTTTGTGGTATGCATGCCAATGGTTTCACAATGGCCAAATAGATCACGAGATTAGGATATTATTGGTCAACCATGGAAAGAGATTGCATCAGATATGCTAAGAATTGTCACAAATGCCAAATTTATGAAAACAAAATTCATGTACCTCCTTCACCTCTTCATGTTATGACTTCCCCGTGGCTTTTTTCTATGTGGGGCATAGATGTCATTGGGTCAATATTATCAAAAGTTTTTAATGGGCATAGGTTCATTTTTGTGGTCATCAATTACTTTACTATATGGGTAGAAGCTGCTTCTTACGCTAATGTCACGAAATCAAAGGTCAGTAAATTCTTGAAGAAATAAATCATATGTCGGTATGGAATGTCAGAAAAAATTATATCCGGTAATGCTTTGAACTTAAACAAAAGCACGATAGCAGAGGTCTGCAATCAGTTCAAGATCAAGCATCATAATTCAGCACCGTATCACCCAAAGACGAACGAGGCAGTGGAGGCAGCTGATAAGAACTTTAAGAAGATCGTTTGGAAAATGAAAAAGACCTACAAAGATTGGCATGAGAAGTTACCATTTGCTCTCTACGCCTATAGAACGTCTGTCAGAACTTCTACTAGGGCAACACCGTTCTTATTAGTATATAGAATGGAGGCAGTTCTACCCATTGAAGTCGAGATTCCTTCTCTTCGAGTCTTATCAGAAGCAAAGTTAGGCAAAGCAGAATGTATCTAGTCAAGATATGACCAATTAAACCTGATTGAGGAAAAGAGGTTGAAATCTATCCGGCACGGTCAAATGTACCAAAAGAGAATGATGTAAGCTTATGACAAAAATGTTCACCCTAGGGAATTCCATGAGGAAGATCTAGTTTTGAAAAAGATTCTTCCTATACAAAAAGACTTCCGAGGGAAATGGATGCCAAATTCTGAAGACCTATATGTGGTAAATAAAGCATTTTTCGGAGGAACTTTAATTTTAACTCAGATGGATGACAAGGATCTGTTAAACCCTGTAAACTCAGATTCAGTGAAAAAATATTTTACCTAAAAAAACAAAAAAAATCCAAAAATTTGAGTTGAAAACCTAAAAGGGCGGCTCAAAAAAAGGGAGGGGCTGAGATGAAAACCCATAAAGGGCGTCTTAAAGCCTAAAGGAGATTTGAGTCGAAAACCCACAAAGGGCGACTCAGATTTGAACAAAAAGATTGGGCATGAAATGGTCTTCTCTCTCAAAAGTAACAAGATGGAGAGATGTTACATCTGGGGCATTAATGAAGTACAATAATTTCCATGGGTACACATCAGATTCAAAATGGTTCTCGTCAAGTTTACTCAAAGAAACTCATATGTTGATATCTAAGGCATCTGATTGTATTCCATTTTGCTCACTTTAGCAACTTTTGATTAATGTTCGTCATTTTTTGACCAACATTTACTATTTTGACCAATGTTTGTAATCTTTTGGCCATTATTTAATCAAACCGACTTTTTAATCAATGTTGATATTCTAGACTAATGTTTGTTATCATTCATTCACATTTAAGTCTTGCCTTCAATAACTTCAATTTTATCCATGTTCAAGGCACTCTTTGCATTGAAATAATGGTTAGTAGACTTGACAATATAAGGTACAAAAGGATTTCTGCATATTGCTTTGGAAAATTTCTAAAAATGTCCCGAATTATATTTTGAAAATCGAAAATGGAGTCGCCACCAATCTTTTTAAAATAGGTGTGATTGGATCACCTTTTAAATTTTAAAATCCTTCAAACAGAAATTTTAGTCTTTGAAATCATAAAACAGGTTCGGGAGTCGGTTACGCATGAGGAAGGATTAGTACCCACACACGCTCAAAATTGGTACCTAGTTGATTATTTAATGTCTTAGTTGTTGAAAATTAAAAAACTCGAGAAAAATTTTAATTGTGATCCTTAAATGCATGAATAACATGTTTCAATGTTGTTTAAAAAATAAATTTTTACGAAAAAAGCTCGTTATTTCGAGTTAATCGAGAAAAAAATTCACATCCAGTAAGTTAGGACATAACAATTCGAAATTTCGAAAATAACAAGCATTTCTAATTATTATCTCAAAATATCGTATATTTTAATTTTAAATAGGATACTTGATTATCTCGGTTCAAAGAAAAAATCACACTCGGTGAGTTAGGGCATAATTCTCTCAAATTCTCGAAACAAATAACATTGCCTTGATTTTTTAAAACGATTTATGTATTTTAAAAAAGAATTAAAATGTAATGCAAAAATAAATGAATGAGTATGTACATAATTTACAATTATAAAAGTAAAATAATAAAATATATTAATACAAATAATTAAATGAAGACAATCAAATATAATTAATAACACAATAAATATATAATTATAGTATTAAATAAAATAACAATATAATTATAGTATTAATGACAATAAATATTAATTAATTAATAATATAAGCAACAATAACTATATATAAAACACAAATATGGAAAAAATCTAAAATAATTAAGTCAAAGATAAAACACAAATATGGAAAAACTCTAAAATAATTAAGTTAAAGATACAATAAGACATGTAATTAATTTAAAGGCACAAAATATGACATAAAATAAATAACAAATCAATAAATAAATATATGAAATGCAATTATAAAAATATCTAACATAATTAAATAAAAAGAAAAAAAAAAATTTAATGATAAATAAATAAATAAACAAATAAGGTAATAACAATAAATGCAAATTAAGTAAAAAAAAACTAATAAAAGAGATAACGATAAAATGACATGAAAATAAATAAAACAAGATAAATAAACAAAAAAAATAAAAATAAAAATTAAAGGCTAAAATAAACAAAAAAATATAAACAATAAAAATAATTGGGATTAGTCATGAATATAAATGACAAATAAATAAATAAACAAAAAAAATAAATTAAATGCCAAAAATAAACAACTAAATATAAATAATAATAATAAAAGACGAACTCCAATGAACTCCGATGAACTCTGAGCAAACCCAAAGGAAGTCATGGGTTTCACATACCTGGAGGAAGCCAAGGAAGAATCAACACAAAAAGGTAAAAAAAACTAGATCTATCTTTGTTCTTTTACTTTCAAAAGAAGAAATAAAAATACAAATCGATACCTTCAAAATTTTTACTTTGATTCTATTTATGCACATATGATTGCTCAAAGAAAATCTCTCAATCTTATTAAAATTTTTTTTCTCTGAACAAAAAAAATCCTCTCTTTACAATTGATTTCGTGTTTTTATAACACAAAATTTACATCTTTTTGTGATTTTCTTTCCTAGTTTTGCAGATTCTCAAATCTTGGAGATTCTCCGGGTAAGGGCAGCAGTGGCCATGCATCCAAGGGCAACTGCTAGGTTTTTCCATCTTTATTTTAGGTTTTTATTTTATTTTTGGGCTTTGTAAAAAATTGAACTTAAAAGTTCGGACGAAATTGGGCTGCAACATCGACTTTTTGATCAATGTTGATCTTGACCAATGTTTTTTATCATTCATTCCCTTTTAAGTCTTGCCTTCAATAACTTTAATTTTATCCATGTTCAAGGCACTCTTTGCATTGAAATAATGGTTAGTAGACTTGACAATATAAGGTACCAAAGAAGTTCTGCATATCGCTTTGGAAAATTTCTAAAAAGTGCAGGGACTTGAAACAGGACTACCAGTTGGAAATAACCAAATTTGAGTGTCGAAAAGACCTTAAAACAGATAACTCAGAGTATGACTACTTTTTGGATTTCATGTTGAGGACACTAGACTTGAAAAGAAGACCTGGTAACATATCAGTGATGAAACTTAGGCAAATGATGAACAATGTGGATCTAAGGAACAAAACAGAAAAGCATTCCAAAATATGACAACTTGACATGCATATCAACATCACTCATGAACATTTAGACAGGAGCATTTGAATCATTCAAATCATGACATCCTAGTTGCATGGCTTGTATAGAGGCCCACAAGACAGATTCTACAGGTCATATCCCCAGAGAATGACGTGACAGAACAACAACTCTTATACCTTTAAAATTGTAGAAAGATGGAGAAAAATAGCAAATATCAACCTCCATTGAAGTTGCAATGGAATGGAGCATAGTTACCACACTAAATCCTATCTTTCTGAAGTTGCAGTGAAGCAGATTAAAACTACAGTAGTGGATCTCAATCTCTTTGAAGTTGTAGTGGAATGGAGTGAAGTTACATCATCCCATCTCTTACCCCGATCATGAGGTAGATTGAAGCCATCCAATCTTTTACCCTAACCAGAGGGTAGATTGAAGCCACCATCCAATCTTTTACCTTAATCCAGAGGGCAGATTGAAGTCACCATCATTTAGTATTTTACCCCTAATCCAGAGGGGCAGATTGAAGTTACAACACCAAACCTTATTTCCTTTTAGTTGTAATAAAGCAAGTTGAAGTTGTAATTATCAGATATTGTCTTCGTAAAATAATAGTGAAGCAGATACAGTGGAGTAGAATCACCAGAAACGAAAGAATAGAAAAGCACTGGAAGTTGAAATTCAGCAAGACCAGACGAAATTTGTCTTCCTTTGAGTCTTTGCTGCTTTCCCGTGACACGACAAAGAGCAAAGAGGGGCAGCTTTAAGGAACCAAATTTATTCAAGCCCAAACTCATTCTTTTATTATTATTATTATTAACCCAAATAAAATATAAAAATACCCAATTTTTTATTTGTTTACAGCCCAAATGTAATTACAAACTCAATACCCATTTACAAGCCCAGAAGCCCAAAATCAAAGGAAAAAAAACCCTAAACCAAAAGAAAAATCCTAGCCGCATGCTACCTTTTGAGACCGACGCTGCCCCTTTTGCTCGCAGATCTTTAAGATACGATTCACAAATTTACAATGAAAAAGGAAAGGATATCAAGCACATAATTGTAAATAAAATCTACAAAAAAAGAAGATTGTAAATATCGTGTGTAAAAACACGAAAAATCTCTGTAATAAGGACGAATTTTTTGTGTAAGAACATAGAAAATTTTGAATCAAAGGCTCAGACAATTTCAGCAATCGAATTTTTGTTTCAAACAATCGTTTAAAGAATTCAAAGCAATCACAAACAAAGATTAAGGTATTATTTTTTTATTTTTGAAACTAACTAAATAAAATATACATTTTTTTTCTTTTTGGTTCGAAGACACAATTAGGTTAGGGTTACTTTTTACCTTTTTGCACCTTTTTGTCTGCCATCGCCGCCATGGGTGGTCGTGGAAAGCTTCGACGGACGAACAATGCATCCAAAATTGAAGGCTCGTCAAGCTGTTGAGGCGTTTCAGAGTCGATTTTGGTAAAAATAACCTCAAATCTAGACTCGGGAGGCTTGAAAAGGTAAAGGGGAGATTTTTTTAGATTTCTGACCATCGTGTACGGTGGTTGTCAACACCGGCGTAAGGCGGATCCACGGTGGTGGCACACCGGAGCCCTACAATCGATCTATGGCCTTTGAGAGAAA
Organism: Kokia cookei; assembly: GCA_039519145.1. Taxonomy (NCBI): domain Eukaryota; kingdom Viridiplantae; phylum Streptophyta; class Magnoliopsida; order Malvales; family Malvaceae; genus Kokia; species Kokia cookei. The sequence goes on from CM076908.1 coordinate 15,508,307, forward strand.
TGAAAGAGAATTTTTTTTTTAAAACTAAGTTGAAAATGAAAATTTTAAAACAAAATGTTATATATATATACATGCATAGAACGACACCGTTTTGTGCCTAATGCAATAAAAATCAAAATGACGTCGTATAGGGTCCAGATCCAACAACCCGATTCACCTAGGTAAGGATCCACGTGTTTTCGATATTTGGCATATTTACTGCCTTGGTCCCTCTGCATATTTAGTCGTTTCAATTTTGTTATTTTCTCATTTATTTGTTTATTTTGATTTTGCCTTGAAATTTTATCTGATTTATGATTTAGTCCTTAACTCTATTTGGTCCATTTATTTATGTTTATTTATATTTTTAACCCCTATTGTTTTAATTCTCATTTGATTTAGTCCTATTTTTATTTTTTTCATATTATTGGCCTTATTTATTAATTATTTATTTGTGATTAATTTTTTTTACCTTATATCTAACTTTGTTTATTTTTTTATATAGGTATTTTATTTATTTACTCTCAATTTTCACGACTATTCCTTAGGATTTTATTGTCTATAATCGATTGATTTTTTTTGTCAGTGTATTCTATTTAAATATTTTACCTTTATTAAATTTGATTGATATTATATTTATGCATGTTATATTTTTTCCATTATTGCAAATTGTGTATTTATTCTTTTTTGCATGACATTTTAATTCATAAATTGTTTTTTTTTTAAATTGGGGCAATGTTATTTGTTTCGAGAATTTGAGAGGATCATGCCCTAACTCACTGGGTGTGATTTTTTCTTTGAACTGGGATAATTGAGTATCCCTTTTAAAATTAAAATATGAGATTTTGGGATAATAATTAAAAATGCTTGCTATTTTTGAAAATTCGAATTGTTATATCCTAACTTACTAGATTTGACTTTTTCTCTATTAATTCAAAATAACGAGCTTTCTCTTTAATTTTTTTAAAAAATAAAATAAACATGACATTCATGCATTTAAGAATCAAATTTAAATTTTTCTCGAGTTTTTTAGTTTTCAACAAAATAGACTTTAAATAATCGATTAGGTACCAATTTTAGGCGTATGAGGGTGCTAATTCTTCCTTATGCGTAACCGACTATCGAACCCGTTTCATGGTTTCAAAGACCAAAATTTGTTTTAATGATTTTAAAATTTTTAAGGTGATCCAATCACACCTATTTAAGAAAGGTTGGTGGCGACTCTATTTTCGTTTTTCAAAATATAAATCGAGACTTTTTTCAAAAAAAAAAAGGTTTCGACAGTGTATACTTGTACATTAATCGAATAATCTCAAGACACGGGGCACAATCAATAAATGACATATTAGTATTTCAATCGGTTTGCTCATTTTTCATTAGACTCAAGACATGTTTAGGTTTATCTACTAATATAGCTATCTTTTCGTATTACAATTCGATCACGTAATATTGCTTAGTATTAGTTAAACATTAGATAACCAATAAGCCAATATTTTCTTTCATTTTACTTTGCGTGCAAAAACCATTTAGGACAATATACAAAGGGTATTAATGTCATTTATGGATAATTTTATTAATCAAATCTATTCGAAAAAATACATGTATACAAAGGAATATACTACACTTAGGGCACCAGATTCAATACAGCAAACATTCAGCCCGGTGGTCAAACCAGCCACTATTTGTGTTATACTTACAATTTCTATTACAAATCATTGGGTGTTGAGGCAAGTTGATATTAACAAAGTCTTCTTGAATGGAGATTGATAGAAGACATCTATATGGAGCAACCTCCTAGATTTGTGCTTAAACATGGTGATCAAAAGTTGGTCTGTAAGCTTAAAAAAGCTTTGTACGGTTTAAAATAGGCTCTTTGTGCCTAGTTTGAAAAACTTAAAGAGTTTCTTGTGTCACAAGGGTTTGATTTATCCAAGTCTGATGCCTCATTGTTTATTAATATGGCTACTGACCTGGTTGTTTATGTCTTGGTTTATGTAGACGATATAATAATCATAGGTAGTGTTAGCTCAATGGATCAACTCGATAATGATGATAACGAAGGTTGAATTACCCCTTTAGAAGTTGTGGTGGAAGCAATTTAATTTTGCAACAAAGAACATAAGGATTTATAGTGGTTCAGTCCCAAATGCCTACTCCACTACCTTAGCTTTCCACAACTAAGGATTTTTCCAAATCCACTAGATCTGTATAACCTTTGAGGACAAGGTTTAACCTTACAATCACTTAAGACTTACACCCCAAAGTCCTAAGAGGCAACTCCTTAAGGTTTCAACCCAAACCTTAAGTATAAACCCTCTCTCAAAAGAGAAACAAATAAGCAAACAAAGAAATAATCCTTACAAGATTAGGATGTTTGCCAATTAAGCACAAATACAAAGAAGAACACTTGAGCTAAATGAAAACAATGAAAGCTCACAAGTGTTTACAAGAAAAGGTAAGAAAGAATTAATCTATAGGTTGTTTTTGATTAATCTTTAGGCTTTGTACATTCTCTTCTTGATGCTAAACCTTTGGAAGATGGTATTTATACCCTCTAAGTGAATTCCAATTGTTGTAGTTGTTGGGAAAGTAATGTAGCCATTGCACCCATAAAAACCAGCATTAAATGCAGTTTATAGCTTCGTTGTTCCGGTAGAAGCATACTTGTATCAGTATAACTGAATTTGTATCGATAGAAGTGAAGTTCTACCAGTAGAAGTCCCAAGGTAGATGACTTTACAAAATATTACCATTGGAGTTGTTCTATCAGTAGATGCTTCATTGTATTAATAGAACTCTGAGGGTTTCATTTTGTATCGGTAGAACCCATCAGAGTATCGATAGAAGTGCAGAGAATACTGAACTTTTGCTACTGATTTGACTTGTTTCGGTAGAAGTCTTTGAGGTATTAGTAAAACTGTAGTTGTATTGGTAGAAGTGGAGTTCTACCTGTAGAAGTCTCACTGGAGTTTTTTTCACTTAGCTTTTATTCAAAAACACTTTAATTTGTTATATCAAAACATATTATCCAATAAGGCTTAGTTTAACAATCTCCTCCTTTTTGATATAACAAAACATTTTGTAAATTTATTTTTGAATAGATTTCCCCCCTTAATAAAAGTAATTTTGAAATTAAGCTCCCCCATATAAAAAATCATTTTCAATTTAAGACAAAGATTTGGAGCATAAATTTTCAATAAGCTTAAATTTGACATTCATTTTTCTTTATAAAATTGGTCACTAATCTAAGCAATCAATTAACCATAAAATTTATCTTTCTCTTCTCCCCATTTTGTTATATAAAAAATAAAAAAAAATAAAGCTTAAGAGGAAAAAAAAGTGGTTAGTTCAAATATAGATATTAAATATAAAGAATTAATGAACTACCATACCAATCAATATTAAGGTGCAATCACATAGAATTTGTATTTGTTTACCTTGAAGCAATGCACCTTACCTACAGACATAGAGTTAAGTTTTGATACCCAATGTCTTTTGGGTCCATAATCATTAGTTTTCAAAATCTTAGTCCCTTTAGGTAACCATTTTGAAAGAGTTTCCTTGTCTTGAGTAGCACTAAGTCCTTTAGGGGCTCATACACTCTTAACAAGTTTTCTCTTGTAAAATCTTGAGGGACCTCTATGTTTATAGAAATTAAAGCTATTTTTAATAAAGTTTTGTTTTGAACTTTCACCTCTTTCAAAAACCTTGTTAGAGTGAGCTTTTTCACTCTTAAGCAACTCAAGTTGCTTTTGATGATCCTCATGAACTTTTGAAAGTAAATTATGCAAGTCTAAATTTTTCTTTTCAAAATCATTAATGTTTTCTTACATTTTGTTTACTTTCTTTTCATGTTCATGATTGATTTTGGAAAGTAAGTCATTTTCATTTTTCAATTTTGAAACATTTTTCTTGTGTTTTCACATCATGACTTTTAATTTTAAAATCAATTCATCATACGCTTGTTGCAACTCATCAAAAGAAAAACCATTTAAAGTAGATGAGTTAGAAGTTACCTTAAGATCATCGATGACCATAAGGACTAATTTGGCTTTTTCATCGGATGAGTCTTCATTACTCCAATCAACATAAGCCTTTAGTTTGCTAGACCCCTTCTTCTTAAATTTAGGACAATCATACTTGATGTGTCCTGGTTTCTTGTACTCATAGCAAATAATGGGATCTTTCTCCTTGGTTGATTCAAGTTTTAGTCCTTCCTTCCTTCCTTCTTTCAAAATTCTCCTCCTTTGTTAGACTTCATGAATCTCTTGAATCTTCAAGCAAGCCTTTCCATCTCTTCATCTTTATCCACCTCTTCACTTGATTCACTTTCTTCAATGGTGGTAGATTTAAGAGCTCTACCAACATTCTTCTTCATAAGTCTTTCTTCTTCACTCCCTTTGTTAAGCTTCATCTCATATGTAAGCAAAGAACCAATGAGCTCATTAAGGGAGAGTGAGTTGAGATCTTTTGATTCTTCTATGACCATCACTTTTGGTTCCCAAGATGTTGGGAGACTATTTAACATCTTTTTAACCATCTCCTTGTTGGGATAAACCTTCCCAAGGGCTTTGAGACCATTGATGATGTTGGTGAATCGATCAGACATCTCTTTGATTCCTTCCTTTGGTTTTGATTTAAATAATTCATAGTCAAGGGTGAGAATACTTAGCTTTGATTCCTTGACTTTATTTGTTCCTTCATAGGTGATCTCAAGCTTGTCCCATATTTCTTTGGCATCGTTACACGAGGAGACTCTATTGTACTCATTTTCACTGAGAGCACAAAATAGAGTGGCATAGCTTTTGCATTAAGTTGTACCTTCTTGATGTCATTTGCATCCCATTTATTCTCCTCCTTTGGAATATTAACACCTTCAACTATCTTCATTGGAATGAATGACCCGTTTGTGATTATCCTCCATACTCCATAATCGTTCTCTTGGATAAATAACTTCATTCTAGTTCTCCAATAAGAATAGTTGATGCCATTGAATAGAGGAGGTCTTACGGTGGAAAATCCTTCTCTCACGAATGTTGACTCAAAAGTTGACGTCATTGATGTTAAAAGACTTGTTGATCGTTTGAGTTTCTTAAGATATTCTCTTGGTTGTTAAATAGTCTTTAAAGTTCTAGCTCTAATACCAATTGTTAGCTCGATGAATCTACTCGATAATGACGGTAACGGAGGTTGAATCAACCTTTTAGAAGTTGTGGTGGAAGCAATTTAATTTTACAACAAAGAATACAATGATTTATAGTGATTCGACCCTAAATGCCTACTCCACTACCTTAGCTTTCCACAACTAAGATTTTTCCAAGTTCACTAGTCTTATATAACCTTTGAGGACAAGGTTTAACCTTACAATCACTTAAGACTTATACCCCAAAGTCCTAAGAGATAACTCCTTAAGGTTTCTACCCAAACCTTAAGTATAAACTCTCTCTTAAAAGAGAAACAAATAAGGAAACAAAGAAATAATCCTTACAATATCAGGATGTTCGCCAACTAAGCACAGATAGAACACTTGAGTTAAATGAATACAATGAAAGTGCACAAGTGTTTACAAGAAAAGGTAAGAAAAGCTTTAGGTTGTTTTTGATTGATCTTTAGGCTTTGTACATTCTCTTCTTGATGCTAAACCTTTGGAAGATGGTATTTATACTCTCTAAGTGAATTCCAACCATTGTGGTTGTTGAGAAAGTAGTGTAGCCGTTGTAGCCATAAAAACCAGCATTAAATGCAGTCTGCAGCTTCTTTGTTCCTATAGAAGCATACTTGTATTAGTAGAATTGAGGTTGTATCGGTAGAAGTGAAGTTCTACCGGTAGAAGTCCCAAGGTAGACGATTTTATAAAATATTACCGTTGGAGTCGTTCTATAGGCAGATGCTTCATTGTATCGATAGAACTCTGAGGGTTTCATTTGTTATCGATAGAATCCATCAGAGTATTGATAGAAGTGTAGGAGAAATTGAACTTTGGTTACTTACTTGACTTGTTTCGGTAGAAGTCTTCAAGGTATCGGTAGAATTGTAGTTGTATCGGTAGAAATGGAGTTCTACCGGTTGAAGTCTCACTAGAGTTTTTTCCAACTTTTATTCAAAAACAGTTTAATTTGTTATATCAAAATATATATCCAATAAAGCTTAATTTAATAGGTAGTAACAAGGCTTATATTGTTGAGTTCATTCAGACCTTTGATAGACAGTTTTCTTTCAAGGATTTTGGAAAGTTGAGTTATTACCTTGGTGTTGAGGTGGCATATCCCACAGCTAGAGGCCTTTTTCTTTGTCAAAAGTACATCTTGGATCTCTTAAAGAGGAGTAACATGGATCAAACTAAAGATTTGCCTACTCCTATAGAGAGCAATTTTAAATTTTCAACTCAAGTTTGGAGTGTCTTCGATAATGCTATTGAGTATAGAAGCATTGTAGGTGTCTTGTAGTATACTGTCATCATTAGACAAAAAATTCCTTTGCTGTTAACAAAGTGTGTAAATGATAACTCTAGTATATAGAGTTAAGAAGGGTTGATAACTATTTAGTAGCTATTTTGGCTATAATTCTATTGAGTATTCAACATTGAAGGGTTTTACTTGAATAATACATTTTTGGTCAATTTCCATGCTAAAATATGCAATTTTATCCTTGAAGGTAGCTATGGAAGTCCACTTAATGCCACAGTAGTGCCGCAAGAAACAAGCTAGCTTACGCTCAAGGAGCACCATAACAGCTCGCATTCATTGCTCGTGGACATCTCGCAGCTGACTGTTTACAACTCACGTGTAGCATTTGCAGACAGCTCGCACTTCACCAATTCACAACTCCATCTCAGTTCGCAAGCTCTCTATTTACAGCCCGCATGTTGTGCTTGGAGACAGCTCGTACTTCACTAGTTCACAAGCTCTCTATTTATAGCTCAGATTTTTTTCTGTTTGCACTTTGCTTGTTCACAGGGTAGTTCGCGCTATGCGTGAACACTAGCCAATTCGCGTTATTAGTTTGCAAGTAGCACTTGTTGGCAAGGAGCTCGCAGTACACTACTTGTGTTCTCAGCTTGCACACATGGCAGCTCGCGGTACATAGGTCGCATATATTGTAGCTCACAACACGCAGTCCACAATACTAAGGTCCCATGCATTACAGCTTGCATGCATTACTTGCATACATTGCAGCTCGCCTGCATGGAGCTCGTAGTTCACAACTGCATGCATGGAGATCGCATATCTCGCACTTTGCCAGTTTGTAAATTTGCGAGATGTGGCATGATTAGTCAATCTCCAATGTGAACACAAAGGACCTAGTCTACTATCAGATTGTGGGAAGCGGAAATCATGGAACTATTATAACGGCAAAGTAAATCAAGGAATTGCTAAGCCTAAAAATAGAAAGAGATGAAGGGAGCTCAACAGTATAAATAAGGATCAAATTTCATTAACATGGAACGGAGCTCACAATAGAATAGAGTAGAACGTAACACATAATTTGAGAGCAGAAAAAATTAAACACAAGAGTTGGGGCACTGAGACTAAGAACGATGCAAGAGTTTTGAGGAAGCAAACGTGAGCTAGCTACGGAGAACCACCGACATTCGACTAACCATCCTTTCTTTCTCTTATCTATTTCTTTATCTAATGTTTTTAAATTTGTTTTTTGGTTTTTCACTTTAATGATTACGGCTTAAATTTGTTATGCTAAAATATTTCTGGATCCTTAGCATGAAAGGATCAATGCTTTGCTAGTTATGGTTTGTGCAATTGGTTGTTTATTCATTCGAGTGATTTTCACGTTTAACACTTATTAAAGTGTAGCTAATATTAGTAAGCAATTGAGTTAATTATTACATCTAATAAGATGGTAATTAATAAACATACAACTCGAAAGGTGCAAGTTTAATTTTTTTAGTAATTGTATAGAAATATATTGTTACCTTGCATGAACCTTAGGAACAATGTCTGAAAATGTGATCTTGAGATTAACTTGACATAGGCATATGTTAAGGTGATTAAAAAATTTAACATAATGACTTTGAGAGAAGTCTAAAGACAGTAGATTACGGATTAATAAACCACCATATAACCACAACATTCTACAGTATTGTTTTCGATGATTGCATGTTAGGGGGGAATAAATCTTCAAGCCTTTCATGTCATTGTTATTGAAACTTGTGTCACTGTTTTCCCTGCCATTACATTTTGTGTTATTGTTTTAATTTGTTTCACATACTTAGTTTAATTTAATTTAAGTACTTAGTTAATTCAATTCATTCATATTTCCATTACTTACTAAATTGGTTATTAGTTAATTTTATAATTATTGTTTTAAATTCAGTTTTTGTAGAGACGATACTTTATACTTACTACTTTATTACTTATTGACAACTGTAGACACTTGTACATATTTATTAATCTTGCGATAGTCAGTTTATGCAATCTCCTTTGAATGTTAATTTCAAGTCAATTAAGCGTATTTTGAGGTATAACTGAGAGCAAATTCGAAGGGAGTCGTCGAGACTAGGGCGATTGGGTGAATATTGGAGAATAACATAGGAGCACATGTTGTGATTGTACTCTAGTGCAGTTAGATTGTTGTAAACCAACACTATATCAAGAAGTTTAATGTAGGTTATGATGTCAGCATTGATCAAGATTGAGAGTTAGTGATTATTTGTATAAATTCTATGACTTGTATAAGTAGAGCTTGTTTTTGTTGATAATGTAAATTATTTGAAGATTTAGAGGGATTTTGAGGATTTTGTGGAAGGGTGGTTGTGGGTTTTTTACAAAATTATTCATTTTTTTTACCATTTTGCCCTCTTGTTACTAGTATAAATAGAGGAAAAGTTTTTTCATTTTTACACACCAAAAAATAGAAAGCAATTCTCTCTGAAAAATTCCTCTTCCCCACTATCAGTGTTTTCTTTATAAATTAATCGATTTTTGTTCCTTAATCACTTTAGAGAAAAATTCTGTCTAGGAGTTTGGGTTTTAAGCAGGATCGATTGTGACCCCCCTAAGCTTTCCTGTGAATTGTTTCTACAGTGATTTCTTAAGAAGAGCAGCACCAATTGAGTTCCATCTTCCATATTCGGGTGTATGAATATCGAAGGACTGTGTTAACCTTGGGGGACGACGTCCACTACGCGATCAGGGCGAATTCGTTTCTAAGGTAGTGGATTTACCACGGCACATGAATTTTTTATTTTATATTTAATTATTGATCTTTCCCAGTCAATGCTAACAGACTTGTTCTACGATAGATTATATTTCCAACAATTTAGAAACGTTTTTATGCTTAAACATGTCTACATCGATCAACAAATTCATCCCTAATCTATCCAAGCTCGAACCTCTCGATGGGACTAATTATCGTCGCTGGTCTCAAAGGATGGTTATCTTCTTCGAACAACTTGAAGTTGACTGTGTCTTTTTCGATCCACTTGCCACCGAGAAACCTAGAGATGCTACCACTGCCTTAGAAGAATCAAATGCAGCTGCTTCAAAAGCTAAGTTAGAAAAAGACAACAAAATGGTAAGAGATCACATGTTAAGTCATATGGCTAACAACCTCTTTGACTTGTTTGTCAAAAATAAATCTGCCAAATCCATTTTCGTCGCTGGTCTCAAAGGATAGTCATCTTCTTCGAACAACTTGAAGTTGACTGTGTCTTTTTCGATCCACTTGCCACCGAGAAACCTAGAGATGCTACCACTGCCTTAGAAGAATCAAATGCAGCTGCTTCAAAAGCTAAGTTAGAAAAAGACAACAAAATGGTAAGAGGTCACATGTTAAGTCATATGGCTAACAACCTCTTTGACTTGTTTGTCAAAAATAAATCTGCCAAATCCATTTGGGATACTTTGGAGAAGAAATATGGAGCCGATGATGCTGGGGTTAAGAAATATGTTATTGGTGAATGGCTTAAATTCCAGATAACCGATGATAAGTCGATTACAGATCAAGTCCATATCTACGAGAAGTTGGTTTCGGATATCTTGGCGGAAGGTATGAAGATGTGTGAGATTCTCCAAGCAAATGTCTTAATTGAGAAGCTACCGAAATCTTGGTCTGATTATCAGAACTTTTAAAGCACAAAAAACAAGACATCCCTTTGGAAGAACTCATCAACCATATGAAGATTGAGGAAGTCAATCGTCTCAAAGATAAGGTTCTAGTTACCTCAAGTCAATTTCCTTTAAAAGCTAACTTTGTTGAATCTGGTTCTAGTTCTAAATTCAATAGGACTAAAGATGTTGGGAGGTTTAAGGGGATTAAAATTCTAGAATAAAAAGGTTGTCATCTTCAAGAAATCTGGGAAAACCAAAAAACCCAACAACAACGTGAAGTGCTACGTGTGTGGCAAAGACAAACACAAAGCCTATCAATGCTACCAACACTCTAATCGCCAGAATGAAAATAAACCACAAGCACATGTGGTCGAAAATTCAAATGACGTTATAGCTGATATGGTTTTCGAAGTAAATTTGGTCGAAAATAACACCGAGTGGATTGTAGACATAAGCGCCTTAAATCATTTCTACGCCAATAGAGAAATGTTCACCGAATTTGAAAATGTAATTGAAGGTAAGCATATCTACATGGGCAATTCAAGCACTTCGAAAGTACTCGGTAAAGGAAAAATCTTACTCAAACTCACCTTTGGTAAAACTTTGGCATTAAATAATGTTTTGTATGTACCTGCCCTTTGTAAAAATTTGATTAGTGGTGGTCTATTAAATAAGGTAGGCATTAAACTAATATTTGAATCCAATAAACTTGTACTTTCCCAAAATAGGGATTATGTAGGGAAAGGTTATTTATGTGGGAGTTTATTTGTGATTGAGACTATGTTTAATAATAATAATAAAGTCATCTCTTCTGATTATATTATTGAATCGTTTGATACGTGACATGCTAGATTAGGACATGTGAATATACATTCTCTAAAGAAGCTTGTAAAAATGAATATGTTGCCTAATCTAGATAGTAGTAGCCTCAATAAATGTGAAATATGTGTTGAAGCCAAGCATGCTAGACCTTATTTAAATCCTATCACTAATAGGAAAACTGAACTTTTGGAATTAGTTAATACTGATCTAGCAGACTTTAGAAACATAGAAAGTAAAAATGGGAAACGCTACTATATTACCTTTGTAGATGACTACTCTAGGTATACAAAAATCTATCTTTTAAAAACAAAAGATGAAACTGAACAAACATTTCTCCATTATAAAGCAGAAGTAGAAACCCAACTTGATAGAAAAATAAAATGTCTTTGATCCAATAAAAGGGGCGAATATGGCACTAACTTCCTTAAAGAGGTTTGTGAGAAAGACGGAATTATACATGAATTTTTCGCCCTCTATTTTCCACAACAAAATGGTATAGCTGAAAGGAAAAATAGAACTGTAAAAGAAATGATGAATGCTTTACTACTTAGTTCTGGTTTACCTAATCACATGTGGGGAGAGGCCGTACTTTCTGCGAATCACATCCTTAATAGAGTGCCTCATAAAAAATTAGATTGTACCCCGTACAAATTGTGGAAAGGTTATGCCCCTAATCTAAAATACTTGAAAGTGTGGGGGTGCCTAGCAAAAGTAGGCATACCTATTTTTAAACAGAACTCTATTAGGTCTAAAACTGTTGATGTTGTTTTTGTTGGTTACACTTTGAACAGTGCTGCATATAGATTTATGTCTTTGCATGATTCTTCCATATGTGAATCTAGAGATGTTGTTTTCTTTGAAAATATTTTTCCTCTAAAGAAATCGGTTGCAAATAATAAGTCACAATTAGATAAGCATGTTTCTTCTTCTAATACACACAATACAGATATTCTTAATGATGATGTGGAACTTAGAAGAAGTAAAAGACAAAGGAATGTCACTAGCTTCGGACCTGATTTTCTTAATTCTTTCATAACTGAAGTTAATGATTTAAACTTAATAAATGATTCTATTGCTCGTACTTTTTTAATAGATGAGGATCCAAAAATTTACGATGAAGCCATAAATTCAATAGATGCTAATTTTTGAAGAGATGCTATTAATAATGAGCTTGAATCTATTAAGTCTAATCACACTTGGGAATTAGTAGATTTGTCTAAAGGTTTTAAACCTATTAGTAATAAATGGGTCTTTTGAAAGAAACTTAGACCTGATGGGTCAATACAAAAGTATAAGGCAAGACTAGTGGTTAAAAGATTTACTCAGAAATTTGGAGTAGATTATTTTGATACATACTCTCCTGTGACTAAAATCTCTACCATTCGTGTTTTGTTTGCTTTAGCTTCCATTTATAATTTGCTGGTACATCAGATGGATGTAAAGACAACTTTTTTGAATGGTGATTTGGATGAGGAAATCTACATGGAGCAACCTCCAGGATTTGTGATACTTGGTATGGAAGATAAAGTTTGCAGACTTAAAAAATCTTTGTATAGTCTCAAACAAGCTCCAAAACAATAGTATGAGAAATTTCATAAAACTATTCTAAGTTTCAGTTTTATAGTTAATGGTTCAGATGCATGTGTATATTCCAAAATGTTTGGAATTGATTATGTCATCATAAGCTTATATGTAGATGACATGTTAATTTTCAATCCTAATATAGAAGCCATTAGTAAAACCAAGAATTTCCTATCTACTAGATTTGAAATAAAGAATTAGGGAGAGGTAGATATAATCTTAGGAGTTAAAGTTACAAAATCAGAAAAGGGCTATTCATTAAATCAATCTCACTATATAGAAAAAGTGTTAAAAAGATTTAATAGTTTTGATGTAATCCCTATGAGAACTTATTATGATTCTAGCATACAACTGTTAAAAAATAGAGAGAACGATATTTCTCAATTAGAGTATGCAAAAATTATTGGAAGTCTTATGTTCTTGATGAACTACACTCGACCGAACATTGCTTATGCAATTAATAGACTAAGTAGGTATACCTATAATCCGAGCAATGAACATTGGAATGCTCTAAAGCGTTTACTTAAATACCTTAAAGGTACTTCATCTTAGGAATTAGAATTTGTCGGTTACCCTACTGTCCTTGAGAGCTTTTGTGATGCAAACTGAGTAACTGGTAATGATAAGGTAAGTTCTACAAGTGGTATGTCTTTACTTTGGGTGGAGCATCCATTTCGTGGAAGTCTGCTAAATAGACTTGTATTGCTCGCTCCAAAATGGAATCAAAATATAGCCCTTGACTTAGATGGACAAAAGGTCAAGTGGCTTAGAAATCTACTTGTAGAGATTTCTTTATGGGAAAAACCAGTACCTCCCATATCTTTATTATGTGACTCGCAAGCCGTAATTTTTGTTGCTAAGAGTTAAGCTTACAATGGTAAGAAGAGACATATTCGGATAAGACATGAATCTGTGAGGCGTTTAATAAAAAATGGAGTACTTGTCTTGGAGTACGTGAGGTCTGAAAGGAACCTAGTTGATCCACTAACCAAAGGATTAAGTAGGAAAATAGTTCTTGATTCGTCGAGGGGGATGGGTCTTAAGCCTAGTGGTTGAGGAATTCATGATGGATACCCAACTTAGTTTCTAAGTTCAATGTGGTCAATCGAAACCATGGAAAGACTCATAGTGTACATTTTACCTATCCTTATAGCGAATGATGTACATGAATAAGGATGAGTTTTTTACTCTTAATGAATTCATAGCCTAAATTTTGAGTGGTCCTATTGAGACGGGCTTGATGAATTCACCGACTTGAGAGGTTGAATTTATTATTCTTAATGAGTTCATATCCCAGATTTTGGATGGTTCTATTGAGACGGACTTGATGAATTCACCTAACTTAAATTTGAGAGGATGAGCTTAATAAAAGTTCTTAATGATTTCATAGTCTTGATTTTATAAACTTGATCAATTCAAACTACTTTGCATTAGTGGAAGATTGTTGATAATGCAAATTATTTGAAGATTTAGAGGGATTTTGAGGATTTTGTGGAGGGGTGATTGTGAGTTTTTTACAAAATTACCCATGCTTTTTTACCATTTTACCCTCTTGTTACTAGTATAAATACAGGACTAGTTTCCTCATTTTTACACACCAAAAAACAAAAAGCAATTCTCTCTGAAAAATTCCCCTTCCCCACTCTTTGTGATTTCTTTATAAATTAGTCGGTTTTGTTCCTTAATCACTTTAGAGAAAAATTTTGTCTAGGAGTTTGGGTTTTAAGCGAGACCAATTGTGACCCCTCCAAGCTTTTCTGAGAATTTTTCTTACTGTGATTTCTCGAGAAGAGCAGCACCAATCGAGTTCCATCTTTCATATTCGGGTGTACGAATATCGAAGGACTATGTTAACCTTGGGGGACGACGTTCACTACTCGATTACACCGATCAAGGCGAATTTGTTTCTAAGACAATAGATTTACCACGACACAGGAATTTCTGATTTTATATTTAATTATTGATCTTTTCCAATCAGTACTAACAGACTTGTTTTGCAACAGATTATATTTCCAACAGTTTTCTCCTAGGGCTTCTTCTTGTTGTTCTTTGTTTGTGCAAATATAATTATTATCCTGACGAGGCAACCGTTAAATCTTTAGGCATTGCAGCTTTATTTTCCAACACTGCATCTCCTATGCAGTTGCATCATCAAAGAAGGAAAAGAAAGAAGTAACTCCAAATTGGATTCAATTTCGAATCATGAGAGTCTCATATCATTGAATCTTATTTTCCTAATCATCATTATCTCATTAATTAATTCCTACCTGTCAATAAATAGATTTGGTTTTCCAAAGCATCTCTCCTTGTATGATGCTTCCATTTTCCTCTTTCTATTTTAATTTTAGTGTTGGTTTTAGTGGAATACCCGACAACCTAGGATGTTCCATTTTCTTTGAAAACGAAGATTTTTTTTTTTTCCTTCTATTTGTCTCCCCCTAGATTTCTGGACTTATCTTGATCAACATTTTTGTTGCTTAAGCTTAGCCATTTTTTATCATTTTATTATTGTCAACTTCTGTTTTTCTTCTCTTTTGTTTGTAAATCTTGTTTATTTTAAGAACCCATTGGTCAATTGTGTTTTTCAGGAAAGAATCCTTTTAATTGCTTCTATTCAAAAGCTCACAAGGGAAAATCTATTGAAATTACCAGAGATCATTCCATCCAAGTTGTCTCCAAATAGACCATCAACACATTCCCATTGCAATCAAGGTTTACGAATGCCTTGTTAGTATTCTTTTTTATTTTTTGGACACACTATCCGTGATCAAAGTTTGAGCTTTTCAGGGTGCTGCTTGGAAAATTTCTAGCAAGTTAAATATTTTTTTTTTGTTTACTTCTCGTTTGAAATTTATGAAAAAAAATAGTTTATGGGTTTGAGAGAAACAGGGCAATAAATGTTGCACCTTGAGGAGGATTCCGCAAGGACGAAGGTTTCATCGTCTGCCATTGATAAGCTGATAGAGGAGAATGAGAGGTCCTCATGGAAGATTGGGGACCTCTATATGGAACTTGCTTCCGTGAAGCACTCATTATCAGGTGCCGTTGAAGAACTGAAGAAAAATGAGATGTACATTGAATACTTGAAGATTGAACTTGGAAAGGCTAAGGAGTTAGAGGTGAAATCTGTCGAGAAAGAAGCTTCATTTTGTACGTTGGAAAAAGAGTTGAAGAAGGTGCAATCCTTTGGGCCAGAAGCAATGGGTTCGGTGTCAGAAGGTAAGAAGAGAATTCATGAACTGGAAGAAGAAATCAAGAAAAGGAAGGAATCTGAAAAGAAGATATGTGATTCATATGTTGCTCAAACCAAAGAGTTTGAGCGAACAAAGGTTTCACTTGAAGAATCAAGGCACGTAATCACGTCTCTCTGTGAAAACCTTGAGAAAATGGAAGGTAATTCATCCGAGGCTGCATCCCAAAGCTCTGTTGAGGACGATCATTCTTTGATGGATGGCCCTGAATCCGAGCTTCAATCGACGAAAAAGAGTCTGGTTCGTGCTCAGGAGAAAGAGAGAGCTGCTTTATTGAAGGCCAATATTCTAACTCAGGAGGTAAACTTGTTAAAATATGAACTGAAATCCTCCAGAGAAGCTGAAGAAAACAACCTAAAAGCCATGGATGATTTAGCCTTCGCATTGAAAGAAGTGAGAATGGAAGCAAATGAAGCCAAGGAGGATCTATCGTTAACAAAATACGAGCTCGAGAAATCAAGAGAGGAGGTGGAACTTTTGAAGATGATTTTGATCAACATTGAGCTCATGTACAATGAAGCAAAGGCTGAAGCTGATGTATTCAAAAACACTTCTGAGAGATTAAAATTAGAAGCTGAAGAAAGTATGGCATGTAATATGAAAGAGACAGGCTTTGTGGATTGCATTAAAAAACTGGAAGACGAAAGGAATGCTGCACAAGAAGAGAATAAAAGCCTACTTGAATCACTTAAAGAGGCTCAAAACATGTACAGGAAGGACATGGAAGAGAATCAGAAATTTCGGGGCAGCAAGAAACAAGCCAAAAATGAAACCAATCATGTAACCAAAGCAGTCTCAAACAAAAAATATGAAGCTTCCAGTTTTCATTCCCAAGGGAATGAAAACCCTAAGATAAAGGAAGCAACAAAATTTAAGTTAATTAGGGGGTGGAAGCTATTGTTTTGTGAAGAGCGAAGCAACAAACAAAAGCCATTGAGATCTACTGATCAAAAGGAACAACAAAATGATGGTAAAGAAGCTAACAAGAAAGCAAAGCAACAAAAGTCGGGTACCCCTTGTTTCAACCTGAAATTCCCACTTAAAAGCAAGGACGCAGAAGAGGATATTGAAAACTTAATCGAAGACAGTGATGGAGAATCAGACTCTGAATTGTTTGATCCATTAAGGGGATCCATATTTGATGAAGCTGAGACTCCGAAAGCTGCACCACCAGTTGCAACCAAGCATCGGAATAAGCCTTCTCTTGCGGCAGATGATGAATCAAATCATGGGGAGGAGTTTTATCATATTGATTCGAGCAATTTCGATGAAGAAAACAATAAGACGACGAGAAAAAAGAAAGCATTGTTAAGTAGATTTAGTGAACTTATAAAGATAAGAACTTTTAATTAGCTTTAGTCATCTTACAAGGATTCTTTTATTTATTTGGTTTAAATATGTTGAAAAGTTTTTGATATTTTTAATCCTAAACATTTACAATTTTTTATTAATTTGGTCCTTATTTTTTAAAAATAAAAAAATTTAAAAGCTAATTTTTTATATTTTAAATAAAAAACATAAAGATGGTAATTTTTAAAAAAAAATGAAAAAATAAAAATTCTTTAAAATTAAAAAATAAAATGATTTTAAAAATATAAATAAAAATTCTAAAATTCAATGTTATCTGAAGCGGAGTGGACTGACCAGTCAGATCGAGAATCAATTAGGGTATCGATCCGGTGAGAGGTAAAAAATAGGTTGATCTACTAACCAGTATACAATGGTTGAATTGAGCTAAAAAAATCAATTGAATTGATTTTAAACTGACATGACCAATTAGTTCCCAAAATGATTGATTTGATCGGTTCAAAGCAAATAATTTTTTTAGTCCGGCTTAATTGATTTGTACCAAAATTTTTTAATTTTATAATAACTGAATTTTAAATTTTTTATGTATTTTAAAATATAAGAACCAAATTGATAGAAAAATGTAAATGTTATGGCTAAAAAAATTACTTTACCGTTGACACCATTAGCTTTAACTGTAAAATTAGATGATGAGACTAAAATTTTTAAATAAAAAAAAAAGCACAAGACCTAATGTTTCAAAATTATAGAATTGAATTTTAAATTTTAAAAGAGTACAAAGTTATTTAACGTTAAAGTCAGTGTTGCAATGAAGAGAAAATGCTTCCACCTGTATTTGATGTGATAGATGTCAAGTTTAATTAATTTAAGCATTATTCATTTGTATTTAGTTGGTCTCTAAAATATTTTTTTGGATTTAATTGATCTCTGAACTTATATTTTGTCAATTAAATAGGTATCCTTCACATAAACACCGTTAACTGTGTTGACGTGACATTGTTAATTAATTCAGTGTTGTCGTGTGGCAATCACAAATTAAAAAAATATAAATATAAACATATAAATTATGTTTGCCATATGGCAATTTGAAATGCTACCACGTGGCACCATTAGATTGATTAAAAATGTTACGTAAACATAAACTATCGGTATTAATGTAGAGATATCAACTTGATTGACGAAATATAAGTTCAATGACCAACTAAAGTCATAAAAATTAAGGACCAACTAGGTACAAATGAACAAGTTCAAAGGCCAAATTATATATTATCTCATTAATTTATTTGTTGTAAAAAAAGTTAATATTTTACATTTTTCCCATCCTTTTCAATTAGTGTTTCCCATCTTAAAGAGGTGTATCTAGGTAAAATTTTATGTTAGGAAACTTTGTATTTTCCTTTGTTGCCAAAATTTTCAATCAATTTCTCCAACTAATTAATTGGATTTTTGTTGAAAATTGCCAACTATGCTGCTGTTATGTTTTTTTTTTTTTTTTTTGAAGTGCATGTAATCTATTTGCATGTTGCAACTTGTGTGCATGCTGCATTAACAAGTTTTCTGTTTTAGTTGCAATGCAATTTAGTTTGGTTGAAAATGAACAAGTTTGATGACAACTTGCTGTGTTTAGGTAGTGAATGATGTATTTAGTTGACTTGTTTTAGTGTACAAGCAATATTTCATAACTTCAAGGATGATTAGTGGTGTTAGTTGTGTTTGGTAAGATGATTGTCTATAAAAATAATGTATTTCTATGGTAATGGTAATGAAAATATGCTTCTTTTCATTCATTGTTGCACGTTTGTCATCAAGTAAATTGTTTACTACAACAAAATAGGTTATTAGCGGTATTTTTAGCGGCGTTTGGACAGAAAACGCTGCAAAAAGTAAAGCAATAGCGGCGTTTTTCCATAAACGCCGCAAAAGGTAAAGCAATAGCGGCGTTTATAGAAAAAACGCCGCTAAATGTCAAAATATTAGCGGCGCTTATGAGAAAACACTGCTAAATGTCAGAGCATTAGCGGCGCCTATAAGAACACGTCGCTAAATCTCAGAGCATTAGCAGCGTTTATGGGTGAAACGCCGCTAAAGGTTAAGCAATAACGGCGTTTTCCCATAAACACCGCTAATTTATTTAAATTTTATATATCTTAAATTAAAATTAAATTAACTAATAATTTTTTTATTTGTACTGGTGTGATTACATATGGTAGTATCTGCTACTTTCTTATCCCTTTGATAACGCACACACACCTTGTACACACAGGCACTCGAATATGGGACCCTAAGGATGAACAATATCCTCTTTCCAATAGAGGAATTAGAAACCTTAGTTGATCAGTCACCAAATATATATTAAAAAATTTTTGATTGAGATTTATTGTAAAATTTAATAAATTTAAGATTCGAATTCCAACAAATCTTCGTATTATGACAAACCAAAGGGATAAGGATGGCAGCATGCATCATCTAAAAACTCTAATTTCCACTATTGTTATGTATTTAGTGGATGAAGCAAATAGACAAAAAAAAAAGTTCTAATCAAAACCTTCACGTTAAAGTATATTAAAAAACACAAAATATGAGAAGGGTTTTCAATTTGGTGTCGAGATCAACGAGAGAATGCTATGAATGGGAGTGGCTAGGGTTGTGAAGATAGAAGATAATTTTATAATTGAAATGTAATAAATTAATCACGTAAAAAAAGGTGATTAGGAAGAAAAAGGAGATTTATAATTGAATTATAAATATGATTAGGAATTAAATACAAAAAATAAAAAATTATTAACATTTCTAAAATTTTTGGTAATTTCTAAAATTAACATTATTAAAAATGGCCTTATGTTCTGGTATTTGCTACTCATATGGAATTAGTTATTTGACTCAAATCTCCTTATATAGTAATAACGTATATTAATCAATATTTAATAGTTAACTGACTCAGTCTCCTCTTATACTAATATATATATTAATGTAATATTGAAGAGGTAATTCACTGAAACTATTAAATAGAAAAATATTTAAACTTCATATGTACAAAAAGAATTCAAATTGTTAATAGAAAGATTCGAAATAGGGCAATAAAGAAAAAGAACAAGCATTTTAACCAATTAAGCCAAAATCATTTAATTGATGCATTAGGGGAAAATTTTATTTATATTAATATAACTATAATATTGTATAAAAAACAATACAAATTGTTAACAATGGGATTTCAACCAAGGTTACAAGGATAAAAATAAAGCATCCTAACCATCTAAGTTAAATTAAAAATGTTAACAATGAGTTTCGAACCTAGACAATAAAGAAAAAGAATAATCATTTAGCCAATTAAGCTAAATTAATTATTGATACATTAAGGGAAAATTTTTATTATCTTGAATTATATTAGTATAATATTGTATAAAACATAATTCATTAGCTTCAATGTAATATTCAAGAAGTAATTCACTAAATCTATTAATGAAAAAGATTTAAAATTCATAAGTAGAAAAAAATTCAAACTGTTAATAAATAGATTCGATCCAGGGCAATAAGACAAAAGGACAAGCATTTTAACCAATAAACTTAAATCATTTAATTGATACATTAAGGGAAATTTTAATTATTTTTAATTATGTTTATATAATATTGTATAAAAAATAATTTAATTTATTAACAATGAGATTTGAACCCAGATCATAAGGAAAATGGGAAAGCATCTTAACCATTAAAGTCAAATTAATTAATTGACATATTAAGGAAGTAATATTATTACATTACTATATTGCATGTTTTAAAGATTTATCGAACCTATTCCGTACACGTGTCAAATCTGAAAAAATAATACGATAATTCTATAAAAAAATTTCGTGTTTGCTTTGAGTAAGAAAGGAAAATAATAGTTTGAATATTTCAAAATTCAAATGGAAATCGAAAAAATCAAAATTTAAAGGCAAAAAAGACTCGTTTTGGACAAAAATTATGATTATAAAAAAAATATTAAATAAGCTCAAATTGTTATTCAATGATAAATTATATATGGCTAAAATCACTAAATAATGAAATAAAGCAATAGCGGCGTTTTTCTATAAACGCCACAAAAGGTAAAGCAATAGCGGCGTTTATGGGAAAAACGCCGCTAAAGGTTAAGTAATAACGACGTTTTTCCATAAACGCCGCTAATTTATTTTATTAAAACGGCACCGTTTCACGAAGTCCTCAGCTAAAACAGAGAATCCCTTATTCCTAAAAACAAAAAAAGCCCTAATTGATCAGCTCCCCTCCCCTTATTCCCAAATAGACCAAAGTTCCTAAAATCAAAATCCCTAAGTGCTACCCGTCGATAGTCGTCTCCACTCCGGCGGCCATTCCATCTCCCACTTCCTTTGTCGTCGGTGCCCATCACCATTGCATCGTCCCGCTCGTTCCCTATCTTAAACATTTTAGGTTTAGGGCCTAAGTTAGTAGACCCAATATCAATGTAAAACTCACCACCCAACAACAACCAAAATACCTACATAGGTATACTATTCTATTTAGTCCCTCTTAAATTTATTCCTTTCAAATGGTTGGTAGTGATGTATAACTACAAATGTATTTTTAAATAAATTAGTGTTTTCTAATTTTTAAATTATAGTATTTATATATTAAATGAACCTGTATTTTAAAATTTACCGTAATTTAAGTAAAACATATATAAGATTTACTAATTTATAAAATTAAAGTAATTAAAATTATTAAATACAATTGGAAAATATTAATCTATTTTAATATTATTGTTAAACTAATATTGTCGAAATGCTTATTTTTGGGAAAACAAACAGGTCTCGAACAATATTTTCATATCAAAATATGGAGTCGCCACCAATATTTTATTTGGTGTGATTGGATCACCACAAAACGTTTAAGGTCCGTTTTGAAAAATATTTTGGTCTTCGAAATCCAAAAAGGGGGTTCAGGAGTCGGTCACATGAGAGGAAGGATTAGCACCCTCACATGCCCAAAATTGGTACCACGTTGATTATTTTAGAGTCTTGTTTGTAAAATTTTGAAAACTCGAATGAAGTTTTAAAGTACGATCCTTAAATGCATAAATTATTTTGATGTACATGTTTAAGATAGAAATTGATTTTCATTTAGAAGTCTCGCTATTTTGAAGTGATCGAGGAAGAAAATCATGTCCAGTGAGTTAGGACATAATGTTTCGAGATTCGAAAATAACAAGCTTTCCTTTGTAACAGTTTTTAAACCTTGAAAAGGAATTTCGATTTTTTCAGTTTGAAGAAAAATCGCGCCTAGTAAGTTAAGGTACAAATTTTCAAAACCCGAGATAAAGGAATATTGCCTCGATTTTAAATATTTATATTTTGGAGAAAAATAAAAAAAATGACTTTAATTAAAATATAGAGATAAAAATGAGCATGCAAATTAAATACGAGTTATGCAATTAATGAAAAAGTTAAATAACACAAAGCACGAACAATTATACGAATGAATAAATATACGAAAATAAATATAAGAAAATAAAATACGAATCATGAATCAAAATAAATGAGAAAATACAAGATTAACAAAAAAGTTAAAATTTTATATACGAAAGTTGAAGAGAGAAAAAACGAGGTCGAAAATGAAGTTTCACAGAGTTCAGGGTTAAAACGTAATTTTTGAAAGTTCGGGGGCAAAATGTTATTTTTGAGAAGTTAAGGGGTAAAAATGTGATTTTTAGAAGTTTTAGGGTAAAAATGTAATTTTTGAGAAGTTCGAGGGTAAAAATGTGATTTTTGGAAGTTTAGGGTTAAAATGTGATTTTAGGAAAGTTTAAGGGTTAAAATGTAATTTTAGAGAAGTTTAGGGGTTAAAATGTAATTTTGAAAAGTTTAGGAGTCAAAATATGATTTTTGGAAAGTTTAGGGACCAAAATGCAATTTTGGAAAAGTTTGAGGGTCAAAAAATGATTTCCAGAAAGTTTAGGGACCTATCAAATAAAAAAAATTGACACGTGGCAGCATCTTAGGCCTCAAGAAAGTCAAGGGACTAAATTAAAAAATAATTAAAATTATTGGGCCTATTTGTAATAAATTAAAAATTAAATTAAGGACTAAACTAAAATAAATAAAAATGAGGAAGGGCTAATTTCATAAATAAACCAAAAAGGGACACATGACAGCTTAGACTTCAAAAAGGTTAAAGGACTAAATTGAAAATGAAATAAAATTAATGGGCAAATTTATAATTAATCAAAAGTTCAAAAAGGATGAGATTGTAAATTTAAAAAAAGCGAAAGGACCAAATGAGAAAATAACCCCTAAAGCAAAAACATGTGGATCCTCTAGAGCGAGTCGGGTCTGAAAATGGGTAAGACTCAAAACGGTGCCATTTTGGCAGTTAAAGCCCCTCCCCTAAATGGCGTCGTTTCCATTGTTTATAAAAGCAAACTTTCAACAAAAAAAAAATCACTTTGTTGCCTGTTTAAAAAAGAACTATGCCCCCCCTTTGTTTTCTCTCTTCTCCCTCCTCAAGGCGATTTAGCCGACCCACGTTCGGCCAAAGGCAGAACTCCGGCAACTATCGCACCACCAGTCGTCATGGACCGATCTCCGACGTCGAGAGCCACTATATGCGACGGTAAGGTACATAAAAAATTTCCTTTTTAAGTTATTTTTTGAGAAAAAGATAGATCTAAACTCGTATTCATCAAAATTGATCTAGATTTGTAAAAAAAAGCCCGAAAGTTTTGCTTTTTTTTTCGATTTATTCCTCTTCTTTTCAGATTCGTTTTTTCTAATATTTTTATAAAAACTATTTTATTTTTTATTATTACTCTTTTATTCGAAACTTGTTGTTATTCATTTTTAGGGTTTTTACTCCTTTTTGTGTTTTCTTTACAGATCTACTTATTACGAGGCTCAACGACGCTCGGAGAGGGCCTCCTTACGGCTACGGACGACTGCGGCGCAACCGAGGGAGTATCTTTAATTGACCTTTTGTTTTCCTTTTTATTATTTATAATATTATTTAATATTTATTTATTATACTTAATATACAATAAATGCATGTTTAGAAATAATAAATGACCTTAATAACATAATAAATAAATATATTAATATATTTAAAATAAAAACTGTTTTGAAATTCGAATGGTCAATAGTAAATAAATATTTATTGAAATTGTATACCTTGTGCACTTGTTCTCTGAATGCTTGGAATCTGCCCTTGATTTTGATATTAATTGCCTGCCTTTCTATTTGACTTCCAATGTCATCTATTTGTATTGGTTTTCGAATGTCTTTTTTTTTTGTATTGGTTTTCGAATGTCTTTTTTTTTGTATTGATTTCAAATGTTCAACAAAAGGTCGATAGTCTTACAATCTATTTTTGAATTAGGCTTTATAGCCTATTTTACAATGGTTCTATTTTGTCTTTTACAACTTAATGCCGGTCTTTTCTCCTTTTGCAGGTACTAATGGTGGTGGTGGTGGCAGTGTCAACTTGCTAGTGTTGCTGGTAGTGCTGACGTGGCATGCTCTGAATGGAAGAGGGAGCGGCGGCTGGTGCAACTTGTAGAAGATTAGGTTTTAACTTTTCTTCTTGTAAAATTGGGTCAAATATGTAATTGGGCTAGTTTGAGTTAAGGTTTATTATTGGGTTTGTAATTGGGACATTAAAATAATAAATTTTAATTTAAAATTGATCATTTTAATTTTGGAGTTGGGCCCGGACAAATTGGGCTCCAACAGTTGCCCCTCTTTGCTCGTTACTGTGTAACAAGAATGGAGTAAAGACCAAATGAAGGCCCAATTTTGTCATGTCTCATTCCTTCAACTGGACCACCTTTCGCTTTATCGGTCATTCATCTTTACTGCATCCACTTCTATACATCTTCGATGTTGTGATTCCATCTTGCCCCAAGGCAATTTCAAAAAACAAAATTTTACTGTAACTCCACTCAATTCACTTGCAACTTCAAAAGGATTGAGATCTGTCATTGTAGTCTTTAAGTCAATTCACTTACACTCTAGGTGTGTCGTGGCTTCATTTCTTTATCTTCTTCTCTGTATCTCATCAGGAAGATGATCGCTTCATTACTTCGACCTACTTCTCTGTATCTCATCAGGAAGATAGGGGTTTTGAAGCTTCACTCGCATTTTTCTTCATTTGATTTGGTCCACTTCTCTGTATCTTATCAGGAAGATGACCGCATCACTTATTTTAATTCACTTCTCTGTATCTCATCAGAAAGACGGATTTGGTCCACTTCTCTGTGTCTCATCAAGAAGACGATCGCTTTATTGCTTCGACCCGCTTCTCAATATTTTATTAGGAAGATGGATTTTGAAGCTTCACTTGCATTTTTTCATTTGATTTGGTCCACTTCTCTGTATCTCATTAGGAAGATGATCGCATCACTTGTTTTAATCCATTTCTCTGTATCTCGTCAGGAAGATGAATTTGGTTCACTTCTCTGTGTCGCATCAGGAAGACGAACGCTTTATTGCTTCGACTCGCTTCTCAGTATCTCATCAAGAAGTTGGGGTTCAAAGTTTCGTTCACATTGAGCTTTGTTTCATTGATTTAACCGCATTACTTGTTTTAATCCACTTATCTGTATCTCATCAAGAAGACGGATTTAGTCTACTTCTTTATATCTCATCAGGAAGACGATCGCTTTATTGACCTACTTCTCAATATCTCATCAAGAAGATGGGGATTGGAAGTTTCACTCTTCCCTATGATCAGGGTAAGAAATTGTGCGCTTCGATTTTTTTCATGATCGAGGCCAGGTACTAGTATGTCTTCGATCTGTCCTCTGATCCGAGTAAAAGATCAGATGCCTCAATTTGCCCAGCGATCGGGGTAATGTATCGGTGCCTTCAATAGTCGCAGCTTCAACCTACTCTTTTTCAACTTCAAGGTATAATATATGCCTTTATGGTCTCAATCTTTTCCGTTCATGCTCTAGGGTATCAGTTCCAATGTTTTCTTGGTTCATCTCGCCATTTTGCAAGGGATGTGACCTGTAAAGTATGCTTCTATAGACCTCTATGTAGGCCTAAATTATTGAAATGTCATGATCAGGATGAATTTAATGCTCCTAACTACATGAATGCGCATGATGAATGTCAGATTCATTTATAATTATCTAGGTTGGCATGGCTTGTCGCCTGTCCAAACTCTATCGTTGGTGTGTTGCTTCGTCTCCTTCTAGCCTTGTATTGAACTGCTTGTTTTCAAGTTTGTTTTCCAATTGGTAATCCTGTTTCGGGTCCCTGTACTATTTAGGAAATTTCAGAGTAATGCTTCTGGATCTTTGTATGATTCATATTATTAGTTCATTATCAGTTATTCTTAATGTAGAATGCTTGAATGAGATTATGAAAGAATAAGGTCGAATTTTATTGAAGATGTAATTCAAAAGAAAGGATTAAAGATGGAAAATATTAGTAAAAAATTGTCAAGTATACAACAAAAGACAGTTAGATGCCTCAAATATCGCAAAATAAGCTTCTCTAAGCTAACTCGCCGAGAATCATTCTGAGCTTGATATGTGTCTAGAAGACCTGAAGTACCTTGTTGATGCTTCAAGTTGTAAAGTTTCTTCATCTTGTTACATTTGAGGAAAACGATTACTTCAAACTCGTTCTTTTAATCGAATTTGAGTCGTCTTTTGCGGGTTTTCAACTCAAAACCTTTTTTTGGTCTCAAGATGCTCTTTACGGGTTTTCGTCTCGAACCCTTTTTTTTTATACGCCCTTTGCGGGTTTTCATCTCATTCCTAAGCAAAATATTTTTTTACTGAGTCTGAATTGACGGGGTTGTGCAGATCCTTGCCGTCCATTTCTGTTAGAATGAGAGCTCCTCTTAAGAAAGCTTTCTTTACAACATAAGGCCTCTCCCAATTGGGCATCCATTTTCCTCGAAAGTCTTTATGTATGGGAAATATCTTTTTCAAAACTAGATCTCCCTCATGAAATTTTCTAAGATGAACCTTTTTGTCATAAGCTCGCATCACTCTTTTTTGGTACATCTGACCATGGCGGATAACTTTGAACCTATTTTCCTCGATTAAATTCACCTGATCATATCGAACTTGAATCCATTCTGCCTCATCTAACTATAACTCTGTCAAGACTCGGAGAGAAGGTATTTCAACTTCAATAGGTAAGACTGCTTCCATACCATATGTTAGTGAGAATGGTGTTGCCCCAGTAGAAGTTCAGTAAGCAAAGAGGGCAAATGGTAGTTTTTCGTGCTAGTCTTTGTAGGTCTCATTCATTTTCGCAACGATCTTCTTGATGTTTTTGTTAGCTACCTCTACAGCTCCGTTCATTTTTGGGCGATAGGGAGATGAATTGTGATGCTTGATTTTGAATTGCTCGCAAACTTCCGCTATTGTTCAAATTCAAGGCATTATCGGATATGATCCTCTCTAGCATCTCATATTGACAAATGATCTCTTTTTCAAGAACTTACTAACCGCAGACTTCGTGACGTTGGCGTAAGAAACTACTTTTACCCATTTAGTGAAGTAGTCGATAACCACGTAGAAAATGACATCCATGCCCCACATAGAAAATGACCAAGGAGAAAATGACATCCATGCCCCACATAGAAAATGACCAAGGAGAAGTCATGACAAGAAGGTGTGATAGTGGTACATGAATTTTATCTCCATAGATCTGGCACTTATGGCATCTCTTGGCATAATTGATGCAATCGCTTTCCATAGTAGACCAGTAATACCCAGATCTCATTATTTTCTTGGCCATTGTGAAACCATTAGCGTGTGTCCCACAAATGCCTTCGTTCACTTCTTCTAAGATCTTCTTAGCTTTAACTGCGTCGATACATCTTAGCAACACCTAATATTTTCTCCTTTTCTACAAGATTTCCCCATTTAAGACAGATTCATTAGCAAGTCTTCTCAATGTCATTTTTTCATTTTCAGAAGCTTGCTCAGGGTACTTGCGATCTCTTACATACCGAAGAATATCTTGATACCATAGGCAATCATCTCTTTCTTCTTCTTCTTCTTCTTTTTCAATATCATAACAATAAGCCGGAGCCTCATAGATGCTCATTTGAATGAGTTTCATATCTCCTGGTTTATTTACTTTAATCATCGAGGCCAAAGTAGTAAGAGCATCAGTCATCTAGTTTTCTTCCCGTGGGAGATAATGGAATATGACATCATCAAACTCCTTAGTTAACTTAAGAACCAATTTTCGGTAATCAATTAACTTAGAATCTCTCGTTTCTATTCTCGTTTGAGTTGATAGATTACTAATGCAGAGTCTCCGTATATCTCCAAGACTTTGATCCCCTGTTCTATAGTTGCATGAATTCCCATGATGCATGCTTCGTATTCTGTCATGTTATTTGTGCAATCAAAATCGAGTTTACTGGTGAAAGGATAGTGGTCTCCTTCTGGTGATACTAAGACTACCCCAACTTTATTACACATGGCATTTGAAGCTCCATCAAAATTCAATCTCCAAGGGTGTTCTACTGCGGTTCCCTTTTCAGCAGTTGCAACATACATTAAGTCCTCGCTTGGAAAATCGAAGTTTATTGGCTCATAGTCTTCTAAAGCCCTGCTTGCTAAGAAGTATGCTATCACACTCCCTTTTACAGCCTTTTGATTAACATAGACTATGTCGAACTCAGATAGTAAGATTTGCCACCTAGCCAATCTTCCATTCAGGGTGGCTGACTCCATCATGTACTTCAAAGGGTCTAGTTTTGAGATTAACCAAGTGGTGTGGTACAACATTTATTGCCTTAATCTTTGTGTGGTCCAAACTAGAGCACAACATAGTTTTTCAATTGACGAGTATCGAGTCTCACAATCAGTGAATTTCTTGCTAAGATACTATATCGCCTTTTTCTTTTTTCCAAACTCATCGTGCTGGCCTAGTACGCACCCCATAGAATTTTCAAAGACTACCAAGTACAGGATTAATGGTTTATTAGGAATTAGAGGCACTAAGATGGGAGCATTGGACAAATAATCTTTGACCTTGTTAAAGATTTCCTGACATTCATCATCCCATACACCTGGATTGCACTTTCTAAGCAAACGGAAGATAGGATCACATTTCTCAGTCAGCTGTGAGATGAAACGAGCAATGAAATTTAATCTCCCTAAGAACCCTCGAACTTCTTTTTGCGTACTGGGTGGTGGTAGCTTTTGTATGACTTTGACTTTATCTGGATTAATTTCAATCCCCTTTTTGCTGACCACAAAGCCTAATAGCTTTCCCGAAGTGGCTCCCAAGGTGCATTTTGCTAGGTTTAGCTTTAGTTTATACTTTCTTAGCCTCTCAAACAGCTTTCTCAAGATCCTTACATGCTCTTCCTCTGTTCGGGATTTCGCAATCATATCGTCGACATAAACTTCAATTTCTTTATGCATCATATGTCATAAAACAAAGTCACCATGGCTCTTTGATAAGTTGCCCCTACGTTTTTAGTCCAAAAGACATCACCTTGTAACAGAATGTTCCGCACAACGTAACAAACGTGATTTTCTCCATATCTTCAAGATCCATCCTTATTTGGTTATACCCGGAGAAACCATCCATGAATGAAAATAAAGAGTGACCTGCTGTATTATCTACTAAGGTGTCGATGTGGGGTAATGAAAAGTTATCCTTTGGGCTATCTTTATTTAAATCTCGGTAATCCACATACATATGTACTTTCCCATCTTTTTTAGGAACAAGGACTATGTTGGCTACCCATTCTAAGTATTTAACTACTTGGAGAAACCCAGCGTTAAATTACTTCTTTACCTCTTCTTTTATTTTCAATAACAAGCAACTTGATAAGATCTTTTCTGGTTTCTAGAGAGATGCTTGTCCCAATTTTTACTTCTCTCTTTTCATCTTCGTTCCCTAGGCTTATAACTTCCACTAGTTCTAAATGAGGCAAGATTTGTTTCTCTTCTTGCTTCATTATTCTTGACAGATCAGGAGACAAATTATAATCTTGATCATCTTCGAAGTCCTAAAGTTCTTCTAAACACATATCTTACTCGAAACGAGGCTCTAAGTTAGCATCAGGGTCACTCATATTATTAATATTCAGGGATCTGTCAAAGGAATAAAAAAGAGGTCCAAAGAACAAAATAAATTTATGAAAGAATGATTATATGGTATGAGTATGAGTATGTTTGTCAAATTGGACAAGAATGTATGTATTAAAGAATGATTAATTTTGTTTATTGGATATGTACGAACGGTTTGTTGAGTTGGATTGAGAATGAAAGAATAATTACAGAAAGATTTGCCACATAAGATAGAAGATGCATTTTCATTCAAAATAACCAGATAATGATCATGGGCCCTTTTACAAAAAGATCCATATTGCTTTCGAGCCTAAAGCAATAGGTGTGTTCTGGGTATTACTCTGAAGAAACCCTAAAAACTATAGGGAGTTCCTCTACAGTCTAGTTATTGAGAGTAATCTCGGGGGTGAAAGAACGAATTTCTGCTGAGCGTTCTTCTCCATTTTCTTCCCTGACAACATTGATGCTCAAATCTTCATTGATTACATTCACTTCCTGATCGGGATGGTTAGGCAAAGGGTTTCTCGCCACATTGGGTCCAAGATGACTCGTCAAATCTTATTTTGTTTTTCTTGATCATTCTTTCCACCAGTTTTTTGAAAGTGAAGCAATTCTCAATAGATTGTCCCACTACCCCGTCATGATACTTGCATCGAGCATTCGCATCATACCATTTCGGGAACAAGGGCAGTACTAGATTCGAGTAATATGGAGCAACCGCATGTTGATTATATAGACAGTGGTAAAGCTCTTTGTATGTCATCAGGATGGGCGTGAACGAGGTTCTTTCAGTATTCGACCTTGAGCTTGGTCCTGACCTTGGAGGATTTCGGTTGTTGGTCATTGGCACATTGATGGCGTCATTATGATCGGTCCTACGTGGTTCGGCCTGTACATCCTTGCATTATTTATTTCAACCTTTTTTTTCTTGAAAGCAAGTCTTTTAGTAGTTTCCCCAACGTCTATCTTCCCACTTTTGATCGCGTTTTCGATCATTTCTCTGGACAAGACCATGTTAGAGAAGCTTTTAGTGGCACTCCTCAGCATATGATTGATAAACGGAGCCTTCAAAGTATTGACAAACAACATTGTTGTTTCTTTTTCCAACAGAGGTGGTTGCACTTGAGTTGGCAATCCCTCCATCTTTGGGCGTATTGCCTAAAGCTTTCACTGGGCTTCTTCTCCATATTCTGTAATGTGATCCTATCGAGGATTATGTCGGTAACATGACCGTACTTCTTCATAAAAGCCCGTGTCAAGTCTTTCCATGAACCTATTTTTACACGACTAAGCTGATTATACCATCTAGCAGCAGAACCTACCAAGTTGTCTTGGAAACAATGGATAAGTAATTGGTCATTGTGGATGTGTCCCGTCATTTTTCTACAGAATATGCTGATGTAAGCCTTTGGGCAACTCGTCCCGTTGGGCTTTGAACTTAGGCGAGAGCACTAGGTCTGGGACTAAGCTTAACTCTTTAGCATCCATCCCATAGAAGTTTTCAGATCCTTGCATTGCTTGGATTTTCTCTTCTAACACTTTGTATTTTTCCTTCATTTGTCTAGGGAAATTCATTCTTGCTATTTCATCAAAGTCAGGAACACCAACATTTGCGGCATTTTCTCCTAGGTTGGATCCTAACTCTATTAGACAATTATTTGGTCTTGATGTACCAGTGGGATGTTGTTGCGTTCTTATTGTGACAGGAGCACCCTGTGTGTATGCTTCAAGTGGGATTTGATTGTATGAGGGAGTAAAGCCTTAATGGAATCCTCTTCTTCTTCCTTGAGATTTGTTACGGGAGCCTTCTCTTTATTTGCCCTCTCTCTTAGCATTTGGGCTAATTGATTGATTATATCTCTTTGATCTTTCATATCTTGCTGCATCTTTTCCATTTGATCTTGTAATTATGCATGCATTTCCTCCTGTATGTCTCTTTGTATTTGCTCAAGCCTTTCAATCCTCTGTTCCATCACTTTTGATTTCGTGCGAGTGTAGTAACGATGGGGGTTCTTAATGGTTTCAATATAACTGTTTTAGGTTTAATTAATAAGGTGTATGTTTTTTTTTTTGAATTTTATGCATGTTAACAGATGCAATGCTTATGAATGCATGTATGCATAAGAAAGGTATTGCCGTATAGTTCAATTCTATTAGAAAACTTTACTAGAAAACAAATTCCTTTACATAAAACAGATACGTGTATGGTCGTGATTTAGTATTTAGGAACTTTTAATCTTTGCTAGAAGTCATTCAAATTCGCCCTAGTTCGTCTCTGACTTTTGGTCCAAAATATCAGCTTGAATGGTTGAGTGATCGGTCACTTCTCCTACTTGGACCAAAACTTGGTTGGCTGCATGATCTTCATTTTCGTCTTGCTTATTTGGTAAATCATCTGTTTTCCTTTTTCTTTTCTTTCTTTGTCGTGCATGCCCGACCATATTGTTTTCTATTTTATCAAGGAACTCGTTTTCTTATGACCAACTTTCTATTTAGTAATTGAACTTAGAACTATACCTTTCTTGATATGGGGATATAATGCAAACGCATAAAAACAAAGGAGAACACAAGTTAGTATGATAATAAAATACAGATATAAAAACAAAAAACCTAGGCTAAGGAGATTGCTAACGGTTTAGTTAATTCCATCCTAAGGTGGGCACTTAAAGCTCACTATATGCAGTTTATGTTCTAGAGTAGGGGTACCTAAACCAACAGATTCCTCAATCCTCACTCACTACAGGTTCATACGAATGAGTTCGATTCAGGGGGACACATTTCCCACATGTTTGCACGGAAGTGAAAACTTCACGAAAACATGGGTACGAATGTAATCCCGAAAGCGATCCACTATCATGAACGGAGGTGAAAACTTCACGAAGAAGTAGTTTCTCACTTTCACTTAAAGGGGCAGTAACAAATGCATATGAATGCAAACTTAACTAGCAATATCGACATATAAAATCACACAAATATGCAAAGGATCGTTTATTAAACAAAACCGAGTGTTCAAAATTTTAACAAAAAGACCCAAAAATAATAATTTTTTGGCTTGACTCTCTTTTATTTAAAAAAAATATCCCCAGTGGAGTCGACAAGCTGTCGAAACGTTTATTTTTGGGAAAAAAAACATGTCTCGAACAATATTTTCAAATCAAAATATGGAGTTGTCACCAATCTTTTATTTTGTGTGATTGGATCACCACAAAACGTTTAAGGTCCGTTTTGAAAAACATTTTGGTCTTCGAAATCAAGAAAACAGGTTCGGGAGTCGATTATTTGAGAGGAAGGATTAGCACCCTCACATGCCCAAAATTGGTACCACGTTGATTATTTTAGTGTATTGTTTGTAAAATTTTTAAAACTCGAATGAAGTTTTAAAGTACGATCCTTAAATGCATAAATTATTTTGATGTACATGTTTAAGATAGAAATCGATTTTCATTTATAAATCTCACTATTTTGAAGTGATCGAGGAAGAAAGTCGCATCCAATGAGTTAGGACATAACGTTTCGAGATCCGAAAATAACAAGCTTTCCTTTGTAGTAGTTTCTAAACCTTGAAAAGGGTATTCGATTATTCCGATTTGAAGAAAAATCGC
Organism: Kokia cookei; assembly: GCA_039519145.1. Classification (NCBI taxonomy): domain Eukaryota; kingdom Viridiplantae; phylum Streptophyta; class Magnoliopsida; order Malvales; family Malvaceae; genus Kokia; species Kokia cookei. The sequence goes on from CM076908.1 coordinate 15,541,962, forward strand.
GTCTAGTAAGTTAAGGCACAAATTTTCAAAACCCGAGATAAAGGAATATTGCCTCGATTTTAAATATTTATATTTTGTAGAAAAATAAAAAAATGACTTTAATTAAAATATAGAGATACAAATGAGCACGCAAATTAAATACGAGTTAAGCAATTAATGACAAAATTAAATAACACAAAGTACGAATAATTATACGAATGAATAAATATACGAAAATAAATATAAGAAAAATAAATACGAATAATGAATCAAAATAAATGAGAAAATACACGATTAATAAAAATCAAACAAAAAAGGAGGAGGAGTTTATGTTGAAATTCTCCCCTCCCACAAATACTTGCTATTTTATTTACATTTATTGAAACAACGCCGTTTCGTTCACTGAAAGAACTAAAAAAGAAAGGAAAAATACAACTTTCGAGCAAGAACAAATTTTCTAAACTTTACTTCTTCACGTACGCCCTTCTCTTCTTCACGCCCTTCCCTTCTCTAACGATCCAACCTCCGACCCTTCTCTTTTTCACGCCATCGAGAAACTCTGTGATTTCTGTAGACAAGAAGATATTTCCTCTGCGATTTTGTTTAACCGAATTGAAAATTTCAAAGTTTCGTCTAGGGTTCGTCTCTCTCATCATTCTTTTTGTTTCGCGGGCATTGGCATCTATTCAGCAGATTTCATCGCCGGGTACAGATTTCATTCTTTGCTCCATACTGATTTCACTATACAACATATATTTTGACAGATTTAAGTTTCTTAGATTATTTCCTTGTTTGAAAGAAGTTTTATAACGTACTGTTTGTTTGCCCATGTTTCAATTCAGTTTGATTTCTATTATTTTCCTCTTAATTTAGTTTGAAAGTTTAATTTGGTGATGGTTCTTTTTTCAAAGCAGCTTCTAAGTTGAATATTTCTTTAATATTTTCTATTTCAAATGAGTTTTCGCCTGGTTTTATTCTCTATCATGGTATAGTTTTTCTTCTGTTTTTGGTCCTGTTATATAAAATCATTGGTAGAGAAGCCTGAAGCAATAGTCTGTGCTGATACATTTGGTACTTCTGGCTAAGAACTACAGTCCATGAATTACATTCAATTTATGTATAATTTGAACAAATTTGCAGCTTTTCTTCTCTTCTCCCCCCATCATATTGAACCATTACAAGACATTTTTGCGTGTTCTGCTTATAAGACATTTTGACATAACGTGATTTTAAATTTAGTATATGACTGCAGCCCGTGACATTAGGATATAAGGAAGAAAAGGAAATGAGAGTTTTTTAAAGTAAAGTAAAAGATACTTCAATTCATTTAGTGCAGGATGAGAAGAGTGTGTGTAAATATTTTGGCTTGGAAAAAGGTTTGTAGCATTGCAGAAACAAGGATTGTTCTAATTAGACCACAAATGAGATTAAAATATTGGTCCGGAACTACATTAGGTAATATAGATCCATGGATCTGCCCAAATACCCAGGATATGTTTACTTGGATACCACTGATGATTGTGACTGTGAGCTTTTATTCTTCTCGGGAAATTAGTCTATATATGTTCATTTACGAGAAGAAAATTTTGAGATCTAAGTATTATCCAAAATCCTCCGAATTCGAAAGAAACAAATAGTGATCAACAGATTGCTATTAGATCTTTAAATGTTTCAGAAACTGTAGAAAATCAATGTAATGTTAAGTTTAATTTTCTTACATGTTCACTTTTATTTTTTATTCAAATTCTAATATTATAATATACAATTTTTTTAGCTGAAAATTCTAAGAGGTGCAGAACTCGAGGACGTACCCTATTAAAGAATTTATATAGTCTAAATCCTGAGGAGCGTGTCAAAATATCGGTAAATAGTCATGGTTAGCCTATTGGATCAGAAGCTCGACTTTTGGGAGGATACTTGGGCATTGTAGCACGAAATGGCAATTTGTTGTCAATCAACTACGAGTCATTACATCATATGCCTGATAGTAACAAAAATCAAGCTCTTGATAATATTAAGGTAATGAGGTGAATGTAATTTATATTACTTTGGTTTAATATTAATTTATATTTACTTTCTAAATTTGTGTTATTTGCAGGAGAGATTTATTTTAGAGGTCGCAGATGACTATGTGAAGAAAGCATTAGGAAAGAAATGGAGAGACCATTAGAGTACTATAAAAAGATTATTTTAAGAATAATATGAGCCTTGAAGAGAAATTGTGAAATGTCCCGTCGGGAATGCTAAGGTACCAATGGGAAAAACAAGTTAGATTTTGAAGCTCAAAGAAAGGAGAGGTATTATGTACTACCAAACTCTTATAAATATTTCGGTTTATAGTATTTATTATATACGTAATAATAATAAATAATGTAGGATCGTGAGCGTGTTGGAACTACAAGTAGGCAAAACAAAAATTCACGCACACAGCTGGATCGAGAAGTTTTGCTTGTGTAGCTGCTGATGAGGTATTTTGAATTTATTAATTGTCAAATATTAATTACTTTCTACTAATTAATATTTTTCCTACTATAATATAGAAACAGTCGTCAAGTCAAAAAGTTGGACGCCTTCAGCTTTTTGACATTACATATAGAAAGAAAGATGGATCTCCTATGACTTCTGAAGCTATAGAAATTATGGTATATTTACTTAATAATATTTGAATTATTTTAAATATTTATCATGTTTAATTATAACGGTTTAATTCTTTGTTTGTAATGCAAATAATGTTGCATTTGTTTGATTATATATTTCATTTCTAACTCCTTGATTGACTTATTAGGATAAATTAAAGGATAAGAAGGCAAAATATGAAGTTTTGACAGTTCGGTTAATCTAGAGAACATTGATAATCGAGTTCTTACTGAAGTTTTGGGTCTTGAAAGGTATGGTCAGGTTCGATTTCAAGGATCTTTTGTTAACTCATCCCAATATTTTGGATCTAGCTCGTAGAGATACATGGCTTCGAGGAGTCAGGATCAAGCTGAAGTTCAGAGGTTAAGAGATCAAATGACTCAAATGCAAGTGAGCACAGTTGAGCAAATTGCTCAACTTAAAGAGGAGGCACCAACGAGAGAAGCAAAGGTTCAAAGAAAATATTTTGAACTCCAGCTACAACTTAAAGCGGAGGCAGCAGCGAGGGAAGTTGAGGAAATAGCGAGGGAAGCGAAGACAGCAGCAAGGGAAGTAGAGGCAACAAGAATGTATGACGAACTGTAGCTACAGCTTCAAAATATGATGAAAATGTTTTAGCAGAATCAATCGCAGAATCCGCTATCTTAGACTTTTGTTTTTTCTTATTGTGAGAATAATATACATAATACTACTTTTGAATATATTTTTCATTTATTTATTAATTTAAATCATATGCATATTTCTTTCGTTTATTATTTACATTTAGATTTGAAGTTATTAGTTGGATTTGAATTTACAAGAAAAAATGTTGAAAATTCAGGTTCTATGTGAATTAAAATGAGCTGTTAAAATCTGTTAATTTTATGCCGCTAAAAAATACTATCTATAGCGGCGTTTGTGGTTGAAGCACTCAAAATACCATGTTCTTTAGCGGTGTTTATGGGAAAGCGCCGCTAAAGACCATGTTCTATAGCGGCGTTATCTTTAACGGCATTTTTTGAAAGCGCTGCTAAAACATAGGCTTAAAAAAACGCCTATAAAAACCTGTTTTCCTGTAGTGTTGCAAGACGACAACAATTAGTATCAAGAGCCTAAGTATTTAGGGCCATTGATTTTGTTTCTACTGCTTGTTAAGAAAGACAGAAGCTGCCAAAGTCTGTCATCTTTGAAGGCTACTTGTTAAGTCAGCAACAGTTAGAGGTGATCATGTGTCAGGCCGGGTTGGGTTCGGGTTCATGTTCGAGTTGGGTCCAACTAAAATTTTAGGCCAATTTGCTAGGCTCGGGCTTGACCCGACCTGAAAAATGGGCCTAAAATATTTTCCAAGCCCGACCTAGATAAAAATGCTAAAATTCAGGCTCGACCCGACTTGCCCATATTAATTTTTTATATTATTTTTATATAAAATTTTAAATATATATATAATACATCAAAAATACTAAATATATTAAAATAAATGTTTCTCAACAATTAAAAAAAAACGATATTAAATAAAACTAAATATATCAAAAATACCAATTGTTAGATGATGAAAATAGTCATCATATCGTTAGGGTTATTTTCATGTTAAATAAAATGTTCTTGATATTTTACAAATAAAACGATAATTGTGGGACCTTCTGCATTTTATTGATAAATTATCATTATTATTTAAATTTTTTATCTCCAATTTTTTAAGTACAATATGATATGAAGTATTTTTGGTATAGTTATCAAAATCAAAATTTCATTATCTAATTATGAGTATATGTCAATATGAAATATTCTTACTAAGGTTTTCAAAACCAGATCAGTGGTCGAACAGGTCAAACCATTGGTTTGTTGACTCAATCAATTTGACCGATCCATCTAGTTCAATTAAATAAAACATTAAAAATAAAAAATGGGTTCAACCTCTCGGTTCTTAGGTCAACCGATCTAATAGATTTCTTCGGACAATTAACCTTGTTGATTCGATCTAACCAATTCGACCAACTGATCCGATCAAGTTCAAGTTTTTATGATTTTTTTATAATTTTATATCAATTTTAATATCTTTATAATATTTTTATAAGTTTTTAAGAATTTTTATATATTTTTATAAAATTTTAAATATGTTTTATTAATTTTATAAAAAATAATTTATTATATCTTTTTAAGTTTATATCAATTTTAATTTTTTTTATTTTTTAAATAATTTTTATATTTTTCTATTTTTTATAATTTTAATGATTTTTTATATTTTTAACTTTTTTTCATGAGAAAATATTAAATTAAACATGAAGTAGCCATGTGTCACCATTTGATTGGTTTGTAAATTTATTTTAACAACCAACCATAGATTTCATCGACAGAGAGACTGAATTGATTATTTTAATTAATGATAAAGGTTTAATTAGATGACAATTGAATATAGATTCTTAAGGACTTTTTGACATAGAAGACCAGGGGTAAACGTTCGATCAAATTGAATCGAATGAAAAAATTTTGAGTTAATTGAGTTGACGAATCATATTTTATCATCCTATCTCGATTTGAAATTTTCTTGAATCGAGTCGAGTGAGATGAAATTCTAATCAAATATATTTGTTTGAGTTAAATTTTTAAAAAAAATAACTTTGGGTCCTTGTAATCACTATCACTTACCATAATCAAATTTGTCCAACGTAATCAAATTTGTCCAACGTAATCAAATTTGTTATTAACTTTCATCACTTCATAATTTATTTATTAATCTTTTATATTCGAGTTAACTTCTTTGTTTGCTTAGTTGCTTCAATTATCTTCTGAGTCTTGTCACTATATATTTTGAAATTAAAAATATATATTAAATGTAAGAATATAATTTTTTAATAAAATTTATTTTAAAGATAAATTATGAAATTATACCAACATAAAATTTTAAAATGAATAACAAGAATGTTTTATGACATCAATTTTAACAAAAGTTTATAAATATTTAGTATGATTAAATAATTCAATAATAAAAATATTAAAAAATGTTAAATTTAATTTAATAATATAAATAGTATATATAAATAAAATTATTACTATTTAAGTTTAGAGATTTTTTTGGATTATTTTTATTTTTGATTTGGGGTAAAGAATGAAAAAAAAAATTAGGGGGAAAATAAAATGTTTTAGGATTTGGAGGAGTAAAAATTTTTGGGGGAAAGTAAATGGGAAAGTAAAATTTTGGAGGAAAATTTTTTTTAAAATTGTGGGGGAGGGGAATGGGTTTTGGGTAGATGTGGGTGGGATACGAGTAAAAGTTTTGGAAGAAAGTGAAAGGGAGTAAAAGTTTTGGGGGGAAATTAAAAATGTTGAGAGTTTAGGGAAAAAATGTAAAATATTATAGTTTGATATTTAGTTTATTCGAATTATTTAAGTTATTCGAATTCGAAAACTTAACTCGATTCGAACTCGAAATTCGAAAAAAAAACGAGTTGAATTAAATAACTCGATTCATTTAACTCGAAATTCAAATTTTTTTCGATTTTTTTAGTCAAATCGAATTCTACTCATCCCTATATAACACTTTAAATTTCAAATGATGTATTTAACTGTTGATATATAACTATTAGAAAGTCAGTTTTTGATCCATACATGAATCCGTTGGAATTTTCTTTTTTCTAATTTCTAAAGGATGTTTTTAAATTGTTAATGAAATCTTGATTGTGTAGACAAAAGCTCATGTTACGAGTAGCGGTGAAGTCAAAAAAAAATTTTATGTGATTAAAATTAAATTTTAATTTTTATGTTAGTAAAAATGTAATTTTAAAATAATTAAATCAAAATTTTATCATTTTTAGAAGAGATCAAAGTGAAATTTTACCTTTACTAATTTAAAATTTTAAAAATTTTCACGAGTTTAAATAAAAAATTTTCTATTTTAGGGGGAAACCGAAAGCCCTGCCAGTCCTCCTGAATTCGCCCCTAATTACAAAGTTTTGAGTGTGAAGTTTAAGTATCATCTTTAAGGAATTTATGTGCAAGTCAATTAATTAATTGAATTAAATTTAGTTAGTTAGCTTGAATTGAATTAAATTATCTAATTTAGTGCTTTTAATAATTTATTCTAATTCAAGATATTGATATAGTTGCTCAATTAGTTGTAACTTCGAAAAAATGATATTTTTGAAGAAGTTAATTAGTTGTGTTGTTGAGTTGAGATTTAAAAAGTTTTTTTTTATAATTAAAGAAGTATTTTATAGCCTTATTCTTTTATTGATCATGCATTGTGAGAGTTACGATTATCTTGTAATAGAAGATTTTTAACATGAAAGCTTGGTACGTCCACAATATGAATGTCGACATCTGAGGTTGAACATGATTTTGCAAGCCAATCAGCAACTTTATTACCTTCTCGTTTTATGGATTGAAAGCTAACCTTATCGAATTGCCTAGTCGCACCTTGAATTTGCCAAACAATAGTTATCGAAGAAGATCCCCTAGCTCGTTCATTGATCAAGCTTATGGCCGCCTTACAGTCAATTTCAATCACCAGCTTATCAAACCCCCTCTGAAGTCCATGGAGTATTGCCCATAGCTCTGCATTCAGTGCCAATGTTCTACCCACAAACTTTTGGAACCCGATGATCCAGCCTCCATTGGAGTCTCGCACAACTCCCCCTACAACAACCCAATCTTTAAATTTGCTAACAGCTCGATCAACGTTAACCTTTATCCAATTGCTTGCTAGACTGCGCCATACACAGTTCTCCTTTTGGACCACCTGTGTTGCCTGTTGTCGACACTTATTTCCCCATATATTCGAAACCATAACTTCAGCCCTGCAAATTAACTCATCTAATTTCCCAAAGTTCTGCTGGAATACAACCTCGTTTCTATACTTCCATAAAAGCCAGCAAGTAACCGCAAACAAAGTTGAATCATGACCACCCCCATTTCCTAATCGGAATTTTCCCTCGAGATTAAGTTGCAACCAATTCTCTAAGTCTTGCGAGAAGAACAAACTAACCTGAGCTGCTGTCAATAACTTCATCCAAACCACCTGTGCAGTTTTGCAATCACGTAAGACATGAAGCACAGTTTATCCTTAACTTTTATCAATTATTGGATTCCCTTTAAGCCATGAACATACTATAAATAAACATATGTATTAACACAATTTAAACCATACATGTCATATGCAAGCATTACAATCAATTAGGGATCAATTTTGAACAACTCAGAAACTCTTAGAAGAAACATGAAAACTTTCTCAAAACAGGGGCACACGGGCGTGTGTCTCAAACACATGCCCGTGTATCCACATTCACACGCCCATGCCATTGACCGTGTACTAGGCCGTGTTCCTACTCGAAAAACAATCACACAGTCGTGTCACAGACTATGTGACAGGCCGTGTTTCTATACGAAATGAGGCCACACAACCGTGTACCAGCCCGTGTGTCTGCACGTGTAAACTATATTGCATCTTAATGTGGAACATGGCCATGTGACAGCCCGTGTCACAAGCCATGTGTACCTAAATTGTGTCATAAGCAAGATGTTTTCTTAACCTAAATTGTTCCATAAGTCACCCTAACAAAGAGGAAAATTTTCTAAGACTCATTGAACATTTCAAGCATCAAACAAGTTCAATTCACATCATTAAAACCCAACCGAAAGGTCATATTTCAAGGTACATTTCTATTACATCATTTAAAGGGATAACTACCTCTTATATACCAACATAATTCAACTTATTCTAACCTAAAATAAGGTACACAACAATGGTGCATCACTTTAACATCACTAACCACATTGAAATATTTTCTATTTCAAATTCTACTTAAAATAACCATTTAAACATACCAACAACGAACTCAAACATTCACAAAAGACTTTTCATGCAAAACATACTTATTTCATATCATTTTGATATTTTATAAATATTTACATTGCATCAAGATTAACTAGTTTCTCATATCATTCACAATATTCAAACCAACTATCATTTAAGTAGTATTCACAACTAGTCATCACCTAAAGACTTCTAGACTTCTAATTTGTCCTAGGTACATGCCAAAATATCAAAAGAGGACTTCATCGACTTTGATTACGGGATTTTTGTAAGATGCTGAGTCCAAATCTACTAGATACCTAACCTGAAATCATGAGGAGATACTTTACATTAGAAAAGTTCCCATTTCTATAATATTTATTTGACAAGGTACCAAAGCAAATGAATTTATTCCATAACATCTATAATGCAATTCAACCCATATCACTTCTTTCTAATTTAGCTATCATTGTATTTATGTATGAATTCATAGGTACTCCTTACTCAATAGTACTCATTCATCATCTTTCCTCAATAATCTATACTTTCTTACCAAGATGGTTTATCAAGTCTTAGTATACATTTTCCATCAATTCATGGCACCCGGTGCCTAGCAGATATTCTGCAGCAAGTGAGCCCAGCTCTAGTTGGATTAACCAATGGTTTTGCGCCCAGTGCTAGCCGGATAAACTGACGATCCTAGCACCTAGTGCCTAATGGATAAACCATGAAAGTGAGCCCAACTCTAGTTGGATTATCCAACAAATATCCGTCAAATCCTGGCACCTAGTGCCTAGCGGTTAAATCGAAAAAGTGAGCCCATCTCTAGTTGGATTAACCAACAAATATTCGTCAAATCCTGGCACCCAATGCCTGACAGATAAACCGCAAAAGTGAGCCCAGCTCTAGTCAGTTAAACTGACGAACATTTAATAATTCATTTCCACAATTTATTCAATTCACACTCAATAACCACAATTCAATTCTACACTTTCATCATTTCAAGATACATTACCATTTAATCACATATACATAAGGTATGCTATACTTGAGTCAAAGTTTTAATAACAATTTATCGTAATTGAATTTAAATTTACAAGTGAATAGAAATATTAAGTTCGAGAATACGAACTTATCGAATTACGATAGTCACTTCAACTGGAGTTGACTGTTCTGCGATCTTCTCCTTTCCACGTTTAATATTTGTTCTACTCATTTCTTTCTCTATAGTCAACAATTTAATTTAATCAAAAATCTATAAACACATAATTTAATAATCAATATCATCAATTCCATTCCATGGCAGCAATATTTTCTAATCAGCCACCAAAAACATTTATATACATAAATATTTACTTTCTAATCAGCCCTTCAACTATTGAATTTTTATAATTTAAATATCATTTCTCTAAAGTCCATTCATTTCCATCCTCAACCAAAAACACCATTTAACTTGTCCTCCAAAATGATTTAGAAATATTTGAATTTATAACTACTATCCAAAATATTCCTAACAGTCCAAATACCCCCATATTTTCATACAATATCATTCTACTCCATTTGGTACTAAGTTAATCATCATGTACTTAAGTCCATGAATCCCTCATACTAATCTTTGTACAATATAGACATGCAAGGAAATATGTCAACAAAATCCACAAAGAAACTACAATTTCAACAATGGCATTTCCCAAAACACTTGATAATTTTAGAAATTAACACCTAGTATACTTAGTTTGAGTCATGAGAATCACAATTATATCAAAATCAAAGGAAATAGATCAAGTTTCACTTACATGCATGCACCCATAAGGACCCAACTCAAGGTTTAAACAATGGCTTATATTTTCTTTCAATTTTCGACAAGAGAGGAAGAAGGTAAAGAATAATAATAATCTCTCATGTTTTAGTGGCCTTTTTCATCTCTTAATTCTAATATTTTTATTTATTTATTTATTTATTTACCATAGCACCCCATTTCAATTATTATAATTTCCATCATACTAACACATAAAAATCCACTAACTCAATTTATGGTTTATTTATTCTATAATACCTTAACCATCATTTCTTCTTTCTTTTATCTCTTTTATTTCATACTTCTCACTTTACATTTTCCTCAATTAAGTCCTTTCTCTCAATATAGCATATTAGTTAACTAAATTCCTTAACCAAAATTTTATTTTACCTTTCTCCAACTAAATAACCATACTTACTTAATAATAATAATAATAATTTTTTTTTTAATTCTAACAAGAAATTTAAAATCCCAAAACATTATTCCCGATATTGCAAATTACGGGTTGTTACAATTCTCCCTCTCTTAAAGGATTTTCCTCCTCGAAAATCTTACCAGAGAAGAGATAAGGATACTGAGATTTCATTGATTCCTCAGGTTCTCATGTTGCTTCCTCAACATTTTAACTACACCAGAGAACTTTTTACTAAAGGAACTCGTTTATTACGTAGCTCTTTCACTTCACGAGCTAGAATTTCAACCGGTTCTTCCTCATAAGATAAGTCAAGTTGAATTTCCACTTCTTCCGTCGAGATAACATGAGATGGATCCAATTGATATCTTTTGAGCCTAGATACGTGGAACACATCATGCATTTTTTGTAGTTCATCTGGTAAAGCTAAATGATATGCGACCTATCCTAGTCTTTCGAGAATCTCATATGGACCTATGAAACGAGGAATCAGTTTTCCCTTTTTACCGAATTGTAAAATTTTCTTCCACGGGGATACTCGTAAGAAAACTTTATCACCAATTGAATTTTAATCTCATGACGTTTCAATTCTACATACAATTTTTGTCTATCTGACGCTGCTTTTAACCTTCCTCGTATCACTTCAACCATGTTTTCTGTCTCTTGAATCAATTCTGTTCCCACTACCTTCTTTTCATTTAACTCTGACCAGCAAATCGGCATTCAACATCGACAGTCGTATAAGGCTTCGTATGGAGCCATCTGAATACTTGCTTGGAATTTATTTTTATAGACAAATTATGCTAATGGTAAATAACACTCTCAGCTTGATTCAAACTCTATTATACATGCCTTGAGCATATCCCCCAAAACTTGTATGACAAGCTCTGATTGTCCATCCGTTTGTGGGTGAAAAAATGTACTAAAATGGAGCCTTGTGCCAAGGTATTCATGAAGTTGCCTCTAGAATTTCAAAGTAAATCGAGGGTCTCTATCAGATATGATCAAGTTAGGTTCACCTTGTAATCTAACAATCTCATGAATATACATTTTTGCTAACTTTTGGAGTGACCAATCCATTCTAATAGTAATAAAATGTGCCGATTTCGAGAACCAATCCACAATCACCCATACCGCATTCCTCTTACTCGGAGACAAGGGTAATCCCGTTACATAGTCCATAGTAATGTGTTCCCATTTCCATTCAGGGATAGAAATGGGTTGAAGAAGTCCCGTAGGAACTTGATGCTCCTTTTCACTTTCTAACACGTAAGACATTTGCTCCTGAAGTCAACGATTTCTCTTTTCATTTCCGGCCACCAATACAATTCTCGTAGGTCGCGATACATTTTCATTCTACCTGGGTGTATAGCAAAAGAGCTATCATGCGCTTCTTGAAGTAGTACTTCCTTTAATTTAGCATTTTGTAGAATGCAAAGTCGATTCTGAAATCTCAAACAATCGTGACCATCAATGCAGAAATCTTCAATCAAACCACCATGTACCCTTTCTCTAATTTTCATAAATCTTTCGTCATTTAACTGAGCAGCTTTGATCTGATCAAACAACACCAGTTTGACTACAAGCTCAACCAATAAATTACCATCATTATCTAAACTGAGTTGAGCAAACATTGCTCGCAACTCACAAGCCGCCTTTCTACTTAGTGCATCAGCTACAACATTAGTTTTACTAGGAATATTATCAATAACGCAATCATAGTCTTTCAAGAGTTCAACCCAACGTCGTTGTCTCAAATTTAACTTTTTTGGGTTAAGAGATATTTAAGGCTCTTGTGATCAATGAACAAATGACATTTATCACCGTACAAGTAATGTCTCCAAATCTTTAGAGCAAAGATCACAATAGCTAGCTCCAAATCATGAGTTGGATAATTGCATTCGTTAGTTTTTAGTTGTCGTAACGCATACACAATTACCTTCCATTCTTGCATCAACACACAACCCAGACCATTCAACGATGCATCGCTAAAAACTACGAATTCTTTTCTCGATTCAGGTAGAACTAACACCGGTGCCTCAGTTAACAACTATTTTAACTCATCAAAGCTCTCCTGACATTTCTTACTTCAAACAAACTATACAATCTTCTGGAGAAGTTTCGTCATTAGCATAGCTTTTTTTAAAAATCCATTCATGAATCGATGGTAATAACCAGCTAAGCTAAAAAAACTACAAACTTTAGACACATTCCTCCACACTTTCCACTAAACAATCGCTTCAATCTTTTTTTGATCTACCCGAATCCCTTCAGCTGAAATCACATGCCTCAAAAGCACCACTTCAGATAACCAAAATTCACATTTGTTGAGTTTTCCATACAATTTCTTATCTCGTAAAACTTTTAAAACAATTTGTAAATGTTATTCATGTTCGATTTCTAATTTTGAATAAATCAAAATATTGTCAATAAAGACAACTACAAATTGATCAAGATACGGATGGTAAATGCGATTAATTAACCCATGAAAGCTGTTAGAGCATTCGTCAATCTGAAAGGTATTACCAGGAATTCATAATGGCCATAACGTGTTCGAAAAGCCATTTTCGGTACATCCCCATCCTTTACTTTCAACTGATAGTATCTCAATCTTAAATCGATCTTAGAAATATAAAAGCTCCTTTAAGTTAATCAAACAAATCATCGATACATTGAATACAGTATCATTTCTTAATTGTCAACTTTTTTAGCTGATGATAATCTATGCAAAGTTGCATTAATCCATCCTTCTTTTTAACAAAGAGCACTAGAGCTCCCCAAGGCGATATAGATACTGGAGTTGTACTCGAGAATACTTCAATTGCGAATTCTACTTCCCGAGTAGGTGGTAATCCAAGCAATTCTTCAAGAAATACATCAGGAAATTCGCAAACTGTTCGAATGTTACCCAATTCAACTTTCTTAATCCCTGAATTTATAACATAAGCTAGAAAAGCTTTGCACCTTCTTTTATCAATTTTTCTGCTTGAATTGCTGAAATCATTTAAGATCCACTCGATCTAACCCCACTCACTTCAATGATCTTTCCATTCAATTCTTGAATTGAAAACTTTTTCTTACGACAATCCAGAATCACTCCATGCTCAATTAACTAGTCAATTCCAAAAATAACATCAAAGTCACCAAAAGGCATAATTAACAAATCTACTGAGAACATTGAGTTTTGAATTTCTAACGGAAAACGCTTGCAGACTTGATCGACAAACATTGTTTGGCCCAAAGGACTTGATAGTGACATAGCTATTTTAGACATTTCAGAATTCATACATCCCGACTTAACCATATTAGAGTTAACATATGAAAGAGAGGACTAGGATCTATCAAGATATACATAGGTGTCGAGCATAATAGAAAAGTACTTGCTACAACATCGGTAACATCTCCCTCATCTCTCGTTCTAAGCCTTAGACTGATGAGCAAATGTTTCATTCCCTTTTCTAGATCCTCTCTTCGCAATTAATCCACCTCTACTCGATCTCTGACCTCGAATAGCTAAAGTGGCTCTTTGAGTGACATCTGGTACATCACCTTTATTCTTTGGGCATTCCCAAGCGAAGTGTTCAAGTGATCCACATCTAAAGCAACCCTTAATTAATTTCCAACATTTTCCCCATTGTCATCTACCACAATGCTCATAACTCGGCATCTTAGAGGTCTTATTCAGCCTTCTAACACTTCTAATTGAAACTGTAGGTTGATTATCCTGCATTTTGTTCACCGTAACGGACTTGCAACTGACTTTCCATAATCCCGTGATTCTTTATTCCTTTTTGACGTGGAAAAAAACTAGAATTTCCAAATCGTTTCCTCGTAACATGAGAGAGTAAAAATTTCTTGCTCAAATCTAACGATTGTTCCACCATTTTTGCCCGTTCAGACAAATATGCAAATTCTTTAATTCTTAACGCCACTAGTTGAGTCCTGATTTCGTCACGCATACCATGAAGAAATCTTTTACAGCTTTCCTTCTCCGTAAGAATCAATTCCTTAGCATACTTGCTAAGCCGTGAATACTCTCGTTCATAGTCTGCCACAAACAAATCTCCTTGCTTCAGCATAAGGAATTGTTTTCTATCCTCTAAATAAATTTCTCCAAATTACTTATTTTGAAATTCTGTTTGAAAGAATTCTCAATCAGCTCTTACTTTAGAGATGTGTCGTGTAACTATCTATCACCATGTTTAGGCTTCACCTTGTAGTAATGATACCACATAAATAACACTTTCTCGAGGAGTGCATTCAAGTTGTAAAATTCTTGTTATGGATTCCAACCATACTTCAACTGTTGAAAGGATCCACTCCCTTTAATCCTGCGAATTCAGTAGCACCATATCTTCTTAACTCCTTAATAGGAGCTTTTTTGGCCATCATCGTTGGTACCATCGTAGGAGTCACTCCAACTACCCGTTGAAAGGCTTCCGTAATCGTATGCAATATGTTCATGTCAGCTTGCCCTTCATTAGGGCATCTATTATCATTTGCTCGCTGTGCACCATATGATTGCACACTAGGAGTGATTGATTCGGTTATATCTAGCTCTTCCATAGATTCATCATTTAAATTTTCCTGATTCACAATGTTATTGGATTAATCCGACATCCTTTAACCATAAACAAAACAACTCACATCAAGATCCAAATCCCGACTCAATAATGACTCAACATTGACATGTACCTCAAGACTCATTATCGAGCTCCATTTAGTCTGAGAATCGGCTAAACTCAGAAGCTCTGATACGACCAAATGTAACACCTTAAACCCGTAACCATCTCCGATTTAGGGTCCTAGAGTGTTACCAAACATTTTTCCATTATCACTTAACTTTTATCAATTATTGAATTCCCTTTAAGCCATGCACATACTCATACAAAATCATACAAATAAACATATGTATTAACAAAATTTAAACCATACATGTTATATGTAAGCATTACAATCAATTAGGGTTCAATCTCGAACAACTCAGAAACTCTTAGAAGAAACATAAAATCTTCCTCAAAACAGAGGCACACGATCGTGTGTCTCAAACACACACCTATGTATCCACATTCACACGCTCATGCCCTTGGTCGTATACTAGGTTGTGTTCTTACTCGAAACATAATCACACGGTCATGTCACAGACCGTGTGACAGGTCGTGGTTTTATATGAAATGGGCTCACATGATCGTGTACCAGCTCGTATGTCTACTCGTGTAAACTGTACTGCACCTTAATATGGCACACAGCCGTGTGACAGCACGTGTGTACCTAAAATGCTTCCTAAGCAAGATGTTTTCTTAACCTAAATTGTTCCATAAGTTACCCTAACAAAGAGGCAAATTTTCTAAGACTTATTAAACATTTCAAGCATCAAACAAGTTCAATTCACAATATTAAAACCCAACCGAAAAGCTATATTTCAAGGTACATTTCTATTACATCATTTAAAGGGATAACTACCTAGGCTACCTCTTATATACCAACATTACTCAACTTATTCTTACCTAAAATAAGGTACTCAACATCACTAACCATATTGATATCTTTTCTATTTCAAATTCTACTTAAAATAATCATTTTAAACATACCAACAACCGACGCAAACATTCACAAAAGATTTGTCATGCAAAACATACTTATTTCATATCATTTTGATGTTTTATAAATATTTACATTGCATCAAGATTAACTATTTTCTCATATCATTCACAACATTCAAACCAACTATCATTTAAGTAGTATTCACAACTAGTCTTCTCCTAAAGACTTTTAGACTTCTAATTTGTCCTAGGTGCATGCCAAAATATCAAAAGAGGACTTCACCGACTTTGAGTACGAGATTTCTGCAAGATGTTGAGTCCAGATCTACTAGATATCTAACCTAAAATCATGAGGAGATACTTTACATTAGAAAAGTTCCCATTTTTATAATATTCATATGTCAAGATACCAAAGCAAATGAATTTATTCCACAACACCTATAATATAATTCAACCCATATCACTTCTTTTTAATTTAGCTGTCATTGTATTTATGTATGAATTCATAGGTACTCCTTACTCAATAGTACTCATTCATCATCTTTCCTCAATAATCCATACGTTCTTACCAAGATGGTTTATCGAGTTTTACTATACATTTTCCATCAATTCATGGCATCCGGTACCTAGTGGATATACCGTAACAAGTGAGTCGTGCTCTAATTGGATTAACAAAAAATTTTGCACCCAACGCTAATCGGATAAATCGACTATCCTAACACCCAGTGCCTAGCGGATAAACAACGAAAGTGAGCCTAGTTCTAGTTGGATTATCCTACAAATATCCGTCAAATCCTGGCACCCAGTGCTTAGTGGTTAAACTGTAAAAGTTGGCCCAGCTCTAGTTGGATTAATCAACAAATATCCGTCAAATCCTGGCACCCAATGCCTAGCGGATAAATCGCAAAAGTGAGCTTAGCTCTAGTCAGTTAAACTAACGAACATTTAATAATTCATTTTCACAATTTATTTAATTCACACTCAATAACCACAATTCAATTATACCCTTTCATCATTTCAAGATACATTACCATTTAATCACATATACATAAGGTATGCTATACTTGAGTCAAAGTTTTAATAACAATTTATCATAATTGAATTTAAATTTACAAGTGAATAGAAATATTAAGTTCGACAATACGAACTTACCGAATTACGATAGTCGCTTCAACCGGAGTTGACTATTCTGTGATCTTCTCCTTTTCGCATTTAATATTTGTTCTACTCGTTTCTTGCTCTATAGTCTACAATTTAATTTAATTAACAAACTATAAACACATAATTTAATAATCAATATCATCAATTCCATTTCCATGGCAACAAAATTTTCCATCCACCAGAAACATTTAATTTCTAAGCTGCCCTTCAACTATTGAATTTTTATAACTTAAATATCATTTCTCTAAAGTCCATTCATTTCCATCCTCAACCAAAAACACCATTTAACTTATCCTCCAAAACGATTTAGAAATATTTGAATTTATAACTATTATCCAAAATATTACTAACAGTCCATATACCCCATATTTTCATACAATATCATTCTACTCCCATTTGGTACTAAGTTAATCATCATGTATATAAGTCCATTAATCTCTCATACTAATCTTTGTACAATATAGACATGCAAGGAAATATATCAACAAAATCCATAAAGGAACTACAATTTCGACAATGGAATTTCCCAAAACACTTGATAATTTTAGAAATTAACACCTGGTATACTTAGTTTAAGTCAATAGAATCACAATTATATCAAAATCAAAAGGAATAGATCAAGTTGCGTTTACATGCATGCACCCACAAAGTCCCAACTCAAGCTCTCAACAATGACTTATATTTTCTTTCAATTTTCGGCAAAAGAGGAAGAAAGTAAAGAAAAAAAATAATCTCTCGTGTTTTAGTAGCCTTTTTCATTTGTTAATTCTAATCATTTTTTTATTTATTTAATTACCATAGTACCCCATTTCAATTATGATAATTTTCATCATACTAACACATCAAAATCCACTAACTCAATTTATGGTTTATTTATTCTACAATACTCTAACCATCATTTCTTCTTTCTTTTAACTCTTTTATTTCATACTTCTCGCTTTACATTTTTTTCAATTAAGTCCTTTCTCTTAGTATAGCATATTATTTAACTATATTCCTTAACCAATATTTTCTTTTACCTTTCTTCAACTAAATAACCATACTTAATAATAATATTTTTTTAATTTTAACAAGAAATTTAAAATCCCAAAACATTATTTTCGATATTGCTAATTATAGGTTGTTACAGTTTCCTGCGTGGCCCTATATGTACACAATCAGATTCATCCGTCATACACCTTCGAACACGTTCAGTGTTAGTGAGTAGACGTTGTCGTCGTGCCAACCAAAGAAAGTGTTGTATTCGCGGTGGAAGGGGATTATCCCATATAATCGCCCATCCGCTAGTATTAGTGGGCTGCTCCCTTAAAATCGTACTTCTGTAAGCTGTCCTAACTGAGAAACCTCCATCCATACTCATTTTCCATAATATAATATCAACCCCAAGATTTTCAAAAGGAGGATGGCAAGCTACATTCCAGAATCTCCTTTAGAAAGAGTTTCTTTAAGACCACCAAATCCCACCCACTTGAAGGAGTTACAAACTCAGAGATTGTAGCTTGAGCTGAAATATATATGTTTGGAGAGGCCCTAGTCGTGGTATCCAATTATCTTGAGTGAACCTGACGGTACGTCCATTTCCAATACTCCAAGTTATCCTTTCACGAAATGGTTGCTAAAATTTGCTAAGCAACCTCCAAACATACGAAAAAATAGGGCAATCTATATTCAGGGGACAAGTTTCCAACAGCTTATACTTAGAGCGGAGGATGCGCACCCATAAAGCATCCACCTTCTTCAGCATTTGATAAGCTAGTTTCATCATATGAGACTTATTTTATGGTACTCCTTTTCAATCCAAGACCTCCCATTTTAGTTGGTTGACAACATGTCTCCCAATTCATTAGGGATGTTTTGTTACCTTCTTTCGACGCTCACCATACAAACTGCCTTACGATTTGCTCAATTTTTTTGCAAACTCTAACGGGAATCATAACAACTTGCATAAAGTACCCTAGTATCATTAGAAACACAAATTTAGCCAACAACACCCTACCCACGAGAGATAGCAAGCGTGCATCAAATCCATTAAGTCTATGTTGTACTTTGTCAACTATAAATTGGAAAGTACTCTTTGTAGCTCTTGTATGAAAAAAAAGGGATCCCCAAATATGTCCCCAAGTCCTCTATCTATTAAAATCCTACAGTTTGCCCTATTTGCCCATTTGTTGAACATTAACATTTGTCGAAAAACACAGTTTGGATTTGCTTGAATTAATCTTGTGTCTCGAAAAGAGGCAGAATTCTTCCAAGACTGCTTTCATAATCCTAGCATTCTCCAGGTTAGCTTCACCAAATAGAGATAGCCCTTCCAATAGCATGTCCTAATCTCTCCATAGCCAACACAAAGAGGTATGGTGAAATGGGATCACCTTGCCTTACCCCTTAATAGGACTGAAAGCATTCGTATACCCTACATTCAAAAAATTTACATTGTGGAGGTTGAGACACACCTAATGATCAACCTCACAACATTTCTAGAAAACCTCGTAACCTCAAGTGTATCTTGAATGAGCTCCCACCGGAGGCGATTGTATGTTTTCTCCATGTCGATCTTAATCGCCATCCACCCTTTTGTTCCTTTTTTAACTCTCACGAATGGATCACTTCTTGGCTATGATCACATTTCCCATGATGTTGTGTCCCCCAAAGAAATTGGTTTGATTCCTTGCTACAAGCTTAGGCATCAAAGGTTTTAAGTGATTCATTAGGACTTTAGTGAGTAGATTATACGGGATTGAACACAAATTGATATGCCAAAATTGAGAAACTACCTCGGGATCGGGGACTTTAGGAATAAGAACAATCAAGGTTTTATTAAGAAACTTCTCTACATGACCACTGTCGAAGCCTTTTCTAACCATTTTAACCAGAGATTCTCCAACCATATCCCATTGCGATTGGTAAAATTATGCGTGCATCCCATCAATTCTCGGGGCTTTCAAAGGCACCATCTCGAAAAGTTCTTTATAAACTTTTTGTGTGGAGACATGACTATCAAGAGAAGCGGACATGTTAGAGTCAACAGTAGGGAAGCACTCTCATATAGGATAATGATTAACAGTCCTCACTTCTGCAGTATAAAGTTGTTTGAAGAAATTCATAACTTCATCTTTTATTTTATCCTCCTCATAGCACCAATTATCATCTTCCAGTTTCAGAGACTTGATTTGATTCAAATGTCTCCTCTTATTCGCTTGACTATGGAAATCCTTTGTATTACGATCACCAAATTCTAACCAATCACTTCAGAATTTATGCTTCCACAAAAGTTCTTCATTATCCAAGATAGCTTCAAGCTTAGTTTGTAAGTCATTTTCCAACTCAGAAAGCTTATAGGAATAGTAAGCCTCTAAACGTCTTTGAATGCCCTTTATATGAGCAAGCAAAATTCGTTTCTTTTGAAATATAATCCCAAAAACTTCCATGTTCCATTTCTTTGCCACCGCAATAAATCCCTTCACGGTATCTTCAAGTTGATCCGCAGGTTCCCAACTTTTTGTCACAATATTCCTAAAATCCTTGTGAGAGAGCCACGCACTTATAAATCTGAAGGGGTTGGTAGGTTTCGCAGTGCGTTTCTTACCAAAGTATATGGCTAACGGGCGATGGTCGAATTTGACTTTATGAAAATGATACACCATCGTGTTAGGTGTCATCACCTCCCACTCATAATTGTATAAGGCTCTATCAAGGCACTCGAACAAATATCATCTACTTCAAGTAAACATCAAGCCTTTAAATCCAAGATCCGTTAGACTACATTGAGAGCAAAAATTCTAAAATAGAGGACAAACGCAGCTACCATGCTTCGATCCATCCTTCTTTTCATCATCATCAAGCATCGCGTTAAAGTCTCTTGCTAATAACCACGGACCCTGAATATTTTGCTCGATCATGTCTAGCTCAGTCCATAGTTTTCCTTTTCACCCCTCTAGGACTTCCATACACACCAATAACAAAGACTCAATCAGTTAAGCCTGGAAACTTGACCTTCAGGTGAACAAACCGGGATGCATTTACTTCAACATTAACTTGCCCACTACTCTTCCACAACACCCAAATCCTACTCGAGAATCCTTTTGTTTCCACTCTGTAGGAATTAGCTAAACCAATGCTCCTAATAGTACAATTAGCTTGGTAGCCACTTACACGAGTTTCAACTAAAATCACTAAATCAGGATCAAATCCACTCATATACTCCTTCATCACCTTATGAAATTTCGAGTTCGTTGCCCTTTGACAATTCCAAACCATAATGTCAGCCTTCATTAGATAAAAATAAAAATAAGGATACGAACCTGGATTACATAATAAGAGCCTTTAGCAGTTCTAACAACCTTTCATTCTCGTCGCTCTCACTTCATCTTCAAGCACACCCTCTTACTTAGCTTCTATTCGAATAGACTCCTCCACTCTACGTTTTGTCATCACCTGGCTGGCTCTTATGCGACTTCCATCGCTACTGTCCTCTTCGTCAAGACTTCTCACAAGACCATCGATAATATCATTAATTGGAATCATATTTTTCGTACCCTATTCCATTACACCACCTCCTTATCTCCAATTTTTAACTTATCTTTTGTTAATTTATTCATTAAAAATAGGGGAAACAAATTTAGAGAAATTAGGTTTTTAATCCCCAAATTTAACTACCCCTATCAAAATAAGCAATATGGAGATTTGGGTTATCATTTTCGTCTATTACCATCATCAAGTGGTTCTTTAGGTCAAGGAAGCCCAAACCATCAACATTTCTCCCATTTCTCCTTCTTACACCTATTTTGAAACCCGTCCCATGTGATCTTGTTCCTAAGCCCTTTTCAATTCTTCGTGATCCCAAGTTGAACCCCTTTGGCCTAATATCATTTTGTTTGGGTTTCCTGGCCTTATGCGCCAAAACATTCACCTGCCCACTAATACTCTTAGCCCCTTTTTTCCCCAACGTATCCTCATACCTCGAAAAACACCCTTACCTTTCTTAGAAAAGTCAACCCCCGATTTTACCCCATTCATTTATTGTCTAAACTAGAATGGAGCTATATTAGCTCTCTGAATCTACTCCTTATCCCTTCCCTTTTTGGTAAGAATATTAAACCAAGATCCATCCCGATTATTTTTTTATTTAGGCTTCCATGCCGGTGAACCTTGCCATTGTTTTCTCTATCGTTGCTCCACTACCATTTAATCCCCGAAGTTCTCCTTCTCAACCCTTTTTTGTACATTCAATTTCTCATTATGCGCTACACTTTTTCCATTACTTTTTTAATCATCCTCCATATCATTCACATCTATTGTCTTCAACGTAATGGGACAAGCTTTATGCAAGTGTCCAAATATGTAACAGCTCGATTTTTAGTGGTGTCAGAAACGGTGGTTTCAGGACTACAACTTCGACGAGTCAGGTCTTAAATATTATTCATTTAATATTTATGATGTCATTATCATCGTATTAAATTTTGGTTGGGAAATTTTATTGTTTAGATAGTTAATTAAGTAAAAATGACGAAATTGTAAAAGTTACGAAAGTATACTCTATTTAAATAGAGGGACCAAATGAACAAATTAACCAATGGGGGTTAAGTAGTGGATAGTCACGGTATAAATATTTATTATGAATGAGATTAATTAAGTTTAAGAAAGATTAATTAAGCCTAATTATACAAGACAAAAGAATTGCAAAAAAAACTAAGGTATATAAATTAAAAATAAAAGACATTAAGTGATAATTTCTTCTTCTTCTTCTTCTTTTTTCTCCTATTCTCACGGTGAAACTAAGGGAAACTTAGGGTTTTCCATTCCTTTCTTTGATCTTCAATTTGAGTAAGTAAACTTCGTTCGTTTTTAGTATTTATGTTTTTGAAACCGTATTAGCTTAACCTAACTAACCCAAGGACTAATTTGTGAATCTGTCAAATGTTATAAATCTTGCCATTATTGAATAAGCTTGTTCTTGAAAATTTATTGAAGTATTGTGAGCTTGGTTGATAGATTTAATGATTTTGTAAAGTGATTTTGTTGAATTTAGGGTTTGAGGACTAGATTATGAAAATGATGAAAATACATGTCCTTATTATGAAATGATTGCATGTAGTTGTTGGGTAAACACCCATTGATATTTGACTAGTACAAGTTTGAATGAAAATGGTTATTTTGCGTGTTTTGTACTTAAGGACTAAATTGAATAAAAATGCAAAAGTTAGGGTTAATTTTGTAAATTTCACAAAAATGATTAATAAGTATAAATTGGTTAAATTACATGATTTAATAAGAGAATTTATGGATTTATTCGTGTCACCGATCGCGAAAAAGAAAAAATTACAGAATACTCCTTAGAGTTCTGCTTAAATTACAATTTCGTTCAGTAAGTTTTGGTAACTTTATTCTACTTATTTATCTAATCTTGAATTGTCTTGTCTTTATTTTGATAATTGGAACAAGTTGAAGAATGTTGAAGAAAATATATTGAACTGGCTCATAAGAGCAATATTGACTCCTAAGAGCAATATTGGCTCGTAAGAGCGTTTTACTGATTGAGCTCATATAAGACAAAATATTATTGGGAATCTTGAAGAACTCGCATGAGTTAAATTTATTGGGAATCTTGAAGAGCTCATATGAGTTGAAATTACTGGGAAACTTGAAGGGCTCGTATAAGCTAAATTACAGGGAAACTTGAAGAGATCATTGAGATACGAATGTGGAAAAAACAAAAAGAAAACATCTATTTACACTCTTTGTTCAAAATATACTACTATGCAAGTTAATAGGTCGAACAAACTTACTAAGCTTCGTAAGCTTATCCTGTGTATCTGTTTTTGTTTTGTAGATTTTATTTTACTGTTTGAATATCGGATCACCTTGAAGAATCAAATTATCTCGGGAGCTTGTTCGGCAGTCTTCGTATCACTTGGCTTATATGACATGTAGTAGGATTGTGAACTTGAAAAGTTTTGATGTATAATGATAATTAGAAGGGCATCAGCTTTGACTTTGACTCTTAAATGTATTTTGTGTATGTGATGAACTAAATATCAACATGTTATAGTCCACATAGGAATAATTTTGAGTGATTAACTTATAATGGAAATGCCTATGGATTGTTTTTGTATTTGTTAGTTCAAACTTAGATGAATTATGCGTATTTTTGGTATTCTGCATAATTGTTTCGGTAGTACTCTTGCATGTATCGGTAGAAGTACAGAGTAATTGAGACTTTGGTTACTGACTTGCATTGTATCGGTAGCAATACTAAAGTATTGGTAATTCTGATCATAGTAGTATCGGTAGTTCGAATACTTGTATCGATAGAAGTTGTAGGGTAAAACTTCTTAGCTCTCTGGAGTTTGTTGTATCGGTAGTAGCATGAGTTATTTCGGTAGAAGCCATACTTGTATCGGTAGAACATTCTCAACTATCTGTAAGAAACTGCAGTTATTTTAAAATTGCTTACTCTTGTCTTCTACCGATACTTGTCCAACAAGTGTCAGTAGAAGTCCCCCAGTCTTGCAATAATGACATTTTGCTCTTTCTAACAGCCCATTTTTCAATGGTGTCAAAAATAATGGTTTTGGGACCACAAACCCGAAGGGAATTTTTTTTATAATGAGTGATTAAATTAAATAAGTCAATATTAATTTTATATGGAATTTTGAATTGAGGAATTTTAATTATTGAATTAAAAGTTAGTATAAGTGGTTTCGTTGAAAAGTCAAGTGGTTTTAGAAAATGAGATATCAGTACCTCGTTTTTGAAATTAAGAGCTATAAATATTTTTATTAAATATTTACGGAATCTTATTGTATGTGAATTGAAGTTTGGTTGGGTAATTTTGATAATTAATTGCTTAATTAAGGAAAAAGGAGTAAATTGTAAAACAGGTAAAAATTAATTGCTATAAATTGTAAAACAGGTAAAAATTAATTGCTATAGATTAAAAATAGTAAAGGGACCAAAATGGTAATCAAACCACTGTCAAAAAAGTCCAAGCAATGGTGACATGGTTACTATCCAATAACTTTTGGGTTATTTATTCTTTTAGTCCTAATTAGTTTAGGACTAAAATGGAATTAAGTTTGTTTAATTAAAATTTAATAAAATTGAAGGACCAATTATGAAATTGGACCCTCCTTAAGTTGCCTAATAATAGAAATGAGGTGGAAATCTTTAGATTTTTGGAAAATTGCAATTAAATCCTAATTAAATGATGATTTACTAATTAGTTTATTTTTTTAGTGTGATCAGAAATGGTGGTTTCGAGGCCACAACTTTGATTTGTCAGACCATAAATATTAATTATTTAATATTTACGAGGTCATTAGTGTCATATTAAAATTTGGTTATGAAATTTTATTGTCTAGATAGCTAATTAAGTAAAATGGATTGAATCGTAAAAGCCGTAAAAGTTTAATTCTATAGATAAAAGACCTTAGATGTCAATTTGAGGATAAGTTAAGGCCCTTAAATGGTAATATAACCATTAGTAATTTGGATGGACAATTATGACTTGAATTTAGTAAAAATTTAAGCGTGAATAAAGGGTAAATTAGTAAATTTGAAAATAAATTATTTTTAAGCAAAATTAAAAGAAGAAAAAGTTATCTTCTTCTTATTTTCTCATGAAAAAGCCGAAACCCTAATAGGGGAAGAAGAAACCATCACCCAAGAGCTTGTGTCTTCGATTTGGTGAGTAAATTTCGTTCGTTTTTAGTGATTTTTATGTTTTTGAGTTCGTTTTAGCTTAATCTAGCTAACCTAAGGTTCAATTTGTGATTTTGTCAAATGTTATAAATTTTTTCATTGATGAATAAGCTTGCTCTTGAAAGTTTATGGAAGATTTATAAGCTTGGTTGTTAGATTTGATTATTTTGTAAAGTAATAATTTTTAGTAATTTTCATGTTAAAGAACTAAAGTATAAAAGTAGTAAAAGTACAAGGAATTATTGTTAAATAAAAAATATGGGAAGTATTGGATTGCTATAATATTATGTTTAACTTGTTTTTAAGGAAAAATGGTTAATTTGCAAGTTTTGAGCTAGGACTAATTTGAATAAAAGTGAAAAGTTAAGGGCAATTTTGTAAAAATACAAAAAGGCTTATTTGCGTAAAATGATTAAAAATTCATGTTGATTTAAATAATTGAATGAAATTATTTTAATAGATCAAGATCGTGTCTCGATCATGGAAAAAGGAAAATTACGGATTTACCCATGGAATTCACTTTAACTACAATTTCGTCTGGTAAGTTTGTAATGTTAAATTCTTATTAATAACAACTTTTAACTACCCTTCTAATGATTGTTGGAAATGAGAAACGACAATTGGAAACGTGAAAAATAGAAACAACGAGATGAGAATTTCTCGGCCTTGTGCCAAAGATAAAAAATTGTCTGTTGGCTAAGATCCTGCATTTGTTGTAGAATCTCTACAGCATCATGAATCACTATAAGGTGAATAGAATCCAAGAATAGATTATAGGCCCTACGATGGTTGAGATTGATGCTTGTTTGCATATTCTCATCAGCTTAATGTGAGAAGCATCGTAGGGAACAAATATACCTTATTGATGGCTAAGACTAGCATCGTATACTGGTAACAGGCATGACCTTTGGGTCAACAGGGAGTAAAATGAGCATCATGACCTTTGAGTCAATAGGGAGTAAGCATGACCTTTGGGTCAACAGGGAGAAATCAGATATCGATCATCAAAATACAGTTCTAATTTGGCTCAACTGATTTACGGATTTGTTCAACACATGTTATTCGGTAAATTGATAAACCTTGCGAACTTATTAAGCTATGAAAGCTTACCAGTGAATTTGTTGTTCTTTTGTAGATTCTATTTTACAGCTTGAAGATCGGATCATCTCAAGAAGTCACACTATCGAGGAGCTTGTTTGGTAGTTATTCATCACTCAGTTATATGACGTGTACTAGGGTGTTGTTACCCTTGAAATGCTTGATTTTAGATTGTTGGTTTCTTAGTTGAACTAAACTTGCATGCTTGCTTGATGTTCTAATTAGACAAATGTGTTTTATAATGAGTTGACATGTGAATTTAAGAATCATTGTGTTGATTGATTGTATTTTGTGTTATATGATGAAACAAATATTGTCATGTATATAGATTTTGCAAGATGAGAATTTGAATAAGAGTCTTGTGTTGAATGATGGTTGATAAACTTGAAGACTTGTGTGATTAATTGAATTCTGCATACTTGTTCCGATAGAACCCCTACATGTATCGGTAGAAGTACAAGGCAGAAGAGAGGTTGTTCACTAACTTGAATTATATCGGTAGTTGAATAATAAGTATCGGTAGTTCTGCCCATAGGAGTATCGGTAGTTTATGTACTTGTATCGATTGAAGCTGCAAGGTAGGACATCTTAGCTCTCTGGAGTTTTAGTATTGGTAAAAGCATGGTTTGTTTCGGTAGAAGCTTCATTTGTATCGGTAGAAGTCTGCATTATTTCCTGAATTGTTTACTGACTTGACAACTACCGATACTTGTCTAACAAGTACCGGTAGAAGTCTCTTAAAATTTTGCAAATGATATTTTTACCCTTATTGAGTTGATAAACAAAGAATAACGAATTATAAAAGTATATATTTTATTAAATCAAGAAAGATGTTGAAATAAGATTTGAATAGATAACGATTTGAGGCATGAATGCATGTGAACTCGAAATCTTAATCGATAACGGTGTGGGTTTGGGTACTAGACAATGATAGTAAAAATGACTGATGTAGCTTGGATGATATTGTGATATTATGGTTGATACGGAATATAGATGTTATGATTTGTGATATGAATATTGATTCCTTCTTACGATGTAATGATGAGTATGTTTGGGTTATAGTTTGGTTAGTTAGCGGTGAAAATTGTGTTTAAGACACAGGGCCATGTGATCCTTGGTGGAAAATATTCGTACGTGACTCCTAAATTCTTGCGTGATTGAATTTGATTCTTGATTGAATGAAAGGTTGTAAATGAATGTGTAAGATTAAATGAAGCTAGTACTCTAGGTTGCTAGTTTGTAATTGTATAGATTATGATTGAATTGTTTGTAAAAAAAAACTCGTAAAGTTTTATAAACCCTGAGACCTTAGATCGGAGATGGTTATGATTTTTGGATGTTACACCCTTAATGATTGTATTGTTATTTAAGATTATACATAACTTCGTGCATGTTATTTTTATAATATTGAAATGATGAGATATTGGGATTTGATCATCGATAATCGATCGAAAAGACCCCAAAACCCTAACCGACGATGATAACGGGTTTTGGGTGTTACAAAATCGCCTACAACTGAAACAAATTTAGGGGAGGGACTCCTATTCAACTTTGTGAATTCTATTCGCAATTCTAATTTTTGAAACCAGGGGTTCTAACAAATTTACTTGTACTGTGAACCGAGCAAATTGCCCTCTCATAACTTTATTTGTATGCAAATATATCTTGACAACTCTCCCAATCAGGCTCCCAATCTCTTGAAGAATGCTCATTTTGTAAAAAGCACCTGATAAACCCGAGATACGGACCCATGCCACTACATACTTTGGACCGAAAAGAGGGACGACCATGGTTGCACAGTAAGATAATGCCCAAACAAGACCTAAGATCCTTTCGAAACGGTATTATTGTAATCCAACTTTGATTCAAACTCGGTTAGGTAGTAGCCATTATCAATGTCCATTAACTGAAATCTCATGGACGGTTTCCATATTGCGCAAACTTTGTTCCATAGGGCATTATACCTTATTCTTCTCCCTAATAGCTTTACAATAAAAGTTTTTGACATACTTTCGTCGATAAGACCATACACACTATCTGAAAAATCTATGGTAAGCAATCCTTCCACAACTGCTTTCATAACATCATCCTTACGAAAAGCAACATTATCCATCTCCCACCCATCCTCTATCGTAACATTCTCAGTGTTTGAATTCAGTACAGTATCACGAAATAAAGTGCGCTTTGATGCTCCTGCTCCCACTATATCCTCATCTCCACCGTCATTTGGGGGCTCTTCTTCACGACGTCGCAGTTTTTTCCACTATATCCTCATCTCCACCGTCATTTGGGGGCTCTTTTTCACGACATCACAGTTTTTTCCAAACCCTCCTACCACCATTCACTGGTTGACTCTCCATACATTTTGATATTTAAAAAGTTTACTTATAATAAAAACTATAAATAATGAACACAATGAATTTTTTATACAATCTGGATTCAATTTTACTCATGCAGCCCAACCCGACTCACAATTATTACAGTCTCACTTTTATACGATTACATTCTCACTATGATTTTCCTTAATGTAAGCTTAGTACAAACTGCTAAAATAGTTTGATTAGCAATAAATTGCACTAAAAATGCGAGTCTTAATGAAAAATTGAGTCACTAGAGTTTCGTCACACATAAATCACACATTATGGCATATTTTCCTCCAATCGCATATCTCAACTCTTACTAAACAGATTGAGTCACTAGAGTTCTATCCCATAAAAATCACATATTATGGTGAAAAATGAGCTTGAACAAAAAAATAGGCCCGTTTAAAATATGAGTCAGGATCGGGTTTGATCATTCAAGACCCGAGCCCAGCTAGGATCGACCTGTTTTAAGTTTATAATATTTTATATTATGTTATTTTTATATATTAAGTAATTTACATCACATTAAAAAATAAATTTGTGCTAAATATATAATATTACTATAATGTAAACATTAAAAAAATGTTAAGATGACTATATAAAAAATTTCAATAAATAAAATATATATAGAATTAATTTTTTAGTTAAAATGAGGGATTGAGCTTTATTAAACTGGAAAACAAAAAACTTATGAAGAAATTGAAAGAGACTAATGTCATGAGGCCCGGGAAAACAAAAATAAAAATCTAGGTAACTAAAAAAACAAGAAATAAAACAATTAAGAAAGCTAAACTACTCTTACCATTTCCCAAAAATTGTGCCCATCTCCCTCGGGACAGATTTTTCTCGTCTCTTCATGATCTGTCCTTGTAGCTCTGACGATTCATCTTTTCCACATACCTCCTCTAATCTATGTTGCCAAATGACATTTCTTTCTAAAAACCCATTCCAAGTAGAGTTGTTCTTAAGTCCTAGAGATTCAGGAAAGAAACGAGATGATGCCCTTCAATCTGGCTTCCAGATCTAGTCGTCGAACTCCATTTTAGCAGCAAAAGTTGGGACCGCTCTATCTAGGTAAAACGCTTCCCCTCTCTTCAAACTTTCACTAGCTAAAAGATCCGCTAGAGTATTACCTAATCTATGTACATACAAGAATCTTATACTGTGAAATCGAGCGAGACGATTTTTAATATTTCGAATATACGGGCTGATTAGGATGGATAGCCGCAATGCGACAGTACGTGCCGGGGACTGCGATTGAGTTGGTGACACGACCTTATTATGGCTCAGATAACAACATACTATCGGGAAGAAGAATTTTCCGATTTATCAATGTTGTTTAAGTTGCATTTTTTTATGACTGAAAGAGAATCACCCTCAAAGATTAACTTGTCTATTTTGAGGTCCACTCCAAGCTCCATCGCCTGTGAACATGCAATGGCTTTTGCCACGAACGCTAAAGATACATTATCGAATAGTAGAGCCTTGGATGCTACCACTTCCCCCTCAGAGTTCCGTAAAACTATTCTCGCTCCCAACTGAACTGATCCTTATTGAAAGATGCATCAAAATTCACTTTAAGAAACCCAGTAGGGGGAGGCTTTCAACCAACTCTAATGGCATCTCTGGTAAGCTTCGCTTCTTTAATGAAATCTAATTCTCTTAAGTATTTGAAAATAAATTGCGCTGTTTTCCTACTGGATCTAATTGCTTTTTTGTGGACTCACTTATTCCTGTTGTTCTAGATAGCCCAAAGGGAACACATGAACAGTTTTAACTGCTGTGGAGAATAGACATCAACAACCCAAGTAAGCCAATCAACCCAACCTCGGGTACTTCTGTTAACCAGATTTGAAAGTCCAATAAACTCCCAAATTTTAAGTGTTATAGGGAAGCTACATAAGACGTGCTTTAGGGTCTCTGTTCCACTGCCACACCTAGTACACATCATCTTGAACCAATCACCTAGAGAATAGATTTGACATAGTAGGAATATAGTTCCTACATATACGCCAAGCTAGGATTTTGATTTTTGAGGGAATTTTTAAATTCTAGAGCTTCCGATAAAAATCCCTAGATTTGTTTTGTAATTCCCTTAATTCAGGGTTAGAGCTAACTGAATGTAATAGTTTATAAGCGCTGCGAACAGAAAACTCACTGGAGGCCTCACATCTCCAAATCACAATATCATCATCGGACTCTTTCGCTAGAGGGATTCGGAGAATTCTGTTTGCATCAACCGCATCAAAACTTGATGTAACTAGCTCTCTATTCCATTCTCTGTTACTTGAAATTAAATCCGCAACTAACTCCACGTTACAATTTCTTACTAGACTAATAATCCAATAATTAGAAGAGCCTGGAATCCATGCATGGTTAGTAATAGAAATCAAATCACCCTTGCCCACCCTCCAACCTAAACCATCATGTAAAACCTTCCTCGTAGCCCAAATACTTTTCCACGTGTATGAGGCATTGTGTTTAAGATTTGAGGAGATTAAATCTGAGTGCAGATAATACTTCGCTTTTAAAACCTACGCTAATAAAGAAGTAGGATTAGTGATAAGACGCCATCCTTGCTTGGCAATGAGAGCCTCGTTAAATTTTGTGAAACTCCTAAACCCCATTCCTCCATTTTCTTTGAGCTCGCACACAGAACTCCAATTACACCAATGCACTCCACGCTTCCCATGGGCCTTTTGCCACCAAAACCGGGCTATGATGTGCTCCATTTATTCGCACAAGGATTTGGGCAAAAGAAAACATGTCATAGCATAGGCTTGGACTGCCTGCAAAACGGACTTGATGAAAATTTCTCTACCGCCTTAGGATAGAAGCCGGTTACTCCAACAGTCTATTTTCTATTTCAGTTGGTCTTTCAAATATAGAAAAGAGGCTTTCTTATTTCTCCCCACAATATTAGGGAGTACCAAATATTTTTCGGGATTATTTGAGTATTTAACTTTTAAAACAGATGATAACTGCCTCTTTATTACTATTGGCATATTTGTACTGAAAAAACTCGTGTACTTCTCAAAGTTCACACCTTACCCCGAATCAACTCATACTCCTATAAGATTCTCTTTAAAACCAAAACTCCTTAGGTAGTAGCCTCCCCATAAAATTATTAAATATTAAAATAATATAATATAAATATTTTTTAAAAAAATAAAAAATAATAGACACAGATTTAAAATGGGTTTCGGTTAATTATTTGTAAATATGAACGGGTTTAGATAAAATTTTAGAACTAAATTTTGATTCAAATCAAGCTTGATCAATCAAAAGTATGTTAATATCATGCTTAGGCCCGACTCGAACCTAACCCAACCTAAATGATTTATAACTTATTACACTAACGTAAATGATTTGTTTTAAGGGATTAAGTCATAGACCAATTATGTGTTCATGTGGTGTTTAATTTTTTTTTTCATATTATAATATTATTGCATTTTAATTTATCACATATTTCGCGTTATTTATCATAATTATTAGAATATGATTGTAAGTTTATCTACATAAAATATTTAAATATAAAATTATCTAATTTAATAAAAATTATTTATTATTAATCCTTTAAATCCGGTTTAACCAAGTTTTAACTTAGAAGTCGTATAAGAAATTAAAAGTATATTTTAATTTTTTTTAGTGAATTATAAAAATATAACAAAATCCTTACAATAATATAATTAGTGCGATTCGAATCAAGATCACACTTAAAACGATGAACACTCTAATCATCAAATTATCACAAATTTTTTAATATTTTAATATTTAATTTACAAAAACGCACAAAACAAATTTGTGGTTAATTTCAAAAGTAAATGCATTTTGACCTTAGCTAAAATAATGTGAGGGAAACCAAATTTCGATTTATCCGATAAAAGGAACATATAATAAATTAAAACACCAATTGCAATCAATGATGGTTGATAGATACATTTTCTTTTCTTTTCTTTTTTTAAAGACATATATGCTTCGTGCTTAGCTATACTTTTCGATTGCTTTTTTCATCTTCCAAACATGACAATGAGGCTTAAAGTTATATAATAATCTATACTCTATGTATGGCTTTCCTCCAAACACGTGTTTAATTTACATTCTTGCCAAATGTCACATCATAATTAAATTTCATATTTCATCTTTTTATGCTCATATCTAGATTCTATCTTTATATTTTAATTTGACAAATTTTAATTATTTACTTTTGCTATAATATTAGTTACTTAAAAACACCTTTCTAGCACACCGATCAAATATTTATTTTGCTATAAAAATTTGATATAGATATTTTTAAGAAAAAGTTTGATCTCAGTATTTTAATCAAAATAGGTGAAAGTATTAATTATTTGGATTAAGTAGTGATATTATAAATTAAATAATGTCAAATTGAAATGTAAATAATAAATTTTAAATTTAAATATAATAGAGGGATTGTAATCATAATTTGATATATACTCCATATAAAAGCTTTCCCTCTAAGGCTCTAACACGTCTCCAACTCCATTCTTTTTTTTATTTAGATATTTGAATTTGATATTTTTTTTAATTTGGTATTTAAATTTAATATTTTTTCCTTAAGTTGGTACCTAAATTTTTTGGGGTTCAATTTGGTTTTTGAACTTAACTCTTTTTACTAATTTGATACTGTCAAATTGTTTTACAAATTACATCAATATACTAACAATGTTATTTTTTATGAGGTAGCAAAAATAATTAATGTATGACCGTTATGTGACAGATGATATGATATTTTTTGTGTTTTATATGTTAAATTAATTTTATTTTTAATTAATTATTTATTTATTTTATTAATTGAAATTAAATTATTTTTTCCTTATTTAATATTAATTCATTAAACATAACTCAATACCTATTTTTTTAACATGAATTTTCTTTAATACTGACAATATTTTTGTAACATAATAAAAAAAATTAAACCGTTAGTGTTTGCATAATTTTTATAACATTTAATAAATATAGGTACAAAATTGAACCTAAAAAAGGCTTAGGTACCAAATTAAAAAAAAATGTCAAGTTTAGGTATCAATGTAATATTAAGTCCTATATTTAGTCATTTAAGATAATGGTCAATTTCTAGTTTTGATCCTTCTACTATACTCACATTTGAGATTTAGTCATTAAATTTTGATTTCGTTATCTACTTTTACAATGACATTAGTTAATCCAAAGCTATTCTCGTCAAAATGATGACATCATTTTTTCTTAATAACACCTTTCTAATACAAGAATAGATTTATTTCAATAAGATAAGTTGGATTGGATATTTTTAAGAAAAAAATTGATTTCAACACTTTAACTAAAATAATTAGGATGTCAATTGTTTGACTAGCTAATGATGTAATAAACATATAGGAACCACATTCTGTCAAAGAATTAAGAAAGTATAAATAGATACTATCATGTAATCACACCATTATATTAATATATATATATATAAGTATTAAACCCAAACTTAAACCTAATAAATAGACTATAACCATAATTTAACTTAAAACATGTCTATTTCTACAATTTCTCTTCTAAATTATAGCCCTACTTGCCTCAGATGTCAATACATCATCTACTCGCTTTGTATACCCCATAACAACGGTCAATTTTGAATCATTATTTTACCAATAACTAGTTTCTTGATTTGTAAATTATTTTAAATTAATTATTTTTATATATTTTGTTCTATTTAATTAATATAAATAATTATTTTTTTTAAATTAAAATACTGACTGGATTTATTAACATAATAAAATATAAATAAAATGACTAACCTAAACGTTTATAAAATGGTTTTGAGCTTCAAAAGGAAAAGAAATAAACAAAAGATAAGCCTGTTAACATTCAGCCCAAAAATAAAGAAAAAATAAAAGGAAATTCGAAAGGGCATCAAACGATAGCCCCAACCAACACTTTGTCAATCAGTAATGAGCTGTATTGATGGTATTACAAATGACATATATATTCTCCCTAAATTAGTGTTTTAATTGTCTCTTTTGTACCTCATTTAGCATGTATATTAAGCATTTTATACTTAGTTTTTATATTTTTCAACTCATTGCTAGTTAGTTTAAATTCTTGTTGTTTTTCATCTATTTTTGTACTAATGTCAACGCAAGTAGTAGATATATTGCGCCTTAGAATTGTCAGCGCAGGAACTCAGCCCAAAAGATTAATATTGGAAGAATGCAGCCACATGATCAGCTTGGAATTTGCGACAGAGATGTCGTCACATAGGACCTGAACCTCGAATGAGTAAACTCAAGCTGAATTTACATCTAGAAGCACCAATGCAGGAACATCACAGATGTTGCCGCAATTACGATCTTAGATTACACCCTACAGTGTAGCAACATCCTGCAGATCTCTGAAGAGAACATTCAATCTGCGTGAGTGCACAATTGTACTCTAATTAACTTTGACAGCTACAAAATCTAGATCTAGATCTGGGAATGAAGGCTGAACCCTGCAACATTTTGAAGGCTATAAATAGAAGAACAAAGAATTAAGAAATCATCAAGAGCTAAGGGATTAAATTTTACAAATTCTGTGTGATTTTGAGATTTGAGTTGGGAATTGGGAAGCTGATGAAGCAAGTCTGCAGCAACTTCTGACGAGAGGTGCTTTGTGCTAGGCAAGAGGAATGATCAAGGAGTAGTCTTAGTAGTCTAGAGATAGTAAGCTTCGATTGTACTCTTTAATTTCTCTTTTGACGATGATGAATTCTAATGACATTAAATGGATATGAGAGTATCTTTTGGTGTTAGATTATTTTGACTCTTATTTAATACTGCTTATCTATTTATTCTTGGATCTAACCGCTTTAAGCACAAGAGTGAAATTGCAGTCTGCCGACATCGAGAGATGCGGTGACAAGTTAGGTTAACAAGTAAGTTAGGCGAGAGCTGCTTGGGGTTAGAAACATTCCAATCACTTGTTCTTGGATGCACAACATTGCTTACACCAAGAGGTGGAGTTATTGGGTATTTAGGTCTAGATTAAATACAGAGTTGTTGATGGTAAGAACTCAAGAGAGATTTATTGCTGCAACAATTCATTTAAACTTTACCTTGTCGACACATTCAGCATTGCAACTTTGCAGAATCAGTGAACCATTCCTACCCTTTTACACTTGATCACTTTTACATTTCATGCATTTAAATATTTAGCACTCAACACTCAACACATTTGATTTACTTTCAGTACATTGACATTTAACCTCTGACATTTAACTCTAATTTCATTGATAATATTAACTATTTTAGTATGTAGATCTAACGTAATTGCACTGACATCCTTACTCACATTTTACTCAATTTTAGTATTAATTGCTCCGACAGTTAATATCAAGAACCCATTTCCTCATGGGATTGATATCCGATAGAATTTTCTATCATCTAATCGACGTGTGTACGCTTGCACAATTGCTGTGACGTTTTAGACGCGATCAAGTTTTGGTATCATTGCTGGGGAAATTGGTGTTTGTTTGATGTTTATTTTTGTAGTTGCAATTAATTCTACTTAACTTTTTATCTCTATTAATCTATTTATATTTCTCTAATTGTTTTTTTTTTTCAGATTTTTAATTGTTGCATGTCCACAAGGAGAAATCCTAAGGACATTGTAAGCTTTGATCCAAAGCTTGAGAGGACACTTAGGAGGAGAAGGGAAGAACAAAGGAAAATGACTGGTAATAACAACAACAACAATTTACCACTATTGCTGCCACAAGATGAAGTTCCTCTAGTGCTGCCACAAATTGTTAATAATATACCACCACCACGACCACAAAAAGAAGAAGTAAAAAATAGGACAATAAGAGATTTTGTTGTGCCTATACTTAATGATTTGCAATCAGGGGTTGTGAGACCAACTATTCAAGCTGGAAATTTTGAGCTAAAACCAGTGATGTTTCAAATGTTAAATTCAAATGGGCAATATTCTAGATTTCCTCATGAGGACGCAAGAGAACATTTAAAATAATTT
This sequence comes from Kokia cookei, assembly GCA_039519145.1. Lineage (NCBI taxonomy): Eukaryota > Viridiplantae > Streptophyta > Magnoliopsida > Malvales > Malvaceae > Kokia > Kokia cookei. Next base: position 15,579,418 of record CM076908.1, read on the forward strand.
TTGCTTATTTGTGCATCCTTTAGTCAACATGGTGTCCTTGATGATGCCTTGAAAGGGCAGTTATTTCCTTATTCGTTTCAGGGTAAAGCGAGAACATGTTTATTAGGATTGCCGGCAGGATCAATTACATCTTGAAATGCATTAGCAACGTAGTTTGTTTTACGTTTCAATCCACCGATAATGAACGCAAGGTTGCGAAATGATATTACTGCATATCATCAACTAGATGTTGAGAATTTACATACAACATGGGAGCGTTATAAAACATTGCTTCGACGCTGCCCAATGCATGAAATTCAGCAGGAGACCCAGATTGAAATATTTTACAATTATTTGAATGCTCAGACAAGGAACCTTGTCGACGCATCTGCTAATGGTCCTTTGTTGGATTGTACATATAATGAAGCTGTAAGAATTATAGAGAGAATTGCTCAGAATGATTATCAATATCCGATCTCTTGTTCTGCACAAGTAAAAACTTAACCTTGGAGTTCTTGAGTTAGATGCTATTTCTGCTTTTTCAACATAGGTTTCCTCATTAGCCAATATCATAAAGAATATAAAGAGTAAAAATGATGTTGCTCCTATTCAAGTGGCACAACAATTAGATGCGCCGATATTTTCTTGTGAAATTTATGGCGACAATCATAGTTATGAGGACTACCCACAACATGCAGAAAATGCTTTCTATGTCAACAACATCAGAGGGGGTTCATTTGTTAACTCATACAATAACTGATCTCAACAACCTTGGGGGAATCAAAATGCTTCCACATTCAGATATGAAAATTCCTCAAATCAAGGGCATTATAGATAAAAGAGTTTCAATAACAACCAATAGCAGAATTACAATAAGAATTCACAAGTAAATTCTCGATCTGAACAGATGCAATCACATAGTCAGATATAACCACAATCTCGATTACAACCACAACAGTCTATGCTGCCACTTATGCAAGGACAGCATCATCAACATCAACAACAGCAATTTTCTCAACCTAAGTTAGATCCTATGGCTGCTCTTGAGGTACTGATACGCATTTATATCACACAAAATGAAGCAATAGTACAAGGAAACTCTTCTTCCATTTGAGCATTGGAAGCCCAGCTAGGACAGTTGGCTTTTAATCTCAGCACTAGGTCACCAGGCACTCTGCCTAGTAATACTGAGAATCCTATGCAAAAGAGGAAGGAGCATTGCAAAGTAATCACGCTAAGAAGTGGCAAGCAGACGATGGGACCAAGCAGTTCTGACCAAGACCATGTCAACGCATTTGAACCACAACAACAAGAAGAGGAGGCAACTGAAGAAAGTAAAGTAAAAGCAAATGAAAAAGAACTAACTGTAGGGCTATCTATACCTGCAGTTTGCCCAACTAAGTTGTCGACGCAAGTGTCAATGTCGACACCATCGAGTTTTTCACAATAACCCACTGCTGCAATACCTTTGCCATTTTCGCAAAGATTTAAAGAGAAAATTCATGATAAAGAGTATCAAAAGTTTGTTTCTACTTTGAAACAATTACATATTAATTGTTGATGCTCTTGTGTAGATACCTAACTATGGGAAATTTAAGAAAGAGTTGTTATCAAAGAAAAAGAAATTGTCCGAAATCGAGACGATTGCGCTCATAGAGAGGTACAGCGCTGTGCTTACAAATAAGTTGCCAACCACCAAGATGAAAGACCCTAACAACTTCACAATCCCATGCTCCATTGGAAATCATTATTTAGGTAAGGATTTATGTTATTTGGGAGAAAGTATTAACCTTATACCTTTGTTTACTTTTAAGAAGTTAGAAATAGGTTTGATGAAGCCCACCGTAGTGGCATCACAAGTTGTGGACAGATCCTTAGTACAACTTGAAGCCCAAATCAAAGACATCCTTGTCCAAGTTGAAAAACTTGTGTTCCTTGCTGATTTCATTATCCTAGACTGCAAAGCAGATAAAGAGGTGCCCATTATCTTGAGGCGACCATTTCTAGCAATGGGATGCATACTTATCAATGTATTCAAAGGAGAACTTATCATGCGTCATAACGATGAGCATGTGACCTTCAGTGTGTTTGAGGCATCTTCGTCTAGAACTAAAGAGAAATGTCACCACATCGACGTGCTAGATGAAATCGTTTTGGAAGAATTCAATGCGAGGAGTTCAGCAATATCAAATGAAGATGAAGCGACATTCACTGATGAAATCTTAGATGACTGTGTCGATAAAAAGGAGGTTAACAATTGTGAGTTGAGACAGAATTGGAAATTAGAGTCTTTGGATTTGTCTAACAGGACAATCCCAATGTTTAACCATCTATTGAACAAACTCCTATCTTGGAGATGAAGCCATTGCCAACGCATTTAAAATATGTCTTTATTAGTGACAGTGAGACATTACCTATTATTGTCAAAGCATCCCTCGACGCAACTCAGGAAGATAAGCTCATTGCCATTTTGAAAGAGCACAAAAGAGCATAGCCTGAAGCATTACTGATATTAGAGGCATTAGTCCCTCTTTTTGCATGCACAAAATTAAGTTGGAAGATGAAAACAAGCAATCAATTGAGTAACAAAGACGAGTTAATGAGAAGTTGAAAGAAGTAGTGAAGAAGGAAATTATCAAATGGTTAGATGCGAGAATCATATACCCTATTTTTATAGCAATTGGGTAAGCTCTGTCCAATATGTGTCTAAAAAGAGTGGTTTCATAGTTGTGACCAACGAAAAGAACGAGTTGATCCCTACTCGCATTGCGACTGGCTGGTGAGTATGCATGGATTACCATCGACTAAATACAGCCACAAAGAAAGACCATTTCCCACTGCCTTTCATTGATAAAATGCTAGATAGGCTAGATGGTAAAGCCTATTATTGCTTCTTAGATGGCTATTTTGGATACAACCAAATTGCCATTGCGCTGGAAGATCAAGCAAAGACCACGTTCACATACCCTTTTGGAATATTTGCTTTCTAACATATGCCATTTGGGTTGTGTAATACGCCAACAACATTCCAAAGATGCATGATGGTAATTTTATCGGACATGATCGACGATTCTTTAGAGGTATTCATGGATGATTTCTCTATCTATGGATAGAATTTCGACCAATGAACTGATAATCTGGAAAAAGTTTTGAAGAGATGCGAGGACACAAATCTAATTTTGAATTGGGAGAAATATCACTTCATGGCAACTGAAGGCATTGTCCTCGAGCATCGGATATCTTGTCAGGGCATTGAGGTTGATAAAGCAAAAGCAGAAATCATTGAGAAACTACTACCGCCCACCAATGTCAAAGCAATAAGAAGTTTTCTTGGACACACTAGCTTTTATAGAAGATTCATCCGAGATTTTTCCAAGATAGCTAAACCATTATGCTCATTACTGGAGCAAAATAAAAAGTTTGTGTTTGATACAACTGTCTAGATGCATTTATGACAATAAAGAAGCAGCTAGTACAAGCCCCAATTGTCGTTGCACCGGACTGGACGCAATCGTTTGAACTAATGTGCGACACCAGTGATTTTACAGTGGGAGTTGTCTTAGGTTAAAGAAAAGAGAAGGTATTTCACTCTATCTATTATGCTAGTAAAACTCTAACTGAAGCGCAGGTTAATTACACAATAACTAAGAAGGAGTTGCTAGCAGTAGTCTTTGCATTTGAGAAGTTTCGATCATATCTTATCGGTGCAAATATTACAGTTTACATGAACCACTTAGCATTAAGGTACCTTTTCACAAAAAAAGATGTCAAATCTAGACTTATCAGATGGATTCTACTCCATCAAGAATTTGACATTGAAATCAGAGATAAGAAAGGATTTGAGAATCAAGTAGCTGACCACTTGTCTCGACTAGAAGTTAGAAGTGAAGATGGGTAGACGTCTCAAATTGTCGAAGCATTTTCAGGCGGGTAATTATTTTTTTGTCGATGCATCGCCCTGGTACGTCGATGTTGACAATTACCTTGTGTGTGGAAAGTTACCCATGAGTTATACTAGTCACAAGAAGATTAGGTTCATACGCGATGCTGTAAAATACCATTGGAACGAGCCATACCTATTCAAGGTATGCACTGATAACATCATTCGTCACTATGTACCTGAAGAAGAAATTATTTCAATTCTGCGACATTGCCATGATGCCCCTTATAGAGGACATTTTGGTAGCTCAAGGACTGCTGCTAAGGTCCTACAATCAGGATTTTATTGGCCCACATTGTTTCGAGATGCCCATAATTTCGCACAACAATGTGATCGATGTCAACGTACTGGTTCCATATCTCGACGTAATGAGATGCTCCAACAACCTATAATGGAGGTAAAGCACTTTGATGTTTAGGGTATATACTTTTTGGGACCATTTCCAATCTCTTTTGGAAATGTGTTTATCTTAGTGGCTGTTGACTATGTCTCGAAATGGATCGAGGCAATTACGGTGCCAAAGGTTGACACTCGAACGGTGTTGAAGTTCTTTCACACATACATCCTTACAAGATTTGGAACACTGAGAGCATTGATAAGTGACCAAGAGACTCATTTTTATGATAACCAAGTGACGACCGTATTAAAAAGATATAGTGTGAAGTATCGTATGGCTACTACGTATCACCCACAAACCAATGGTCAAGCCGAAGTATCCAATCACCAAATTAAAGGCATACTTGAGAATGTGGTTAATCCATCTAGAAAAGATTCGTCTTTGTGGTTACATGATGCATTGTAGGCACTTTGCACTGCATACAAGACCCCGTTAGGAATGTCACCGTATCAACTAATGTTTGGTAAGTCTTGTCACCTGCCAGTTGAGCTTGAACATAAGGCTATGTGGGCAATCAAGCAGGTGAATATAGATTGTGAGCTGTTGGAAAGAAAGATTGTTGGACATCACGGAACTAGAAGAAATTCGATGCCATGCTTATGAGAATACTGTAATATATAAGGAAAAGATAAAGAGATGGCACGACAATATCATTTTGCATCGACAATTTCACACTCGTCAATTAGTGCTTTTATATAACTCATGTTTAAAATTGCATCTAGTGAAATTGAGATCAATATGGTCAGGCCCTTTCAAAGTTGTAGAGGCATTCCATAGTGATGTAGTGACAATCGAAAATTTAAAGGATGGACAACAATTTAAAGTAAATGGCCAACGTCTTAAGCATTATGTGAGCCCGGACGATAGAAAACCAAACAAAGCCGTTGACCTGGTCACATTTAAATAATCTTGATTCATTTCTCTATTTACTTTCAGTATTTTAATTTTACTTATGTTGTTTCAAAATATTTTGCAGAAATAAAAATCATCTTTTTGTCGAAGCATTGAATCACGAATTATTGGTGCATTCTGTGATAAGTCAGCATTGTTTTTTTCAGCAAGAATTGCATCGATTGATTTCTCTTCTTGCCTAACCGTTCGATCAAATGAAACAGTGCAATCTGCAGCCTGGCAAATAATGATTGCAGATGTAACATTTCCCCGTAATTCTTTCAATCATCATGCCTAGGTTATAAAACCTCTATCTTGCAATTTTCTTTTCTCCTCACATTTTCCATTGTTGCTACAACTCGTCTTCTTCATTGCCTCTGTATTTTCTTTTCTGTTCATAGAGCAATCATTTTCTGTAACCTTTTCTAACTTCCTTCTTCCATTACAAAGGCTAAAACCTGTGCCTCTAAACACCCTTCAAAAACTCCTTCCAAGAACAACCCGACAACTTCTACTAGGCTTCGACCATAACACTACCTCCTTTTACAAGCCCAGTTTATTCTTGACGACTGCGGCCAAAAACCGTTACCAAAATACCATTCTGAAAAGAAACCTCCATCCTGAACAAGGTCTATAACTTTCTCCAGACTAGACTCTGGAAAAGCATGTTGTCTACACTATCAGCCACCTTGGTTGGGAGTTCTTTTGCGAACATCCTTATGGTTATTCTTCTATATTAGTCAAGGAGTTTTATGCCAACTTGGTGGATCCGGAGCAAGAGTTTTTTTTTGTCCAGGAGGGGCTCATTCTATGGAGAATTGCTCAGATAAACGTGCTATTGAGGATTCCCGAGCGGGTGGACAACCATGTACCATTTATATATCGATTAAACAATGACTGTATGGCTCAAATGATACAGGACTTATGTGTTGATGGAGCTACTTGGATTGGAAATAAGTTCCACAACTACACCATGCACAAACGATACCATACAACCTTTAGTAAAGTTTGGTTCCATTTCATTAACAGCCAGATCATGCCTTCAACACATAGCACTACGGTGACATTAGACCGTATGTGTCTCCTGCATTTGATCCTGCACCATTGACACATCAACATTAATGAGATCATCCAGGTCCAGATCACAGAGGCAGCTGGCAAGCAAACTGGTATACTCCCATTCCTTTCTTTAATTATGCTGTTGTGTAAACAGAAGGGCACTGTGCCCAAGGATGGTGAGGAGGTATTAGACAACAAAGGCCCAATCAATAACATTTCCGTTGAAAGGATGACACGTGGCCAAGAGATACCAGTGGCTAAGAAAGCCTCTAAGAAAAAGGATAGAAGTAAGGGTAAAATGAAGGCTGACCAAACCAATGCGCTGGTAAAGTCACAAGTGGTAAAAAAAGTTGGCTTTGATGGAAGTACACCTGGATCACATCGACATGCGTTCAATCCACACTGATGGCATATTAAAGGATATGGATTTTAGACTGTATAAATTTTATGCTTACACAAAGGCATGGAACAAGGCTATTATCGTAGCATTATGCCAGATCAGCCCCACTCCATTGCCAGACTTTCCAACCTTTCCATCCATATTCTGGTTGATGCAATACTCATCATCCAATCAACCTACCCTTGATAGTAGACCTGCCCCTATGCCAACATGGATTCATATTTCGAATGATGACAAGGAAGAAGGGCACTCAAAGGTTGATGAAGATTGCTATCGCACCATGGCCGATCTATTCGAGGATGAGTTCTCCAACAGTTTTGGTGTGAATATGATTGAAAGAGAGGCTATTGTGGATAACAATGTCGATGTAATGGAATACGCTAACATTGGCTTAAATGAACCAGAGCAGCATGTGGCTGAAGGTGCAGACAAAGGAGATGATCAACTGAAGGAACAGGAAGAAGAAGAGAAGAAAGATGAGAATGAAGAGAAAGACCCTGTCGAGATACAAGAAGAGAAAGAAACAGATGCCCCGATAATAATCACTGAAGATGTTGTTGGCACATTAGAGAGTGTGAGGGCATCTAGCTCTGATGAGGCTTGACCTGCTACGAGCCAGGCTAAGGTTGTTACCAGCAAGATTGAAGAACTGAATCCTTTTGCTATCGTGCCTTATGTGGCACCGCTCGTAGAAATCCACCCATTAGAGGTGACAACCGATGAGGCCACCACCCAACCTATTGAGGAGGAGCAATCCGTCGAACTGTTTGGCACGAAGGATAAAAAGAGAAAAAGGCGTAAGGATAAGAAGAAGAAGAAGCACCATGACAAGGGTGAGCACCCAAAGAAAAAGAAAAGGAAAACAAAGGCAGCCTCTGCATCGGCTGTTGACGAGTAAGTTAGTACATTTGTTTTTAATTAGTTTTCATGCATTGTTACAGTCACTGTATTCCTTCTGTTAGTTTAATTGCATTGTAGTTGCACTTTCATTATTTCTGTATACTACTGTCAGTGCATTGGGTACAATGCAGACTTTAAATTTGGGGGGAGATAATGTGAAATGAAAATGCAATTACACCCACATATTTGAATTCTACTTGTTTCTTTTGTTAATGAGAATATGCAAAATTTAAATAGAAATGTGCCTACAACTTTTTTTTTTTTGCGTAATTCTTGAATTGTTTGGATGCTAATGTGGAAATTGGATGAATATGAATGATTGATGAGTCTGCTATTTTTGAATGAATAATTAGAATATCTTTAGTAATGAATGGATAGTGTTGATGTTTGAATCTTGAACTAACCGACCAGTTGTAACGGCATTATATGGAAAAAAGACAATCCAATGTGAGTGCGTTATGACTTTTCAAGGGAGAACACTCCGCTGCAGGTTTAGAAAAATCATCTAGCCAAAGGCTGTCACTGCAAGAGTGTGTGTCGGTGCAATTACATACCTCTTAGGGGTTTGATGCACCCCATCGTTAATACCCAAGAACAAAGGTAGAGTAATGCAATGACATCTCTCAATCATTTTTAAAGAAAATGAATGAGAAAAAGGAAGAAAAAGAAAAAGGAAAGAAATTTTTGATAAATATTGTATTGGTTCAAGGAAGATTAGGATTCAATGCATAACATTAATATTTATGAAGTTGCAGTTTTCAATTATTCATGCCTATAAATTGTCGGTGCGTTAGTATATCATGTAAATACAATTTGTGCACTAGGATTTCAGAAAATTCAAGTTGTGAGAATATTGATTGCGGGGACATTTCTACTTGTGACTTTGTTAATTTTTGTTTACTTGAGGATAAGTAAAAACACAAGTTTGGGGTGTGATGGTATTACAAATGACATATATTTTCTCCCTATATTAGTGTTTTAATTGTCTCTTTTGCACCTCATTTAGCATGCATATTAAGCATTTTATACTTAGTTTTTATATTTTTCAACTCATTGCTAGTTAGTTTAAATTATTGTTGTTTTTCATCTATTTTTGTACTAATGTCGACGCAAGTAGCAGATATATTGCGCCTTAGAATTTTCAGTGCAGGAACTCAAACCAAAAGATTAATATTGGAAGAATGCAGCCAAAAGTTCAGCTTAGAATTACGATAGAGATGTTGCCATATAGAACCTGAACCTCGAATGAGTAAACTCAAGCTGAATTTACATCTGGAAGCACAAACGCAAGAACATCAGAGATGTCGTCGCAATTACAATCTCATATTGCGCCCTGCAGTGTAGCGACATCCTGCAGATCTCTAAAGAGAATATTCAATCTACATGAGTGCACAACTGCACTCTAACTAACTTTGGTAGCTGCAAAATCTAGAGCTGGATCTAGGAATGAAAGCTGAACCTGCAACATTTTGAAGGCTATAAATAGAAGAACAAAGAATGAATAAATCATCAAGAGCTAAGGGATTAAATTCTACCAATTCTGTGTGATTTTGAGATTTAAGCTGGGAATAGGGAAGCTGATGAAGCAAGAATGCAGTAACTTCTGACGAGAGGTGCTTTGTGCTGGGCAAGAGGAATGATTAAGGAGTAGTCTAGAGATAGTAAGCTTCGATTGTACTATTTAATTTCTCTTTTGACGATGATGAATTCTAATGACATTGAATGAATATGAGAGTATCTTTTGGTGTTAGATTATTTTGACTCTTATTTAATACTGCTTATCTATTTATTCTTGGATCTAACCACTTTAAACATGAGTGAAATTGCAGTCTACCGATATCAAGAGATACGGTGACAAGTTAGGTTAACAAGTAAGTTAGGCAAGAGCTGCTTGGGATTGGAAAGATTCCAGTCACTTGTTCTTGGATGCGCAACATTGCTTACACGGTGGAGTGATTGTGGGTATTTAAGTCTGGATTAAATAGAGAGCTGTTGTTGGTAAGAACTCAAAAGAGATTTATTACTACAACAATTCATCTAAACTTTACCTTGTTGACACATTCAGCATTGCAACTTTGCAGAATCAGTGAACCATTCCTACCCTTTTACACTTGATCACTTTTACATTTCATGCATTTAAATATTCAGCACTCAACACTCAACACTCAACACATTTGATTTACTTTCAGTACATTGACATTTAACCTCTGACATTTTAACTTTGATTGCATTGACAATATTAACTATTTTACTGTGTAAATATAACGTAATTGCACTGACATCCTTACTCACATTTTACTCATTTTCAGTGTTAATTGCTCTGACAATTAACATCAAGAATCCATTTTCTCATGGGATCGATATCCGATAGAATTTTCTATCAACTATACTTGCATCGACGTCTGTACACTTGCACAATCACTGTGATGTTTCAAACGCGATCATGTACCCCTTAACCTTAGTGGTAATGACTTGAAATAATGAGACACTAACTCTTAAAAAAGCTAAAACTTTTCAGAGATGAAATGAAAACCATTTTCTGTATTCTCCTTACTTCTATCTTTATCTCTTTCTAATCGAGCTCTCTTGGGTGTCCCTACACTGGTCACTGTGGCTCACCGCTTCGATCTCCCTTCCAGATAAGTATATTGACCTTCTTTTAGACAGTTAATGTCTAGGTTGTGCACATGCATGTTTGATTGTCGTAAGATATGGATAAACTCAACACTCTGAAAATGCTTCTTTTCTTTATGTATTCTCTGTATGATAGCACAAATTTCCAGTTTATCTTTCTACTGAGATTTGCTTTTGAGAATAACAGATCTTGAGTCCCCTAAAATACTGACCCTATAAAAACCCCTATTTGCTCCAATTCTTGTAGCTTCAAGGCAGGCTAGGGCTTCAGTCACAAAAGTAGAAGCTACATGGTTGTGGATCTTTTGTATTGTATCTACTATCTCTCTGTCTTGGTTCCATATGACATTTCTAGTCCCAGATTTACCCGATTCTTAATTGTAAGAAGCATCAAAATGAATCTGAACCTTAGATCTGATCTCTCCTGCTGCATCCTGACAAACAATAGAACTAGTGAGTGGTGATTCTTGACATTCCTATAACTCTTTTATGTAGTTCTTTATTCTCTGTGCCGTACTATTTCCCCTAAACTGATGTTTCCCATGTACCGTTTTGTTTCTACAGTTCCATAACCACCATATACTGACACAAAATAGTATGATCTGATCTGTAAGAGAAGTTTGGATGACCCAAGTAAACCATTCATCCCCCACTGTTGTAGTATTCATAGTCAAATAACGGAATCCAAGACTAATCCATGTCTTTAAAGTGATAGGATAATCCTTAAAGGTATGTAGGATCATTTCCGTGCCAGAACCACATCTAGGACATATTCGAGCATGAAGATTGCCAAATGTGGGAAGAAAATTCTAGAAAGATCGCCATACAACGAGCCTTATCTTTGCTGGAATTTATGTTTTCCATAACTTTCAAAATAAATTTATATAACCATGGGTTGTATAACTAGGTAGCAAAGTATTCTCACGTAATAGTTTATAGGCTAACCTGATCGAAAATTCCCCCACGGGTTGCCCCGCCATACTTGCATATCCTCAGCACTACTACTAGCCAACGAGATTTGGACAATCTTTTCAGCTATCTCCAGTGGAAAGGTAGTATATACTAACTTGACATTCCACCTTATTTTATCCACATTCATTAGACCTAAAATCCTATTTAAATTACCAAGATTAATTGGCACACTAATCTTGTGATTATCAATGCCAGGCACCCATGCCTTACCAAGAATGGAGATACTGTTTCCCGAGCCAACCTGCTAACACAACCCATCTACTAGCAACCCTTTAGCGGCCCATACTCTTTTCCAAGTGTATGAAGGTAACTTTCCTAATTCAGCATTAAGGAAATCTAAATTGGGGTAATATTTTGCTTTAAGAACACGGCCTAATAATGAATCGGGATAAGTAAGCAATCACCAACCCTGTTTGGCTAACAAAGCAATATTAAATTTGAGCAAACTATGAAAACTTAGCCCTCTCCATTCATTAGGCATACACAAATGATCCCACATGCACCAATGAATCTCGTGTCAACTAGGCCCTTTTTGCCACCAGAATTTTGTAATAATCTGTTCCAATTCTAAACAAAGGGATTTTGGTAATAAAAAATAACCCATAGAATAAAGTGGTATAGCTTAAAGCATCGAACGTACAAACACCTCTTTGCCTCCTTATGATAAATAACAAATACTCCAGCCATCTATTTTCTTTTGATATTTGTCCTTCAAATTTCTAAAGGTTGTTGTTTTGGTTTTGCCCACCAAATTAGGTAAGCCTAAATACTTTTTTGGATCCGTGGAAACACGAACCCCCAGAATACCAGCCACCAATTGTCGATTCAAAGGACTAGTATTAGTGCTAAAGAAAATGATAGACTTACTGTAATTAACGCATTGCCTCATATTTACTCAAAATGTCTCTAAGCACTTGAGCTCTCTTTTCTGTGGCTTCATTAAATAGAATGCAGTCATCAGCAAAAAAGAGATGTGATATATGAGGGCTATTTTTACTAACCTTTGCTCCACGAATCTGATTGTCACGTAAGGCCATCAGCATTAATGAAGAAAGACCTTCGCTACAAATTAAAAACAAAAAAGGACTTAAAGGATCCCCTTGCCTCAAACCCCTGCTTGGTTTGAATTTCTCTCCAAATTTGCCATTCACCAAAATTGAGTAGGAAACATAATTGACACATCTCAGTATCAAAGTAATCCAGTCACTATCAAATCCCATTTTGTCCATTACTGCTCTTATAAACTCTCATTCTACCCTATCATATGCTTTACTCATGTCAAGTTTCATAGCCATAAAACCCTTCTCTCCCAACCGCTTCTGTCGATAAGTATGTAAGATTTCATAAGCCACAATAACATTATCAAAAATTAGTTTATTAGGGACAAACGCACTCTATGCTTCATCAATGCACTTACCCAACACCCCTTTGAACTGCTTAACTATCATCTTTGCTACTATTTTATACAAGACATTGCACAAACTAATAGGACGAAAGTTTGATAAATTCGTTGGATGGGGGATTTTAGGGATTAAAACGATGCTTGTAAAATTGAGCTCATTAAAGTTCGCACCATTATTTAGAATATTAAGACAATAATCAACAACATCAATACCAATAATATTCCAACATGATTAAAAGAATAGAGCAGGAAAACCATCGTTACTCTAGGCTTTTATCGGGGGCCATGTCTTTTAAAGCTATCTGAACATCTCCTGCTATAAACGTCACAGTCAATCCCCTATTGTCCTCACTCGTTATTACACGATCAATACCCGACAGTATAAAAGATGGATCATTCATACTAGCAGACTGAAATAAATCTATAAAATAACTCCTAGCCAATTCCCCCATCTCATCTTCGTTTATTATAAAACGGTCATCAACAGTTGTTAAACCTCATATACGATTCCAGCTTCTTTATCGGGAGGCAAATTTATGGAAGAAAGCAAAATTTTTGTCCTATACTTTTAGCTAATTGGCTCGGGCTCTTTGCACTCAATATATTTCATCTTTATCAATCTCTAAATTCAGTAGGACCCTGTTGCAAATAATGTCAGCCAAATTTTTTTCATTTGGTTCCTTCAAACACAACTCTTCAATTTTCCTAAACAAGCTTGCTTTTTGCCCTCTACGTTGTAAAACAATACATTTTGACGAACGGATCAATCCATCCTTTAAAAGGCCAAGTCGTAAGAGTAAGTCTTCACTAGAATAGAACCATAAACCTTGAATCGTATTGGCAAAAGAATGCTTCACAGCCCACCAGGACTCAAATCGAAATAGCTGACTTCTAGACTGATTTACTAAAGGGCTCGTACAGAGGAGAATAGGGCAAGATCTGAAAACGAGTGGGGCAAATGTTGAATAAAATCATTCAGAAATAGATCCATCTAATCTTCACATGCCAAACCCTATCTAGGCGCTCCCTAATATTATTAGTAGGGAAATTGTCTCTTTCCCACGTGAACCAAAGTCCCGAATAACCTAAGTCCAATAGTCGACATGTCTTTATCACTTCACAAAAAGCTTCCATGCACCCTTCCTCTCGCTGTAGCCCACCATTTTTCTCGAAGGCAAACAAAATTTCATTAAAATTCTCACAAATTATCCAAGGGAGATTTTGATTAGACCCAATTTGTCTAAGAGTGTCCCACAACGCTCTTCTATTACCAGCATAAGGAGAACCATAAAACCTCGTGAACAGCCATGAGGAATTAACTTCATTATCCAATATTTCAACATCGATATGTCTAAGAGAAAAACCACGAAGGGAGATTGAACAATTATCCTTCCATCTTAACGCTAGGCCCTCATAAGAACCTTCTGCAGAAACATAAAAACCATTTAAAAATCCAAAATATCTACGAATTTTATCCATTTGAATGCTGCTAACTTTGGTTTCCATAAAGAAAACCACTTGGAGATTGAACACCTTCAACACGTGCCGAAGGCGTCTTACTCTCCAAGGGTTCCCCAACTCTCGGACATTCCAGGTTAATATTTTCATTATGATCAGTCGACATGCCATTTAGCAGCCGCCGATATAAAAGAACTGGACTTGCTTTCCTTCCCTTCCACCAATCTTGAATTCAACTTCCCATCTGATGCCCCTTCAAATCTTAAAGAACGTCTCTACCTTTTCTTTCCATCAACCTTGACAAGCAAAATTTCATTAGAATCATGATCCATATTCACTAAAGCTATTACTAAAGCAGGGTCTCCAACAAGATTAACTCCAAGCATCAGATCTAAATTATTGACACACCATTTTTTTAACCCAAATCCATTTCGAACATCACTCATTGATTGTCTCAACCAAATGCTATTCATTGCTAAGGCTCTACTTGTTTGTGCTTTAATGGATAGATCCCACCCCATCTCTGTTACCTCATATCCTAATAACATCCTATCTTCACAAAAAGAGTCATTATAACCTAACTTGCCATAGAAAAAACAGAATAACGTCAATCTCTCGTACTTAAAAAACATATAAGCAATATTTCCAAGGGAGAACTAGAGTTTCTTTTTCCTTTTCAAAGGGAGACGAACGTCCATGGCAACCCGAATTCCCATATAACTCTCTTGTCCTCTAGATAGTCCTTCACAATCATATTCTAAAATTTCCTAATAAAATTACCTAGCTGCCTCGCAAGAATTTCAAAAAAAAACCTCAAACGGACATCATGAATCTAAACCTAAAACGTGACTAAAATCAAAGGGACTTTCAATGGATACTCTCCCTCAAATAACACATGAAAAACCAAAAGATGATTATTAAAGGTCCACGGTGCACCTTTCACTACTCGATCCAGATCCATACGACGAAAAAATCTAAACAATAACCTTTTATCCTCAATATCCAATATCTTAATACCCTTAACAGGATGCCATAAATTAGCCAAAGTAGATTTCATGATTGGAAAGTGAATAATGCTTGCAGTTAAAAAACATCCCACCAAACTAAAACTATTAACATTTGCTAAGGGCCCCGTACCTTTCTATGCTTGTACTAACTCATCTTCCTGATCTTCCAATGATAAAGCAGCCAGATCTCGGTCCATTTTAGTTTTGAAAGAGACCACGTACCTTGCAACCACCACAACTGTTCGTGAGGGACTTTTACCACGGATAAAACGCCACCTCTGTTGCGTCAACAAAAAACCCCAATCTGCAAAGGGACTATGCTAGTCAATGTGAAGAGACAAACAAAGAAACCCAAAAGAGAGATCAAAAAAATCAAAAGGAAGAAGAAACAAAGAAACCCTAATCGTGCTAAAGAGAAGTAGAGAGAAACGTGCAAGAAGCAAACTTTTAAATCATTATTATTTAAAGATATATGATCAATTATTTTTATTTATTTAATAATATATTCTTAATTTATGTAATATGGAATAATTATAATATTTTATAATAAGTCTAATAAATTTATTAATTATGTTTTAACAGTTTAAAAATAAACTATGGAGCAATCTTAGAATGTGTTCGAGTATAATTAGAATGTCATAGGATATTGATGTAACAACTCAAATCCGGCCCAGTTGGTATGACTGAATTCAAAAAGCTACATTGGTCATTGGAATGGTCCAAAAAATATTTCGTAGTTTTCAAACGTACTTTTAAATCATTTGCATAAATCGTTTCAAACTAGTGAAATAGAAAATTTTAGAAATTTATGACTTCGGTATTTTATTTGAAAAAGTTTTATCGTTGTTCAATACTTTCGTAATTTCAATCATATTTCAAAATCATTCATTTATTTATTCAAAAACAAAAAGGATTTTGTTATTCATCGTTATTCGGGAAAAACATGTTATTTTCAAAAATCAAATATCTATAAAAATCTTGTTAGTAATCATTAATAATTTTGAAAACAAGGTCTAATTTTATTAAAAACTCGTCTCACAATATTGCAGCAAAAAACTGTAATGTTAACATATTTTTATAAGAATCTTAACGAAAAATTTTATTGAAACCATATTTTGTTAAAAATCGATATTTTATGTAACTTTGATAAAGCATCAATAGATGATTTAAAACCTCAAAAACCAAGTCATAGTTTTTTTCTAAAACTCATTTCTCATTGTCAAAGTGGAAAAAAGTAATTTTGTCAAGTTTTAATAAAAATCAAGTTTCATAAATAATCTTATCAAATATTAATTTGTAACACCCAAAACCTGAAAATCGTCGCCGATTAGGGTTTCGATATCTTACTATTCATTTATCACTGTTCATCTATAACATCATGTCATTAAATCTTATTTTAAAATAGAATTTCACTCCACACGTCATATGTCGTCATTAATTATAAACACAATTCAACATGGGCAAAAGGGTCATTTTCAACATTTTTGAAGACTTCTACCGGTACTTGTTGGACAAGTATTGGTGGTTGTCAAATCAGTAAACAGATCAGGAATAGTGCGGACCTCTACCAATACAAGTGACAGTTATACCGGTACAAGTGACTCTTCTACCGAAACAAGTCTTACTTCTACCAATACTAAAAACTCCAGAGAGCTAAAAAATCTCACCTTGTAACTTCTACCGATACTTATAAACACATAACTACGAATACTTGCTATTTAACTACCGATACAACCTATGTCAGTGAGCAACCTCTCTCTTACCCTGTACTACTATCGATACATGCGTGGGTTCTACCAAAACAAGTATGCAGAATCTCAAGAATCATGTCAAAATACAAGTTTTCAGCACAAATCGTTCATGACTTTAATATGCATTAAGCCAACACGAAATGCATAGATTTCAAGTCATTACATAGTGCCTTAAATTAATAAACTAACTTGCACAAACATACATCATTACATTCAATATCTCATTAACATAACAAAGTTTTAACAATTTCAATTACATAAACAAAGATAACATCATCCTAGTACATGCCATATAACCAAGTAATGTAAGGACTACTGAACAACTCCGGGATAGTGTGATGCTCCAAGATGATCCGATCTCCGAACAGAAAAAATTGAATCTACAAAACACAACAATTTCCACAGGTAAGCATTTCAAAGCTTAGTAAGTTCATAAAGCTAAGTAGATTTACCAACTTCAAGAGTTATAAAATCTAATCAATCAAACTAAGTAAGCTATAGAATTCCGAGGTTGATTTCAATTCACATTTGATTCTCACAATGACACAGAGTCATCGGACCTTTAATTTGTATTGGAATTCATTTCATTTAGTACTCACAATGACACATAGTCATCAAATCTCACAATCCATAAAGGATTCACATATTCATGATGACAAGTAGTCATTGAACCTCAAAATCCATAAAGGATTCATATACTCGCGATGTCACATAGTCATCGGACTTGATAATCTGTAAAAGATTCATATACTCGTGATGACACATAGTCATCGGACCTCATAATCCGTAAAGGATTCATATACTCACGATGACATATAGTCATTGAACCCTTTTACATTTACAACTCAAAGCCCGTTAGCCTTTTCTTTCCTTTGTTTTCGTCTTCCATACTTCCAGTCATAATTTCAACTCACTGCAATTGTTTACTAACAAAAATATGCAATTTAAATTAAGATTTAACAATACAAACTTACCGGACTGGATTGCGGTGGTGAATACACCCTAGGGACTATTCTTCTAATTTTTATTTTCCGCGATCGGTGGCATGATCGCAGTCTACATCCACAAGTCATTCAATTTCTCACATTAATCACATAATCAATTCATTTAACACAATCTAGTCATTTTTGGTAAAATTATGATTTTACCCCTAACCCTTTACTTTTGTTCAGTTTGGTCTCTAGACACAATTCATGTAAAGTAATCCTTTCTCTTACACAAACAATACCATCCAAATAATCGTAGGTCTCCACAAGTCCCTACACTTCATCTATTTCACATCAAATACACATAAATTTTACTATTTAACATTTTAGTCCTTAAACCCTAATTTCATCCAAAATCACTTCACAAAAAAATCCAAGCCAAACATCAAACATATAAATTCATCAAAAGCTTTTAAGAACAACCATATTTAACAATGGCAAGTTTCACAACATTTGACAGATTTACAGATTAGTCCTTAAATAAGCTAGATTAAGCTAATACGGACTCTAATTAATCCTGTTTATAAGTCAA
This sequence comes from Kokia cookei, assembly GCA_039519145.1. Lineage (NCBI taxonomy): Eukaryota > Viridiplantae > Streptophyta > Magnoliopsida > Malvales > Malvaceae > Kokia > Kokia cookei. Next base: position 15,597,726 of record CM076908.1, read on the forward strand.
TATTAGTCATGAAAATCCACTCACTAAATTTCCTTTATTTAATTTACTCATTTAGTCCTAATCTCTTAACTCAAATTTTACACCTTTTATAATTTAATCCTTTCTACTCAATTAACTATCTAAACGACAGAATTTCTCAAACAAAATTTAACACGATGATACTAACATCATAAATTTTAAATAAACAATATTTATGAATCAATTCATCGGAGTTGCGGTCTAGAAACCATTGTTTCCAACACCACTGAAAAGCGGGCTGTTACATAATTTATGCATTTTTTAAACTTAATGTCATGCAAGCAATTTATGCAAATTAGAATGAAAAATCTCCAAAATAAAGTCAACAGTCCATACTCAACCTTATTACAAGCCTAAAATATCAAAATAAAATTTAATTATTTTAATTTAAAAAGAATTTCGAGAAACTCCTCCAAATATCGTCATCGAATCCTAACTTTAGGGTTATTTCTAAAATTAGAAAACTAAAAGGGGTCAGCTATAAAGCTTAGTGTGAGATTAATATAAAAATATACTTTATACAATCATAATACTCATATCAATTTCATATAACATAATATGTCACACTTATACTATGCATGATCATGTATTTGCACATTTTGTAAAACGATGCAAATATTAGGAAAACGATCCTACCCATCTCCGCTACACATCATAATTGAGTTTTCAGATCTCATTCATCCAACACACCAAATTGTGAATATGTCACCAAAATCGTAGATAAACTCCACATAATCAAAATCGTGAACAGTGTCACTTTAATGTAGATAAACTGTCACATACTTCCACCTTTCACATATCCTACCCCATTATGTGATATGATCAAAATACTCAAATCATTAAACATGCAAATCACATATATACGTAATATATCAATAGTTCTCATTTATAATTCTTGCACAATCCACATATGTCATAATATCATATAACATGAGAATAAGACTTTCATACATTTTGTTTCAATAAATAATAATCAAGATCATATGACATATAAATAAATAAAAATTCAACGGTTTAGATTCACTTACTTGGATATTCCTTTTTGATGGGTACTTATTCTCCCATTTTTGAATACTTTTAGTGCTCGCATAAAACAATAATCAAGTAATAATAATTTATTTTAGCATTTTTAACGATATATATTTTTGTATATATAACTTGAAATAAGTTAGACTCACACATGATCTAAGCAACTCCAATGCGAAAAACTCCTTCTAATGCCCACTTCTAGATTTAATTAGGTCTGTCTCGAATGTTTATACGACTAGAATCAGAGATGTGATTCACTTTCCAAAAGTCAAATGTGTTCAAATTGTTAGTAATTGACCCTTTACACAATATCAATATACGAGATGTTAATATCGAAGAAAAACAATGTCTAAGAATAATACTACATTCAGATATTAATAAAAAGATGAGGAAGAAGTGTGATTTAGTACCCAATATCATCTCATACTTACGTTATTCCTTAATTGAATCATTGTTGTATCAATCGATCAAGATGAGAGAAAGGATGAGTCGAAGAAATAATTGATAGCAAAGGATCTTTTTAGGATAAAAGCAATAAAATTCCAGCAAGTATTGAGTCAAATAAAAGGATAGAGATTAAGGTGGAAGTGGAGAGTTTTTTTAGAAGAGAAAAGAAAAATAAGAAAAATGGTGGACACAGTGGTGGTCCAACGGTTGTTCGACGATGGTCCGGTGGTGGTGTGGTTAACTAATGGTGGTGGAAAGTGGAATAGAAGTGGAGAAAAAGAGGTGCAATGGTGGCTCAAGAAGAAAATGGAAGAGAAAGGAGGAGCAATGGAGGAATCAATCAAGACAGGAGGAGGAGACACCAAAATGAGAGAAAAAAAGTGAATTGTGGCTAACTTAAGTGGGATGGATGGTTCAAGCTTGGTAAATGGGAGAAAATGGAAGCTTTGGGGGACAATGGCATGGAAAGTGGATCAAAAGGGAACATGTGGAGTGAAAAGGGGGTTTATGGAGAAAGTTGAATAACTAAAGGAGGAAAGAATCATTCTTTGCATGGTAATTAGGAGTAAACGTTTATGGAAGCTCTGACCAAAGTTTTATGAGCCATAAAAGTACATAAAAAATATGAGAATGTGGGGAATTAAATGTAAGGCCTTTAAGAAATTAACTAAGCACTTAACTACTTGACCACATTACTCCTTATTATAATTCTTACAACATCTATTTTAAAAACATGGTGTGACCTTTGCTAAGATTTGAGGTAAAATTGCACCATATAGAAGAAAATAATGTGAGGGAAGGGATTCGAACACAAGTCATCAAGGAAAGCTCCACCATTACTTAACCACTATACTTTATACTCATTTATTATCAAATGAGTAAAAGATCATCTAAAAAATTTCGGGTGTGATCACTCTCGATTCATTAACCTAATTTTTATTAACTTGAATTTTGAGATGTGACAATTGAGCTCATTGGTCTTGTGTATATTGCTAAGTTTGTTTAATGAACTCATGAGTTTATGTGTTTGGAGCGCATTTTGATTGATCCATATGTAAATTTTGGTGCATTTGGAGGGTATATTGTTGTGCTTATCACATTTTTGATGTGTTTGATTGGAAATCATGTTGCTACATGCACAAAGTTTTGTTATTCTATATGGTGGCTTTGGGTTTATCCATTTATTTGTACAAAGTTTTCATGTTTGATTGTTAAAAATGACGTCGATAATGGCGATAGAACGATCACAAAGCAATAAGAAAAGAAAATAAGAACACATAGATTTTACGTGGAAAACCCTTTCGGGAAAAACCACGGGCAGAGGAGGAGAAATTCACGAATGTTGAAAATAGAATGATACAATAGGACTTTTGACTACATCTATTTAAAGGTTGAAAAATCCTATTCTAATCAATGTCAAATAGAAGAAGTGTAGTTCTATATAGATTTAGCTTGTGCGGCATGATGCAATTTCTTGAACAAGTGATAGGATTCGGGTTATACAACTCTAACATTCTATTTTCTTACTCTCGACAAGAGAAAAAGAATTGTCACATCCCAAAAATCAGAATAGAAGAAATTGGGTTAGTGGACCAAGAGATGTCACACTTTGAATTTCAATTATAAGCTCGTAAAATTATTTCAAGAATGAGCTATTATCTTAATGGCTAAGAGAAAATAAGGAGATAGTGTAATTGACAAAGTTCGAGACTTGCTAACATACTAGATCAAGTAAAATCAATTCCCTTATAAAATTACAGCTAAAATAGCATACACAATATAATAAAGTTTAGAAAAAATAGGATCATTTGAGATAAGTCTTTAATGCAGTCCCAATCCAATCTTCGTAATTTAAGGGACCCAATTGCTTCATCCGATCCAATTCTCAAGATAAGTTACTTCAAATGAATAGGTTTTTATAAATGAGATATCATATTTCCACAATATCAACAACTGCACAGCCCAAGGATTTTATTCTAAAATAATTGACCACACCAAATATGGCATGTCATGTTGCCTATCACAATGTTTTATGAATGTTTGACGATGAGTTCTCTTGATCTTTGAGGTAGCGTCAATAAAAGAGATGAAGAGTACAAGGACATTAGTGAAGCAGAGTGACATGAGAGGGTCAAATTGTTGAGCTAAAATGTAGAGCGAACGATAAGGGTGGCACTCAATGTTGTGGAGTATATCCATTATTACTAAATTGAAAGAATATATAAAGTTGATGATTAAATTTATTGAAATTTTTAGAATTATAATTAAATTGATCAAATCTGTAAATACTGAAAGTTAAATTTATTATTATACAAAAAAAATTATATCAACATTTCGTTAACGATTTAACGAAAACGAATTAAAGTTTAAATTTCAATAATATTATTAACTAAAAAAATTATATTAATGTGATCAAAATAAAATCACAATAACTACTTACATAATTTACTCAAATTTTAAAATAATATAAATAATTCTACTTTCAATCATCTTATCAAAATGTACTGAAAGATTTCAGATCTGAGTGTTTATTTAGTACTTCAAGAAAATATTCTTTTAATGCAGTAAATGATTGTTATTTTGAGCACACAAAAGGGTGAGAGGATATTTTGCGACATTTGAGAAGCTGGAATAGAGCCAAGGAAGTGGGGTAACCAAAACGAGAGATAACCCAAAAACCAAGCAACGTCGGTGTGCAACTTTTCCACTTCTCCTTCAATTTCTAGCTTTTAATTATCCTCCACGTGTAATGTCCATTCTTCTTGTCTCTTTGACGTTGACCCCATTTAGACAGCCTCATATGATTCTTTATCATCCTACTTCCGTTGCCCTATCCAACTAAAACATCAAAAAGTCCTTGAAAATCATGGAGATTCCTCCAACACTAGACCAAATATAAGATGAAAAAAACTTTATATATTTGCTGCAACAATATAAGGTTCATATAAGTGCTGCTGTTTCTTTCCTTGTGGGAGTTTTTGGGTTTGAAAAATGGAGCGTTATGAGATACTGAAAGATATTGGATCAGGGAACTTTGGTGTTGCTAAGCTGGTTAGGGATAAAGGGACTGGTGAGCTTTATGCTGTCAAGTATATTGAAAGAGGCCCCAAGGTACTAGATTTTGTTTTTAGCTTCATTTTCCTATTGGCTCTCCAAGTTTCATGCCCATCATCTTGTTTGGGTTGTCAATATTTTCTTATGGATGGATTTCAAGAGATTTCTTGTCTATGCAGATTGATGAGCATGTGCAAAGAGAGATTATGAACCATAGATCTTTGAAGCATCCAAATATAATAAAATTCAAAGAGGTAAATATCTATAGTTCCTCATAAAGCATTACTTGTACAAGTTTCAGAGCTCCTTAAATGGAGCACTGAAGGGTTTTGCAATTTTTTTTCTTCTCTTAGAAAATCAGAGTTGATTTGAACAGAACAGGCTTTACAATGATTTATCTTTTGTTCTGTTCTAGCTAACTTAGCCTTGAGATCAACCTACATGGTCAGAGATGTAGCTTCCAGTTTAGCTTTAGGTTCATATTAGGTAACGCCAGTGTTTGATTGAAAATTAACTTGAAAAGGTGAAAACAAACGATTTGGGAGTTTGTGATCTTCAACAGGGCTGCTAAAGTCAATGGTGTCCATCATGGTATGTTTGATCCAATCCCAAACACAACATTTTGCAGGTCCTGTTAACACCAACTCATCTTGCCATAGTCATGGAATACGCAGCTGGTGGAGAACTTTTTGAAAGAATATGCAACGCTGGTAGATTTGGTGAAGATGAGGTATATTCTTATAACCATCTTTTCTTTTTTCTAATTTTTCACATGTTAAAAGTTGTGCTTATTGAATTTCATTTTTTTTAACCTACTTTCATTGTTTTACTGCATCAGGCAAGGTTTTTCTTTCAACAACTGATATCAGGAGTGAGTTATTGCCATGCAATGGTATATATGGCCTTACTTTCTCGATTGGATTCCCCCCTTTTTTTTTTTTTTTTTTTTTGGCCATCTAGCTAAGTTGAGATTTTTATCCCCATTTTCACAGCAAATTTGTCATAGAGATCTTAAGCTGGAAAACACTCTATTAGATGGGAGCAGCACACCCAGACTGAAAATATGTGACTTCGGCTACTCTAAGGCAATGAACCTTTCTGTTTATGATCTACATACTATAAAGTCAATTATTAACTTTGTACTTCATGTTTCAGTCGAGTGTGCTACATTCCCAGCCCAAATCAACTGTAGGAACGCCAGCCTATATTGCACCAGAGGTCTTGTCCAAAAAAGAATATGATGGGAAGGTAAAACTCCTATTAAGACCTTAGTTTTCAGCTCCAAATATTGATGATCAGTGCTTTATCCATGGGAGAAAAAAAATTGTAGATTGCAGATGTTTGGTCATGTGGGGTTACTTTGTATGTCATGCTGGTTGGCGCTTATCCTTTTGAAGACCCTCAAGATCCAAGAAATTTTAGAAAAACTATTCAGGTCAGTTGCTACTAGCAGCCATGACCATGATAGTTCATTGTGTTTATATTAAAAAAAAAAAAAACTAATGTGGATGGACTTCTGACAGCGGATTCTGAGTGTCCACTATTCTATTCCTGATTATGTTCGACTTTCAAAGGATTGCAGACATCTCCTATCCAGGATTTTCGTAGCAGACCCTGAAAAGGTAATTATACAAGTTTTGTCATGTTTACAGCTTTCTTGATATGTAACTTCACTTTGTTTTTACATTTGTTTTTTGGTGATAGAGAATAACCGTACCAGAAATCAAGCAGCATCCCTGGTTTTTAAAGAACTTGCCAAAGGAATTCATGGGAGGAGAGGGAGGAAAGCTGGAAAAGGAAAAAGAAGAACATGAACAGTTTCAAAGTATTGAAGAAGTGTTGTCCATAATTGAAGAGGCTAGAGAACCTGGTGAGCGTCCAAAACTTGGGAGTCAATTACTTGGTGGTAGTATGGAGCTGGATGACTTAGATACTGATGCAGATATAGATGATATAGAGACGAGTGGTGATTTTGTCTGTGCATTGCGAGTGTGAATAATAATTTTTTCAAACGAAAATTCAATAAATTAAAAAAGGGAAAGCAAATTTGAAGGTAAAGAAATGTGGAAGAAGTTGCTTTCCATAGTATAGGAGATAATGGGAGTTGCATCTCAAGCTTTAAAATCTGTCCTATTTTTTGTTCACGTTCGGAATAAGAAATTGACAGCCATATTTTCTATAATTTCCAAATCTGAAAACATAAACGGGTGGCAGAGCAGAAGTCCTTTTGAGGAAGGGCAAAGTAAAATTGATTGGTGGGAAGGTCGGGCCGTTGGATTCCAACATTTTTATTATGTCGTAAGACTCCATCTTTAAAAAAACCATATCCTTTCTGGATTCCATATGATTTATGTCAATGAATGAGCCATCAGTGCCAGTAGGACTCAAACTCATTAATTGGTTTAGACTTTTCTTTTTATATGTTTTTCTAGTCTACCATTAAATTATCAACCAAATCTACATAGTAGGTCGATTTGATATTCAAAATTGAATTTGGATGAAATATTAAGTTTCGATTGGATTCGAGGGTCTACTCCTATCATAGGGAAATGGTTATTGCTAGTTGAAAGTGGAAAGTGATAATGTTTTATTAGCAGAGTTGATTTTAACTGGCGGAATTACAGATAATCATTTGGTTGAATTTCTTTTTGTTCATTATTTGTTGAATCAAAATTGGAAGGTCTTTTTTTGTCATATTCCGAGATTTCAAAATTCTGTTGTTGATCATATAACCAAGTGTATGGCGACAAATTTCACAAAAATTCATTGGTTTGAAGAACTCCACAATCAACTAGAAACTTAATTGAGGTGGATTATGTTATTTCTTTAAGAAACTAATATAATATTTGATTTTCGCTTTAGGTTAGTCTTTATCAATCAAAAAAAAAAAATTATTCTAATTTGATTTGAGATTTAACTAGGGTTATGTTGAATCCATGTTCAAGAAATTGAAATCAATTGAAAATAATATTTTTAATATTTTAATGTTTTACACATGTTTGATGATCCAAAATAAAAAGTATTTTGACAGAATTTTTTTTATAAAAAAAGTATGAAAAATAATAATTAGGTAAGAACTACTTTTCACTTAATAGAAAATATTTTCAATTAATCCTATTTTATTTATTTTAATATTATATTATTCAATAAGAATTTTACATTTAAAATCTATTTTTGTTTTAGAATAAGGTGAAATGATTAAAAATTAAGAATAAAATGTAGTTTTACATAAAAAAAAAAATTTATAATTTAAAATATATATTTATCAAACAATTTAATTATATTACGCGATTAATTTTAAGTAATATATCAAATAATTTTTTAACTTCTATTTCGTACTTCAATTTTCAACATTTATTTTTTTAGTTTACCAAATAGTACCTAATTGTTACAGCGATGAAGCCAATAATTTTTTGAGATTTAAATTATAAATTTTATGAGAGTTAAAATATAATTTTATTGTTGTATTAACTTATAATTTTACTATTTTTAATAAAGATTAAATAAAAAATTATTATTGTAGGTTAGTATACAAATTTATCATTATTAATTTAAAATTTTAAAAGGTCTAAAAATGAATCTTTTTTCATTTTAAAGGGGGAAGCGGTAGGGCTCCTGCTAGCCATGGTGTCGTGTTGGTCAAGCCATTCATGCTCGAACTTAATTAAATTTGTTTATCAATTTTCATACTTAAGCTCAAACTCAAGCTCGATTAATCTCATTCATATTCAAACTCAATCTTATTTGTACTTAAACTTATTTCTTTTTATATAATGGAGGTGAAAATATAATTTCATAATATAAAGATACATATGCTCAAAAGTTTGATTAAATTTGCAAATCATTCGAATTGAGCATTACAATACTTGACATACGCTCAATTGATAACTTGAACTACTCAATTTAAGCTCAACTTGATAATTATCAAATTAAATTCAGATATTTATTTTAAATCAAACTCGAATAACTTACGAATACTAATTTCTCAATTAACACTTTAAGATATTAGCTTAATCTCAAAAGAATATGCTTTAGCACTTTGAGATGTCACCTTTAAGTCACATCATATATCTTGTTATTCAATTATTTATTAATTATCATAATAGGCTCTTGAATAATTGTGAATTAAAAAATGATCAGTTTTGTCATTTATATTCACCTATACACATTAACAAGTTTACTTAATACCTTTAAGAAATTTAAGGTAACAGGAAATATACTAACCTAAAGGAATATTTGCTAGAATATTTTAGTGTTGTTTAAGCAAATTAATAATAAAAATAGTGAAAAAAGGAGGGGCAGGTTTTTTAGTGTTGATTTTTTTAAAGAGGATTTTATTGTTCATTGTTTCTTTTAGAGGCAGGTTTTACTGTAACATCTTAATTCTATAATCGTCATTAGTTAGAGTCTTGAAGTATTACAAGACAATTTATAATTATTAATATATTTCTAAAAATCATTCAACTGTTCACAAAACATAGATGTTACTCATAAATACATATAAAAACAAGTTAAGGATCACGTTTATTGATTAAATTTTAAATTACCTTATTATATATAAACATTACAAGCAATTAGAGATCAAATTGAATCACATCAAAGCTTTAAAAGAAAACATAAAATTTCTCAAAACAGGGATCACAAGGCCGTGTGTCTCAACCACACGCCCGTGTGCCCTCTTTCACACGACTATGACCTAAACCGTGTATCAGACTGTGCTCATACTCGAAAAGTGATCACATGGCCATGTCAAAAATTCTGTGATAGGCCGTGCATCCATACTGTTCTGTCACCCACGCCCGTGTGAGGGACCGTGTGTTAGACCATGTTCCTATACGAAAAAAGGTGACACGGTCGTGTTCCAACCCATGTGTCTGCCCGTATGATCTATACTGCACCTAAAAATGACACACAACCGTGTAACAGCCCGTGTATAGTTTAAATTGCTTCTAAAACAAGGCATTCTCTCATCTTAACTTGCCCAACAAGGTACACCACACAAAGTTCATATACTTAAGTTCTCAAGCACCATTCAAACCAACTTATTCAAGACAAAACACTCTCACCTAATCAAACCAATATGCCACACAAGACACCACCACCAGCAAAGTTATTACCTAAATATTGTATGGCACCACCACCAAAACAAAGTTATTACCTAAATATTTGAACATATGCAAGAACTAGAATTAAACCAATGCACCATTCAAAGGTACCACAAGTATTTCAAACATGCAAACCATATTCATTCATTTGACAAAAGCTTATCTACATTTGTATTAACATCATCTAAAATATTTACAATATGGTTACAATAACTATTACAAAAAGTACTTCTCAGCTATCCACATTTGACTTCTACTTCACTAAAAGACCTATATACATGCCATTACCTTAACCAAAAGTTAAAGAAAGACTACCAAAAGAGGAGATAGTATGAACTTTGCTTGATCCTTTCCAAAACGATGCACAATCTACAAAACAATCATAAAACATACATAAGTTTACCATTAAACTTAATAAGTTCTTATTAATAACTCATCGAAATTTCTATCAACTACATAGTATATATATACAAACATACATGTGTAACGACCCGTTTTTAATGACGTCGGGATCACATTATCTGACGAGTGCTGTCAATAATTATTAAATTTTAATGTTTACTATAAAAAGGTGTGAAAATATAGTCATAGAAATAAATAGTTTGGAAAGAGATAAATTGGGTAAAAAGGCCTAACTAGAATGAGTTGTAATAGTAGTAGGCAACACTTGGGAACATTTTTTAAAATCAAAGGGGCTAAAACTGAAATTTTGCCAATGCTAAGAGGCTTGGACGGCGACACCATTTCATTTTAAGATATTTTAGTTGTAATTTTCGAGTAAAAATAAGGGAAATAGAAGATGGTTGGATTAGGTGGAAAAAGCATGGGCTAGGTACTGATGAAAACCCTTCAAATTGATTTTAAAAAAGAAAAATAAGAAAATAAGAAAAAAAAAAGAAATGAAATTTGGCTTTTGCTCTTTTCTTCTTCCTTAAAACGTGAACCACCATTGAAGAAGGAAAAAGAAGCTTGAAATTTTGTTTCTAGTGATTTGGGATACACTTGAGGTTAGTTTAATGATTTCATGTTTTAAGATTTTGATTTAGCTTGATTAGCTTACGGGTTGAGTTTTATTTATATAGTTGATGAGAGTTTAGAGATTCACCATGGATGAGATAAGTGTGGTGGTAAGCTTAGTAGCTATATCTTTGAGTTTGAAAGTTTATCATAAAAGGATTGTTAAAGTATTAGAGAGATTTAGGTCTAAGGCCTATTTTCAAAAATGGTAGGAAACATAAGGTGTGAATGAGCGAATAATAATAGTTTAATGCTTTGGTTCATGCTTATTTGAGAATTTAGTGATGAATTTTAATGAAGGATTAAATAGTGCAAAGGTTAAACTATGAGGGTAATTTTGTAAACTTTCCATAAAAAAGATTTTATCTTTATTTTAGTTATGGAATTGAATATGAAATTATGGTATGCATAAATTATTGTTTAGATCGAGACACGCAACAATCGGGTTCAAGTCAAGGAAAGGATAAGGTCTCTGAATAGACATCGACTCTTTTTGTGCATTTTGTACGACTGAGGTAAGTTCATAACTTACTTTAATTTTAATTGCCTATTTTTATATATATAACTTGAATGAATTGTATTTGGTTGTCTTATTCAAAATTGTTGAGGAGATTTAAATTTACAAAATTATAATATGAAATGATATGGATAAGTGCTCGTTGGACTCCCGTGGAAATACTAAGATTTACATGACCTGACTTCGGGATTTACAGGCTATATGGGTGCTGGTCCTAGATGTCCTACCGATGGCTGAGATCCAGCATTTGTTACGGATTCTCCACAGCTCGTGTGAGCAACATCGTGTAGCTTAACATCTTGACCCACAGTTTGTGTGAACAGGCCCATTTCATAGCTCATGCGAGCATTACATGTTACATGGGTGCTGGTCTTGGATATTTTACAGATGGCTAAGGTCTTGTATTGGTTGCAGATTTTTCACAGCTCGTGTGAGCAGCATCGTGTAGCCCGACATGTTGACCCATAGCTCGTGTAAGCAGACCCATTTTACAGTTCGTGTGAGCAGTACATGATACAGGAATATTACATGCACACTTAGTGTGAAAATGTTATGTCTCATGTATCTCTCAAGATCCAACGGGTATACCAGAAACAAACATGATAATGATGTAGAAATACATGGTTGTACACAGTGGATATTGCTAGAATGAATACATGGAAACTTTGAAATGATCAACTTGGTATTGGGGTAAAATAAGAAGGAAAGTTGACAATATTCCTTGTCCATGTGTTATGGTAAGATGATTTCTTAATATGAAATTACTAAGCATTTGATGCTTACGTAGTTGATTTTTTGTTTTCTTGTAGATTTTGGGAAAGCTTGATCATTTGGATCGTAGTAGCGTTATCACACTATCCGACCACTAATTGGTAGCTCTCGATTACTTATCTTAGGTTTCTAAATGGCATGTACAAAGTTGGATATTTTGTTAATTTTTGAAATTACTTAGGTGAAAGGTTCATTATGTGTTTTGTTGGTATTGTATGATCTTTAGGAAAATGCGGAATTTTGTTTTGGAAATGTCAACTTGAAGAAATGATGATTTTATAAACCTGTGTACTTGTATCGGTAGTACTCTTGTAACTACCGGTAGAAGTACAGGCAAACTTGTAGTTTGGTTATTGACTATTTTTGTATCGGTAGTTGTATCTTAAAGTATCGGTAGTTGTAGAAGTTTCGATAGTTATTTTGACTTGTATCGGTAGAATTTGCAGCAAAAATTTACTCTACTTTATGGAGTTTTTACTATCGGTAGAAGCCTGCAAGTATTTTCACTTGTTTTCTGATCTAATCCCTACCGATACTTGTCTAATCGAGTATCGGTCGAAGCCTATTAAATACTCAAAAATGTTTATTTTAAATTAAATTAATTATAATTGACTTCAAATCTCGAGAACTTCTTTTAGTATATCTACAAAACACTGTTTCAAGAGGAATTCAAGGGATTTTAAGTAGTTGATTAAGAAAAATCAATAAGTAGATGTTACCTGCTTGGATTCGGTAATTGGAACGGGCAATACGCGTTACAACATTTTTGATATAAAATATGTCAAATGACCTTATTTACAATTTCCTCATGATTTTTCCATATTATCATACCATAAAATATTCACGTATTCGATTATTAGAGTATCCATCATATATATTATTTAACGTAATATAACAGAGGCACCGAAGTGTATACAAGGGCACCGAAGTGCATACAATGTTATTAACTAATCGAGATTTTTATTCATAACTTAGGTTTTTCTATCAACCACCATTCAATAAGTAATATAAGTAAACTAGATGAATCAAAATAAATTACTAAGAACTTACCTAAAATTCACTTCAGACTAAAAATGCAGGGGCTACTCCGAGATTTTTACTTTTCCTCTATTGTTGTCTTTTGGCTCGGTTCTTGATCTGTATATATAAAATAATTCAACTCATCAAATTTATATACAATTCAAGTTCCATTTAAAGGTAAGAACCCTTAAATTTCCATGATTTACAGATACACCTAAATACATTTTATTTTCACACGTTAATCCTTAATTTTTTTTTTTTACTAAATATACCAGCCATCCAATTTCACTACCATTTAAAATGAATTACATAATCTTTCCAAATTCACAAGAACACCATGCACTTTATGTTTTAACAATTTAGACCTTAATTCAAAAATTATCAAAGTTACCTAACATTTTCATCTCAAATAACAATTAACATCTTAAATCCAACCTTTAACATTATAAACAACTATTTTATCAATGGTAACATTCAAAAACCTTGACAGTTTCAAGAGCGAAGGTACGAGTTAGCTAGAACTAGTTAAAACGATATTAAAAACATAAAAATTACAAGAAACAAAATCAAAACAAGCTTACATGCAAAGCTTATAATGGCCGAACCTAATCATCAATGGTGTCCTTTTTCTTTTGATTTTCAGTGAAGAAGAAGAAAAGTTCCAAAGTTCCGCTAAAGGCTATTTTCTTTAATTTTTATTTAATATTCCTAGTTAATTTACAACTTTGCCCCCTTTTTCTATCATGTATTATAGCATTCACTAAGCGTAAAACCATCCCTAACACTTAAATAAGGCATGATTACAAAATAAAACCCTTCACTTTTATTTCTTTCTTCCTTTATTCACATAGTTCAATATTTTTTTTGAACTTTTAGCATGTATTTCAATTTAATCACTTTTTTTCAATTAACTAACTTAACTTTAATTTTTCACTACCAAAATTTAATACGACCCTAATGACTTTATAAACATTAAATAACTATTAATTACAAATTAAAATATCAAAATAATGGTCCCGTAATCACTAATTTCGATGTCACTGAAAATCAAGTTATTACATTTACTCTACCCTCTTGAATTTCATTTGCGATGTTGTGTACGACTTCAACATAGCATTGGGGCAATTGATAAGTCTTTTTTGGTGGCTATTTGTTGGATTTTTCATCATGTTTCACAAAAGAAGCATATATCCTTCCAACCGGATGTTTCGATATATGTACTTTCTATGAGAATTGAATGAAGTTAAGCTTCCCAAGTTATTTGAGTTTGCCCCTCTGACATCTTTTCCTTGGACAGAAAAATTCTTCTATGGTGAGGTGATGTTCATGAATGTTGACTATAACAAGTATAGAGTTGAGATTTGGTAGATTCAATTTTCCAATCGAATGGAAACGACCCTCTACTAGGAAATGCTACTATCGTCCACATTTACACAACATTCTTGGAGATTCCCGCTAGTTTAAGATGATAAACCAAAAGGGGATATTGGTAGTCCCTGTTGAAATCACTCTGAGAGGTGTCTTCAAGTATTGCCATGGGAAAAATGTGTCAGTAGGTACATGCCTCGATACATGGCAGGTGGTTTCCAGAATAGCGGGATTGTACTTTTAGCATCATACTCCTTTCCTTTTCACATCAAATCCAAGATAACTAAGTGCTTGCTGGGAACGACTTTGGAGCCCATCTTTTATATCACCAAACTTTGTCACCTACTCGATCGTAACTAGGAAGTAACTCCGGGGTACTAACCAAATTATTCCTCAACTTCGTGATGATCGTCACCTGGGTGTTCTAGTGCCTTTCACTACTAACAACGACGAATCAAGTAACAGTTCTTCAGATAACTTTTTTTACTGTCGAAACTTTTTTTTTTTTGAAAAAATGTTTCGAATTATATTTTGAAAAACGCAAATGAAGTCGTCACCAATTTTTTTTTAAAAAATAGACGTGATTAGATCACCTTATAAAATTTTAAAATCATTAAAATAAATTTCGGTATTTGAAACCATAAAAAAGGTTTGAGAGTCGATTACGCATAAGGAAGGATTAGAACTCATACACACCCAAAATTGATACCTAATCGATTATTTCAAGTTTTAGTTGTTGAAAATTAAAAACTCGAGAAAAATTTTAAATTTTAATCCTTAAATGCATGAATGTCATGTTTATTTTATTTTAAAAAAAATTTAAAAAGAAAGCTCGTTATTTTGAATTAATAAAAAAAATCACATCTAGTAAGTTAAGACATAACAATTTGAATTTTCAAAAATAACAAACATTCTTAATTATTGTCTCAAAATCTCATATTTTAATTTTAAAAAGGGTACGCAATTATCTCGGTTCAAAGAAAAAATCACATCAATAAATTAGGGCATGATCCTCTCAAATTACCAAAATAAAGAATACTGTCTTGATTTTTTGAAGACAATTTATATATTTTATAAGGAATTAAAATGTCATGTAAAAATGAATATGTACATAATTTACAATTATAATGACAAAATAAAAATATGCATGAATATAATAAATACAATTAAATGCAATTAAGAGTACCATAATATACAATAACATAATTATGGAAACAAAAAAAAGTTAAAAGATACAATAAGTCATGTAATTAATTTAAAGGTAAAAATATAGCATGAACATAAATAAAATATCAATCAAATTAAATAAAGGCAAAATATTTAAATAGCATAAACTAACAATAGAAAAAAAATCAATCAATTATAAACAATAAAATCATAGGGAGTAGTCATGAAAATTGAGAGCAAATAAATAAAATTCCTATAAAAAAAATAAATAAAGTTAGATATAAAGTAAAAATAAATCAAAAATAAAAAATTAATAAGTAAAAATTAAATAATGCAAAATGAAAATGGGACCAAATCAAATAAGAATTAAAACAATAGGGTTTAAACTTATAAAAAAAATAAATGGGCCAAATTGAATTAGGGACTAAATTGTAAACGTAAACAAACTGAAAGGCTTGAATATTTAAATGCAGAAAATGTAAATGTGATAAACTGGAAAGGATTGGAGTGGATAATTTATTTTACTAAGAATGTTGGATGCGCCGACAAGGTATTATATAGATGAATTATCGCAGCAATGACACTAAAATGAATTCTTACCAATAATAGTCCTCCGTTTACTCAACTCAATTACCCACAATCACCCCACCTCTCGGTGTGAGCTACTTTGTGCACTCAAGAACAAGTGACTAAAATCTCTTCTAATCCCAAGCAACTGTCATTACCTTGCCTGATAACCTAACTTGTCACCGCATCTCTCGATGTCGATAGATTGCAAAGCCACTCTCGTGTTTGATGCAGTTAGATCCAAGAATAAATAGATAAAAAGCATTAAATAAGAATCAAAGTAATCTAGCAATGAAAGATACTCTTATTCATTCAAATGTCATTAGAATCCATCAACATAAAAGAGGGATTAACAAATATAATCGAAGCTTACTATCTCTAGACTACTAGCACTGTTCCTTAATCGCTCCTCTTATGTTGCATCGAGCACTCCTCATCAGAAGTGGTTGCTCCTTTGCTCCATCAGCTCACCGTTCCAGGTTATATCTCCAAAACACAAAGTAATTACAAAATTTAATTCCTCTACCTCTTGATGATTTTTTTTCATCTTCTTTCCTCTATTTATAGGTTTAAGAAATTGTAGATTTCCTCCATTCTCAGATCCAACTACTTTGTACAACTGTAAAAGTTTGTTATTGACAGCTACGCAGATCTGACTTGTTTACTGGACTATTACAGAATGTCGACACAAATTATAATTTGTGATGACAATTTGTCGCATTTTTGGACCAATTTGTGGCCGCAACTCTGAATGCTTTCTAGCTTCAAGAATGATAGATCTCATCTTTTATCATATCCAATTTTATTTGCAGCTGACAAAGTTTGTTACAGTCCAGCTGTACAATCACACAGATCTGGTGTGATCTTCATAAATCTGCAGATTGTTGCCGCATCTCTAGTCGCGATCTGAAATCTTTAATTGCGGCGACAATGTGTGAAATTCCTACGCTGGTGCTTCCAAATGTGCTTGTGGATTGAATCCACTCAAACAAAGTAAAGATTTCTATGCATCGACATCTCTGGCCGCATTTTCAAGCTATACTTGTGACTACATCTTTGACTCCTTTCTAGCATCAGTCTACTGAGATGGATCCCTGCATTAACATTTTTACGATGCAATATTTATGCTGCATGTGGCGACATTAATGCATAAAAAGAGCTAAAATAACAAGAATGTAAACCAAACAACAATGAATTAGAAAATATAAAAACTAAGTATGTAATGCCTATTATGCATGCTAAATATGCTACAAAAGAGATAATTAGTACACAAATTTAGGGAGAAAATATGTGTTATTTCTAATGCTATCAGGATCCTAGGCTTAAAACGGGTCAGGTTTCGAGTTATAATCAATACAACATCGTTTTGATGCCTATTGTGTTAGGTACAAAACAACACTGTTTTGTGTGTGTATAAATATAACATTTTGTAAAAAAATTTCATTTTTATCTTTGTTTAAAAAAAAAGCTTCCCTTTCTTTTCTCTCAAGAGTCATTTGACCGGTTATGGGCTCCGGTGCACCTTTACCTTGGGGTCGTCGTACGTCGATGCTGACGACCACCGTTCACTATGGTCAGAAATCGAAAAAACTCACCTTTGACATTTTAGACCTCCCCGAGCTTGGATCTAAAGTCCTTTTTCGAAATGAAACTCGACGCGCCTTATAAGCTTGAAAAGCCTTTCGATTTCAGACCTTGCCCCGTCGACAAAGCCTCCCAACGACCACCCACGACAGGGACGAAAGACGAAACAGCACAAAAGGTAAAAAAAAACTCTAAATTATTCACTTTCGAATAAAACAAATATTAGATATGCTATGTTATTTCAAAAATAATATAAAAATATTACAACTCGATACCTTTAGATCATTTTTGGTTTTGATTGCTTTGCTTATGTTTGTTTGAATCAGATTGCCAAGAATTTGTCTAACTTTTTTATTTCGAAATTCTCATATATTCTTATAAAAAATTTCATCCCTATTACAGGAAAATTTCGTGTTTTTATACACGATATTACAAATTTTTTTATTCGATTTTCCTATTAATCTTCTTTTCTTTTTTTTTCTAGATTCGCATCTTGGAAGATCTCCGGGCAAGGTGCAGTATCGGTGGCTCTGAAGGCGACTAGGGTTTTTTAGTCTAGGGTTTTTCTTCTTCTTTTTTTTTTGTCATAATTTGAAATTGGGCTTTTTAATGTAATTAGGTATTTTTTGTATGGATTTTCATTTGGGTTAAAACAAATTGAGTTTATTTGTTTTATTTATTTTGGGTTTGAAAAAGAAAAATAAATGGTAATAGTAGGAGTCTGGACAAAAATGGGCTCCTACAGCTGCCCCTCTTTGCTCATTGTTGTATAAAGGGAATAGAGCAAAGACTGAAAGGGAGACCAATTTTGTCCAGTCTTTCGACCTCCGTTGTTTCTTTGTTCGTTCGTCTCGTTGCTGGCTCTATTCCACTGTGTCTACTTCACTGCAACTTTAAGAAAATAGAATTAAATTTGTCCCTCTACGATTGTGCGATTCGCCTTTGTTACTTCAATTTATTTAGTTTTTTAGGGTGTAAGATTTGTTGTTACGGTTTCAATTTGTTCCCTCTTCAATTTTTTTAAGGTGTAAGATTTGCCGTTGTAGCTTTAATCTGTTCCCTCTTCGATTTTAGGGTGTTAGATCCATCGTTGCGGTTTCAATTTATCCCTCTTTGATTTTAAGGTGTTAGGTCTACCTTGTAACTTTAACCTATCCCTATTTAATTTTAAGGTGTAAGATCCACTGTTGCGGCTTCAATCTTTCCCTCTTCGATTTTAAGGTGTTGGATCCATCATTATAGCTTCAATCTATCCCTATTTGATTTTAAGGTGTTAGGTCTACCGTTACGGCTTTAACATATCCCTCTTTAATTTTAAGCTGTAAAATTTACCATTGTGACTTTAATCTTTCCCTTTTTGGTTTTAAGGTGTTAGGTCCGTCATTATGGCTTCAACCTATCCCTCTTTAGTTGTAAGGTATAAGATCCATCGTTACAACTTCAATCTTTCCCTCTTCGATTTTAGGGTGTTAGGTCCGCCGTTACGGCTTCAACCTCTATCTCTTCAACTTTAGGATTTGGTATGGATTCAATCCATTCCATTGTAACTTCCATGTAGATTGAGATCTCCACTTATTTTACTCCACCCTTTTTCCATTTTAAGGATATAGGAGTTATTGTTTTGTCACGTCATTCTCTCGGGATATGACCTATAGAATCTGTCTTGTGGGCCTCTATCTAGGCCATGCAATTAGGATGCCATGATTTGAATGAATCAAATGCTCCTATCTAAATGTACATGAATGATGTTGATATACATGTAAAGATTTTATATTTTAGAATGATTTTCTGTTTTAGTCCTTAGATCCACATTGTTCATCATTTGCCTAAGTTACATCCTTGATATATCACCATGTCTTCTTTTCAAATCTAGTGTCCTCAACATGAAATCCAAAAGGTAGTCATACTTTGAGTCATAATTTTAAGGTCCGTTCAACCCTCAAATTTGGTTATTTCCAACTAGTAGTCCTGTTTCAGGTCCTTGTACCTTTTAGAAATTTTCTAAAGCAATATGTAGAAATCCTTTTGTACCTTATACCGTCTAGTCCACTAACTGTTATTTTAATGCGAAGAATGCCTTGAACATGGATAAGATTGAAGTTATTGAAGACAAGGCTTAAATGGGAATGAATGATAACAAACATTGGTCAAGAATATCAATATAAATAAAAAAGTGGGTTTGATTAGATAATGTCCAAAGATTACAAACATTAGTCAAAATAGCAAATGTTGGCAAACGTCAATCAAAATGCTAAGGTGAATAAAAAAGAATACAACTAGATGCCCCAAAGATCAACGTATGAATTTCTTTGAGCAAACTTGATGAGAACCATTTTGAGCCTAATATGTACCCATGAAAACGATTATACCTCGTCGATGCCCAGGATGTAATGTCTCTCCATCTTTTTACTTTTGAGAGAGAAGACAATTTCATGCCCAATCTTTTGGTTCAAAACTAAGCCGCCCTTTGCGGGTTTTCGACTCAAATCTCCATTAGGCTTCGAGATGCCCTTTACGGGTTTTCATCTCGGCCCCTCCCTTTTTTTTTACTAATTTGAGTCGCCTTTTCAGGTTTTCAACTTGAACTTTTTTTTAGGCAAATTATATTTTCACTGAATCTAAGTTCATAGGGTATGATAGATCCTTGCCATCCATCTCAATTAGAATTAAAGCTCATCTAGAAAAGGCTTTCTTTACCACATATGGGCTTTCCCAATTTGGCATCCATTTCCCTCGAAAGTCTTTTTGTATAGGAAGAATCTTTTTCAAAATTAGATCTCCCTCATGGAATTCCTTAGGGCAAACATTTTTTTCATAAGCTCGTATTATTCGCTTTTGGTACATCTGGCCGTGCCAGATAGATTTCAACCTCTTTTCCCCAATTAGGTTTAGTTGGTCATATCTTGACTGGATCCATTCTGCTTCTTTTAACTTTACTTCTGATAAGACTCGGAGAGAAGGAATCTCGACTTCAATTCGTAGAACTGCCTTCATTCCATATATTAATGAGAATAGTATTGCCCTAGTAGAAGTTCTGATAGACGTTCTATAGGCGTAGAGAGCAAATGGTAACTTCTCATGCCAATCTTTGTAGGTCTTTGTCATTTTCCCGACGATCTTCTTAATGTTCTTATTAGTTGCCTCCACTACCCCATTCATTTTTGGGTGATACAGTGCTGAATTATGATTTTTGATCTTAAACTAACTGCAAACCTCTACTATCATGTTATTGTTTAAGTTCAAATCATTATCGAATATGATCTTTTCTGGCATTCCATACCAACATATGATTTCTTTCTTCAAGAATTTGTTGACTGTTGATTTCGTAACATTAGCGTAGGAAGCAGCTTCTACCCACTTAATGAAGTAATCGATGACCACAAATATTAACCTATGCCCATTAGAAGCCTTCGGTGAAATTGGCCCAATGACATCCATGCCCCACATAGAAAAAGGCCATGGAGAAGTCATAACATGAAGAGATGAAAGAGGTACATGAATTTTGTCTTCATAAATTTGGCATTTGTGACATTTCTTAGCATATCTAATGCAATCTTCTTCCATGGTTGACTAATAATATCCGAATCTCATGATTTGTTTGGCCATTGTAAAATCATTGGCGTGTGTTCCACAAATGCCCTCGTGGACTTCTTCTAGAATTTTTTGAGTCTCAATAGCGTCAACACACCTCAACAAAACCTAATCCTTTCTTTTTTTGTACAGAATATCCCCATCAAGGACATAATCAATTGCGAGCCTTCTCAGCGTCATTTTATCGTTCTCAGTGGCTTGTTCAGGGTACTTACTGTCTTTTACCTACTACAATATTTCCTGGTACCAAGGATGATTATCCTTTTCTTCCCCTTTAATGTTGTAGTAATGAGCTAAAACCTCATAGATGCTAATTTGAATGGGCTTCATATCTTCTTGTTTATTAACCGTAATCATAGAGGCAAGGGTAGACAAAGTATCAACCATTTGATTTTCCTCTCCCGGGAAACAATGGAAAGTGATGTCCTCAAATTCTTTAATTAACTCGAGAACCAACTTTTGGTAATCAATTAACTTAAAGTCTCTCATTTCCCATTCACCCTTAAGTTGATAAATTATCAATGTCGAATCTCCATACACCTCGAGAACTTGGATCTTGCGTTCTATAGTTGCACGGAGCCCCATGATACATGCTTCATATTCTGCCATGTTATTTGTGCAATCGAAGTCAAGTTTGCTTATGAGAGGGTAATGATCTCCTTCTAAGGATACCAAAACTGCCCAAATTCCTTTACTAGCGGCATTTGAAGCGCCATCAAAATTCATTTTTTATGGATGCCTTTTTAAAATTAATTCTTCTGTGGTTGCAACATACATTAGATCTTCATTTGGGAAATCGAAATCTAATGGCTCATAGTCTTCAAGAGCTCTGCTAGCTAGAAAATCAGTTATTGCACTCCCTTTTTGTGACACTCTAATCATAGCATGAACATATTATGTCATTTCTAATTACTATAAATATAAATATCAAAGATTTTCCAAATCATCACATGGCCAAAGTTCAATGTTTATGATCAATAACCACCATACAATTCACCCTTACAAAAATTATTAATGTTTTAAAACAATCCCTAGTACAAACACTCAACCATAGAAATGAATTGTACAAAGTTTGTATGGAAGGAACTTCTACCGATACTTGGTTTGATATGTATCGGTAGAACCTATGATGAGTAGTTATTAAAAAGACACAACAGTATACTACATAAACTTTGCTAGTTTTACCTATACAAAGGTTTTATTCTACCGATATTATGCATTACACTACTGATACTTCTAATACTAGTGAACAAGTTTATCTAACCTGAAGGTTTCTACCGATACATTGATTATAATTACCAATATTTCAAATGACAGTTAGCAAGACTAACTAGTCTAAGAATTTCTATCGATACATAGCTTCAGACTACCGATATTACTCCAAAGTACTACCGATACTCAAAATCCTTACTACCGAAACAAAATAAATCAATAACCAAAGTTACAAACCCCTGCACTTCTACCGAAACATACAAAGTTGTACCAACACAACTCAACTCAGAACTTAAAATTCCACTCCAACCCTGCTATATGACTTCCACTACAAACAACAATGCAACATAAACTTTTAACCTAAACCTAAACATAAACATGAGCATATATATATACTTGTGTATAAACCATTCCATAATTATAATTATGAAAACATCACAATTCAAGCAATAACACCACAATCTCATTCAAAACATTACTCATTATTTTTCATAGCTTGTACTTCATAGTTGTTCACCACACTTCGCTCATTCAAGCCAAAAAAGGAGATACATTTTCCTACACATAGCAATGTACCAAAAAATACCCAAAAGCTTTACCCAAAAGTCCTATGTACATGCCACATTTAACCCAAAATAAAAGAAATAGGGTCCACCAAAAGAAGTTGATAGTGTAATCTTCCAAGCTTTCTGATGTACGATAAATGTCCGATGACTTACAACACAATAGAAACAACAATGAAGTAAGTTTGAGTAAATATTATTTAAGGTTATAACATGATACCTAATCACTCATTAAAAGTGCATAACACCATATAACCAACTTTCTCATCTAAACTCCAAATAAACATCACAAGATGCTACAAATGTACTTAGGCAATTACTTTTCTTTGCCATTTTCTCAGTCCATCATCATACAACTACTTTTTACCTCATGGTTTCAGCCTATTTTACCGATTCACATAGATGACTCATTGTTTCTCATTAAACCATTGTTGCATACTCAAACTTACGTTTTCACCAACTTTACGCCTACTAAGCCATAACCTGGCTTGAATTTCAACACTGGCTCATAGCCTGCTAAGCCGTAGCTTGAAATTAGACACTAGCTCAAAGCCTACTAAGCTGTAGCTTGAAATTTGACACCGACTCAAAGCCTGCTAAGCCGTAGGTTGAATCAATTCAAACGTCACTTAACACTACATTTTTCTTTTATTATTATCTCATCAAATACAATTAACATTTATGTATAAAAACGTTTCAAACTACAATTAAAGGCATTTAATTAATTAAACAAAAGTGCTTGTAAGTTAAGAACTTACCTTCTTGAAAATGGCAAAACTGTAGAATATCTATTTCATGATCTTGCCTTTTCCCTGATTATCCACCGCTGTGCTCGTCTCTTGTTTTACATAATTAAGTAATAATGCCATTAAATTATACTCAAGTCCTCAAACTTAAGACAGCCCAAATACATGCACTCAAGCTTCCTTGCTTTCGCATTTTAATCCCTTAACAATCATTCACTTAATATATTTTTAATAAACAAATAAATAAAGAATATATATACACATTCAAACCACTTCCTACCAATTTGGGTTTCTAAATAATACCTCATGAACCATTAGTTTCTTAACAATTATGCTCTTTACTTGATCAAAATAACATACCTTAAAGCTAACTTAACCTAAATATTATTACCTCAAAAGCTCATCCAAAACCATCCACAACCACACAACTTTTCTTCTCAAATGCTAAGCATCAATACATACATTTTCCATGAAACTAACATCATTTAGCATAATCAAAACTTCATACCCAAAGGACAAATCCATGATAGCCAAAATAAAGTAAAAATTACCTACATGTAAGACACTTTAGTCAACCAATTGTAAAAGCTTCAAAAATGGCTATTTCCTTTCTTTTCTTCTCAATTGTCGGCAATTTCACATGAGGAAGAAGACAAAGTTCTCTTTTTACTTTTCTTTAATTTATTTAGACATTCTCTAATTACCCATTTAGCCTCCACTTACCCTTATAGCTTATTAGTTCACCAAGCCCAATGTTGTCCACTTAATTCTTTTATGTAATAATTTCTTTTTTAAAACCTCACTTCATAATCTCTTAACAATACCCCTTATAATAGTAGCAACCATGTTTTTCTTAAATCACAATTTAATCCTTTTTGTTTTAAATTTTCTATCTTTCACACATTTCATAATATAACCGAGACTACTAGCTCAATTTCATAATTACTTTCACTATTGCTAACCAGGTCGTTACACTTTTATTACTGTCTGATTCACATATACTTTGTCGAATTCAGAGAGCAACATTTGCCATCTAGCCATTGTTCCATTTAACGCAGTTGACCCCATCATGAACTTAAGAGGATCCAACTTTGAAATCAACCAAGTTGTATGGTATAACATGTACTGCCTCAACCTTCGAGTAGTCCAGACAAAAGCGCAACACATTTCTCGATTGGTGAATATCTTATATCCCATTCAGTGAACTTCTTATTGAGATAATAAATTGCTCTTTCCTTTTTCTTGACTCATCATGTAGACCTAGTATGCATCCCATAGAGTTTTCAAATACGGCCAAGTATAGGATCAAAGGTTTATTTGGATTTGATGGCATTAAAACTAGAGTATTAGATAAATAATGTTTAACTTTGTCAAAGGTCTTTTGGCATTCATCATCTCACACTGCTGGGTTGTGCTTATTGAGAAGACGGAAGATAGGATCACACTTCTCGGTTAGTTGTGAGATGAACTGAGCAATGTAAATCAATCTCCCTAGGAACCCTCAAACTTCCTTTTGGGTACGTAGTGGTGGTAACTCTTATTTACCTCTGACTTTATCAGGATCGATCTCAATTCCTCTTCTACTGACCACAAAGCCTAACAACGTACTTGAAGTAGCCCCGAAAGTACATTTGTTTGGGTTCAACTTCAATTGGAACTTTCTCAATCTTAAGAACAACTTTCTCAAAACCTTCACGTGTTCCTCTCCTGTTCGAGACTTTGCAATCATGTCGACGACAAAGACCTCAATCTCCTTGTGCATCATATCATGGAACAGAATTACCATAGCCCTTTGATATGTTACCCCTGCATTGTTTAGTCCAAATAACATGACTTTGTAGAAAAAGGTTCACCACATGGTAACAAATGTGGTTTTATCGATATCTTTAGAATGAATTTTTATCTGATTGTACCCGAAAAAGCCATCCATAAAAGAGAACAAAGAGTGACCTGTTGTGTTGTCTACCAAGGTGTCAATACGAGGTAGAGGAAAATTATCCTTCGAGCTAGCTTTGTTTAAGTCACTATAATCCACAAACATTAGTATCTTCTCGTCTTTCTTAGGAACTGGCACTATGTATGGCTACCCATTCAGAATATTTAACCACTTGTAGAAAACCAACATCAAATTGCTTCCTAACCTCTTTTTTTATTTTCAACAGTACATCGGGCCTTATTATTCGAAGCTTCTGTTGGATCGGTTTGCATTCTTCTCTTATGAGGAGTTTTTGCACTACAATATCAGTACTTAGACCGAGCATGGCTTCATAGGATCACGCAAATACGTCTTTGAACTCTCGAAGCAATTGAATGAGATCTCACCTCATTTCTATGGAGATACAAATTCTAATCTTCACCTCACTTTTTTCAGTTTCATCCCCTAAACTCACGACTTCTATTGATTCTTTGTAAGGTAGGATTTGTTTCTCGTCTTGCTTAACCATTCGTAACAGATCAGGAGATAAATAACTATCTTGAACATCTTTGAAATCCTGAGATTCTTCTAAACACACATCCTGCTTAAAATGAGATTCTAAGTCGACAATAATGTTACCTATATCATTTATATCAAGAGACCTATCATATAGAAGAAAAAAAGATGCAAATAATAAATAAATTTAAGGATGATTTATTGCAATATGAAACAAAAGAAAAGAATAACAAGAATGTTTGGCAATAGGGGTGAAAGAAAACACATCTTTTTATTGAAATAAAAGCTAGCAGTCATGTGTCATTTACAAAAAGATCCCCATTGCTCTCGGGCTTAGAGTAACAACGTTGTTCTGAATATTACTTTGAAAAAGTCCTAAACACTATAGAGAGCTCTTCTGCAGTCCAGTTGTCCAAGACACTTCCGAGGGCATAAGGACGAATTCCTGATAAGTGTCCTTCTCCATTCTTCTCCTCGAAAATAGCATTAATGCTCAAGTTTTCCATTATTTCCATAATCTCTTTCTCTGTAGGCTTTCGTTCAAGGTTGATATCACCTCCTGACACGAAAGTTTTCAAAATGTGAGGAAAGATCATTGGTTCTCATTTAATCTCTTCCCCGCTTATTCTCACTCTTCTTTTTTCTTACCGTTTTTGTAATTTATTTCTTCTTTCTCTTGCATCTAGCTTGAATCTCAAACCAAAGCGGTCTTGTTTTTCTAACAATACTAGCGCAGTAATCCTTCTCTGAAGATATTTTCCCAATCTTCTTCCAAGTAAAGCTCCTCTTCTAACTATCATCTTCAGACCCATCCAGGTAGTTGCAGACCTCTTTGGCCGGGGGGATCTTATCTCCTTCAGCAATGAAGGTAGCATTTACAAATTCCAAGAATCTGAAAGAGCATTTCATGGCTTCTTCATCTGTACCATGTAAGGTGCATCACTGGTTACTGATGCAATAATGTCCTCCTCAATATTTATTGTGATTAATCGGCCCTCTATTACCAATTTAAGCTTTTGATGAAGTGATGATGACTTTACCCTTGCCGAATGAATCCATGGTCTTCCTAATAGACAATTATAAGTAGGCTTGATGTCCATGGTCTTCCTAATAGACAATTATAAGTGGGCTTGATGTTTATCACCAAAAAATTCACTTCATATGTGTTCGACCCAATTTGGAGTGGTATCTCAATTCTCCCCTTCACTCCCTTTTTAGTTCCATCAAATGCTCTCACTATATTATGACATGTTTTTATGTGGGAATTGTCGATTGGTAACCTGTTTAATGTCGTTAATAGTAGTACATTCATGGCAAAGCCATTGTCTATCAGTACTCCTAGTAACATGTATCCTTTGCATTGAGTTGTGATGTGTAAAGCTTTTGTTGAGCCCATGCCTCTTAGAGGTACTTCATCATCATTGAAGATGTAATTATCAGCACTCAAGTTACTAACCAGTCAGTCTAGCTTGTTTATTGAGATATCATCAGTAACATATGTCTCGTTTAACACTTTCATCAACGCGTTACGATGGGTTTCTAAACTTAACAACAGGGCTAAGGTTGATATGTGAGCTGGTCGCTTGTGTAACTATTCCACCACACTATACTCGCTATGCTTTAGGAATTTCAAGAATTCCTTGGCTTCCTTCTCAATTATCAGCTTATTCACTGGTAGGTCGGGTTTATTAACTTTTCTCCCTTCAGGCTCAATCATCATGGCTCTTCCTTTGTTGGCTTCATTTTCCCTCTCTGCCTAGTTATAGCACCTCTCACTCCGAGTAATTAAACCTACATCTCTCACTGGCCCTTCCTCTCTCAGTACCATCACATTGTAGTCATAGCTCTATGAGACCATTTTATTATCCTTGTAAGGGGATGTCGCAGGTTTCTGAATAATGACTCATTGTGTCATTCGTTCCCCAACCTCATTACTTCTTGGCTTAGATATGATTAACACTGGCGAATTGGCCTTGTAAGCTTTTTTCGATTCCCTTTCCTTAAAAGCGTAAATGTCTTCTCCTTTTGTATCCTTTATCTTCTCAAAAAAACTCGAGCTTCTTATTATCCATCATTTTTTGTACCAAGTCTCTAGATTTGACACAGTCTTGAATTCTATGCTCCCTAGTGGCATGAAACTCACAGTAATTCTCAACTTTTAGTGCGTCTTCCACATCTTGCACGATCAAGCCCATGTTAACCATATGTCGCTAGACCCATTTTAATAGAGATTTGACATCCCCAATATCAGTTTTAGTCTTCTTGCTCTTTTCCTCCATAATTGCATTCACTCTTTGATCAGGATGATTGGGTAAAGGATTTTCAACTACATTGGGTCTTGTTGCCTCGTTGAATCTCATGACTCTCATACTAATGAACTTCTCAACTAGCTTTTGAAAGCAAGGCAATTCTCAATTGAGTGTCCAATTATTCTTGTATGGTATTCACATTGAGCATTTGCATTGTACCATTTTGGGAATGGCGATTACGGTGGCTTCAGATAATACGGGGTCACTACGCGAGCATCGTATAGATTTTTGTAGAGCTCTTTGTACGACATTGAAATAGGAGTAAATTGAACTATTTCAAAATTTGACCTCGAGCTTGATTCTTGTCTTTGAGTTCTTTGATAATTGGTTGTTGGGGCTTTAGGTTGTGTCACCATGATCGGCTTTGCATAATTTAGCCTGTATAAGCCTGCATTGTTTACTTCATTATCCTTCCTTCTAAGAGCAAACCTATTGGCACTCTTCCTAACATCAATCTTCCCACTTCTGATTGCATTTTCAATCATTTCTCTTGACATGATCATATCAAAAAAACTCTTGGTAGCATTTCCCAACAAGTCATTAATGTATGGCAATTTCAGGGTATTAACAAAAAGCATGGTTATCTCTCTTTCAGATAGTGGTGGTTTTACTTGAGTGGTCATATCCCTCCACCTTTGGGCATATTGCCTAAAGCTTTCATTAGACTTTTTCTCTGCATTTTATAACATGATCCTATCAAGAGCCATATCAGTAACATGACTATACTACTTCATGAAAGCTTGTGCCATATCCTTCTAAGAACTAATCCTAACACAACTTAATTGATTATACCACCTTGCAGTCGATCCCGTCAAACTATCTTGGAAATAGTGAATTAGTAGTTAATCATTGTAGAAATACCCCGTCATCTTTTTAAAAAACATGGTGATATGCGCTTCTAGACAACTCGTCCCGTTATATTTTTGAACTCTAGGGCCTTAAACTTGTGAGGAAGTACTAGATCTAGGACCAAACTCAGTTCCTTGGCATTAATTTCATAAAAAATCTCAACTCCTTCCATTGCCTTGAATCTTTCCTTTAACCATTTACAATGTTCCTCCAACTGGTTTGGAAATTCAGCTCTTGTTTTCTCTGCTCCAATTACCTCCTTAAAATCTGGGTAGGAACCAAAGCTCATTGGATAATTCACTAGTTTTGATGAGCTAGCCAAGTATGGCTGAGGCTTGATGGTAACAGATGCTTCTTGAACACATGTCTCTTGCTAAGCTTGGATAGGCACTGGGTAAGACCCAAAGGATATGGAAGGTCTTCATTTTCTTCCTTAGAGTTTTCTACAGGACCTTTCCCTTTATCAAGTCCCCCAGCCAGTAATTGAGTCATCCGATTAATTATGTCCCTTAGAGTCTTGATGATCTGGTTTTTCATATCTTGTTGTACTTTAGCCAGTTGATCATGTAGTTGGGCTTGCAACTGATCGTGCATGTCCTTTTGAATTTGTTCCAATTTTTCCAATCTTTGATCCATTGCTTTAAACTTAGTACGAGTACCGTAAGGGTGTTGGATTTGTTGTTTTCTAGAGCAATTGTCTTAATTTTAATTAATTAGTGAAGTTCTCTTAAATTTTTAATGCATGAAATAAAAAAAATGCAATGCTAATAAATGCATGAATGCATATGCAAGAAAAGTATTGATTCTTGGTCAAATTGTGATAAAATAACTTTACTAGAAAATAATTATCTTTACATAATATGAATTACATATAAAGCCTTGCCCTACTGCTCAGAGTCTTAATCTTTCGAAGGGGACATGCTAACTTTTGGCCCTTATCAGACTCTAATTCATACTCTGAGCTAACGTCTGCAAGTATTTCGCCACTTCTCTTACTTGAGTCAATGCTTCTTCCATAACATAGTCTCAACCTCTAACTTGCCACTGAGATTACTGAAGTTGCCTATTATCTCTAAGGTTCTTTCAAGGAACTTAATCCAGATCTCGTAGTTTTGCAAAGAAGTTTCAAGTTCTTCTACTCTCTTTTTCATCTCCTCGTTCTCAGCCTGGCTTGCCCTCAACTCGATCGTAAAGTTACGACTGCGATGCCTATGCAAAGACTCTTCCAACTCAGCTACTTGGGCCCTCAACTCAAGTTTCTCTACCTGACTTTCCAACAACTTACTCTTTATGGTATATTCTTGGACTTGAGCATCTTGAAACTTTCTCTTCCACTGTTCCTCTTGGATTTCTCATTGTCATTGTTCTGATGTCTTACCTAACCCAGTGATTCTCATTGATAGATGGAGCTTCTTGTTGTCCTTCTTCAAACTATTCAAGTCCTCCTCAAACTTTCTCTTTCCTTTCCTCAACTTCTCAGCCTCTAACCTTTGGATATCAACATCCAATCTCAGTTGTATCTTTTTTTCTTCTAGCATCTCTATCTTCTTTCCCAACTCAGAACTTTTTTTTCTCAAAATCTTGCTTTATGAGTTCTAATTATGATGGAATTACCTGCAAATGCTCTTGAACTGGGTGGACATTTTCTAGATTTGGCATAGGGATGTTGTCATAGGTTCTCCTATTTTTCACTCATCATTCTCCGAGGTTACCATGTGATTTGCAGCAAATGTCTTCATCATGCAAACTTGATTCCAAGCATTCGATATCTCTTGAACCTTCTACTTGTTGTTTTCACCCTTATATGCAAACTCGCACTGAGCCAAGCCTTACGTCGCTGGGATGAATTGCCTCGATCTTTATTGTCTCATCACTAACAAAGGAGCATATCCTACAGTTCACTATATCCCAAGTAATGGTACCCAATTAAAATCTCTACATCGATAAAATATTTCATTAGGAATGAACCATGGTGCTCAGCCATTCGATGTCTTCGTCTCGAAAACTATGGAGTATCGCCATCCACTTCTCCTCAAAGATGTTCTCTTGCCTCTATGTAGTCACAAACTCAATGGGGGAATAACTCTCAGAAAATACTCAAATAAAGACCTTTTTCACCTTCTAAAAGTGACTATGGAAACAAACCATCAATAGTGGTGCGCAGCCTATGAATCTTCCTTCTCTTTCCTTTCGACATGCGTTCAATGAACTAAAAGACTCAGCCAAAATCGCTAGAATAGGTGTGACCCTTTTATCTAATCGATCGAATAGAACAATGACCACCTCTTCTATATGTCATAACGCCTTAGGAAAGATAACCAATCCATATAAACTGAGAACAAATATATCCACCTTTTTCTTCACATCCGGATAAACTAAGATCAAATCTCGCAAGCTCTTCCAAGTGATACATTTTTTGTCGCTCTTTACCTTAATTCGAGCTGTAACCCATTGCTTACTCATTCTCGTAATGTTCATCAATTTCTTAAGAAAAGTTGGAACATTAGCAGCTCTCGTGTAGATCTTATTTACCTGAATTTTTAGACAACGAAGCAAAGCAGTGTACTCCTTGATCGTAGGTACCATGTCCATGTTCCCGAAGGTGAAACAACTGTAGGTTGGGTTCTAATGCTATGCAAGGGCTCGAAAGAGATGTTTGTCTACCTTAACACCAAGTAAATATGGTAGATCCTCATACTCACAGTAAAAAGTCTATTTCATTCTATCGTTCAAGTGATCCCATATCTTCTTCAGCTCCTACAGATTGCTCTGAGTCACGCTAATCCGAGTAAAATCACAATAATCTGATACATGTCCTTCATCTAGGCTATCACCCTTCTCAAGTTGTTTATTCTCTAACGACATGCGCACGACCACATTGTCCTCCACCTTATCAAAATACCCCTTTTCGATGACCAATTATCTATTAGTAATCGAACTTAAATCAATACCTTTCCTAATATGAAGATGCAATGCAAATAAGAAAAAAATAAAACAAGTTAGTACAATCATTATAAAAAAATTTAACAACAAATTAAAAGCACAAACAAAGAAGGGTTCACTATATGTAATTTGAGTTTTAGAGTAAGGGTATCCAAACCAGCAGATTCCTCAATCCTCACTCATTATAGGATCATATGGACGAGTTCAATTCAAGGGGATACATTTCCCATATGTTTGCACAGAAGTGAAAACTTCACGAAAACATAGGTACGGATATATCTCGAAAGCGATTCACTATCCTGTATGGAGGTGAAAACCTCACGAAGGAGTAGCTTCTCACTTCCACTTAGAAGGTGTAGTAACAAGAGCAAACGTATGCGAAAATATAAACACCACAAAACATACATAAAATAAAATGCAAAGCAACATATATAAAATAAAATGCAAAGGATCACAAATTAAATTAAATCAAATATTAAATTTTCAACAAAAAGACCAAAAATAATCAACCTGTGGCTTGACCCTCTTTAAAAAAATATCCCCAGTGGAGTTGTCAAGCTGTTGAAACCATTTTTTTGAAAAAATGTCTCGAATTATACTTTTAAAAACGCAAATGGAGTCGCCAACAATCTTTTTAAAAAAATAAGTGTGATTGGATCACCTTGTAAAATTTTAAAATCATTAAAACAAATTTTGGTCTTTAAAACCATAAAAAAAGGTTCAGGAGTCGATTACGCATAAGGAATGATTAACACCCACACACGCCCAAAATTGGTACCTAATCGATTATTTAAAATCTTAGTTGATGAAAATTAAAAACTCGAGAAAAATTTTAAATTGTGATCCTTAAATGAATGAATGTCATGTTTATTTATTTTTAAAAAAAATAAAAAGAAAGCTCATTATTTTAAATTAATCGAGAAAAAAACACATCCATTAAGTTAGGACATAACAATTCAAATTTTCGAAAATAACAAGCATTCTTAATTATTATCTCAAAATATCGTACTTTAATTTCAAAAAAGGTACTCAATTATCTCAATTCCAAGAAAAAACCACACCCAATGAGTTAGGGCATGATCCTCTCAAATTCCCAAAATAAAGAATATTGCCTTGATTTTTAAAAAACAATTTATATATTTTATAAGGAATTAAATGTCATACAAAAATGAATATGTACATAATTTACAATTATAATGACAAAATAAAAATATGCATAAATATGATAAATAAAATTAAATGTAATTAAGAGAACAATAATATAGAATAACATAAACATGGAAACAAAAAAAAGTCAAAGATATAATAAGTCATGTAATCAATTTAAAAGTAAAAATATAGCATGCACATAAATAAAATATCAATCAAATTAAATAAAGGCAAAATATTTAAATATCATAAACTAACAATAGATAATAAAAAATCAATCAATTATAAACAATAAAATTATAGGGAGTAATCATGAAAATTGAGAGCAAATAAATAAAATTCCTATAAAAAATAAATAAAGTTAGATATAAAGTAAAAATAAATCACAAATAAATCATTAATAAATAAAAATTAAATAATGCAAATAATATGAAAAAATGAAAATGGGACCAAATCAAATAAGAATTAAAACAATAGGGGTTAAAATTATAAAAAAAACATAAATAAATGGGCCAAATTGAATTAGGGACTAAATTGTAAATCCAAACAAATTGAAAGGCTAAATTAAAACATGTAAAAACATGCAAAAAGGACTAAATTAAAACATCTAAAATTACGAAAAGACCAAATGGGAAATTGGCCCATAATTTAAGAAAACATGCGGATCCTAAGCTTAAAACAGGTCGGGTTTCGGGTTATAATCAATACGACGTCGTTTTGATGCCTATTGTATTAGGCACAAAATGACGTCATTTTGTGTGTGTATAAATATAACATTTTGTAAAAAAAATTCATTTTTAACATTGTTAAAAAAAAAAAAAACCAAAAGCTTCCCTTCTCTTTTCTCTCAAGAGCTGTTCGATCGGGCATGGGCTCCGGTGCACCTACATCGTGGGTTCGTCGTAAGCCGATACCGACGACCACCGTGGACGGTGGTCGAAAATCGAAAAACTCACCTTTGTTGTTTTAGACCACCTTGAGCCTAGATATGAAGTCCTTTTTCTGAAACTGAACTCGACGCGCCTTAGAAGCTTGAAAAGCCTTTCGATTTTGAATCTTTCCCCGCCAATGAAGCCTCCCAACGACCACCTACAACAGCGACGGAAGACGATACGACACACAAGGTAAAAAAAACTCTAAACTAGTGGCTTTAAAAAAAAATAGATATGTTATGTTATTTAAAATAAAATAAATTACAACTCGATACCTTGAGATCTTTTTTTGCTTTTGATTGCTTTGCTTGTGTTTGTTTGAATCCGATTGCCAAGAATTTGTCTAACTTTTTTATATCAAAATTATCGTATATTCTTACAAAAATTTTCGTCCATATTACAGAAAAATTTAATGTTTTTATACACGATATTACAATATTTTTTTATTCGATTTTCTTATTGATCTTCTTTCCTTTTATATTTTTTTTTTTTTGCAGATTTGCATCTTGGAAGATCTTCAGGCAAGGGGCAACATCGATGGCTCCGAGGGGCAGTAAGGGATGAGGCGGCTAGGGTTTTTTAGTCTAGGGTTTTTCTTTTTTTTTTTTTGTCTTAGTTTGGGCTTTTAATGTGTAATTAGGTATTTTTAATATGAATTTTCATTTGGGTTAAAACAAATTGGGTTTATTTGTTTTATTTATTTTGGGTTTGAAAAAGAAAAATAAATGGTAATAGTATGAGCCTGAACAAAAATTGGCTCCTACACTTGCCATTATTGCACATTTTTCAAAGTTCACCTTTTTACTGATGGCATTGTGTAGGTGATGTCGTTTTATAGGCTTAAAAGGCCTAAAAAAGGTGTTGAGAACTTTAAGAGAAAACAATTGAAAAGTAGTCATTCGAAAAGGAACTTTTTTCGATGTCTGGATGAATAATTATCCATGAACTACTAGAGTTCGTCTGATGTTTGCAGGATTTGTGAGGCTAAACGAGGACTCAGAGGAGGGATCCAGCCAAACAATGATGAGATTGATGATTATTGGCAGTTAGAGTCATGCACATAAGAAGAGGGTACCAATGGAGGCTTCGCCTCAAGATCAACCATGTTGTAACCAAACGACGTCATTAAGGTCTAGATTCTGAATTAGTTAACCCTAAGTTAAAAACTTTAGGGGTCTTATTGTAAGCTAACAGTCTGATTAAAGAAAAAAATGTGAGGGATTATACGTTTAGTGACTTAAGGCCCTTGTTGTAAGAATTATTATTGGTTTTATTTTTAGTCTGTTTTATAGCAATTATGTTGGCAAAATTTTGGGATAGTTGAACCCAGTTCATATGTGACTCTCCATACCTAGATCCAATAAATGGGTAGGGTTAAGGGTGGTACATCACATGAGAGGGATCAGATCTATATCATTACAACATTGACACAATAAAGATAGTGTGAATCTTTTCAAGTTCTGGAGGCAATGGTAACCGTAGGCTACCAGACCAATCCTTTCAAAAATCTCATATGACCCTATAAATCTCAGACTAAGTTTCCCTTTTCTACCTAAATGTAAAACTTTTTTCCAGGGTGAAACTTTCAGAAAAACTTTATCATGGTTAAAATTGGGGGATTTGTAGCAGTTAGAGGGGAGGTTTCTGTTGGTCTGGTGGGAGTGACATGGTTGAAATCGTGGGGGTCTCAGTTGGATATGATGCCCTAAGTGTAGTATTTTCGTCTAAGCACACTTATAATTTTTTGAACATATTGGTTAATAAAACTATTCATGAATTACATTAATACTTTGTATATTGTCTTCACATGGTTGTTTTGCACGCAAAGAAAAATGGAAGAAAATGTTGATCACTGGTTGTCTAATGTTTAATTAATATTAATTGGTATTATGTGGTTGAATCATAATACAAAAAGACATCTTATATTAGTAGACGAACCTAACATGTCCTTAGTCTAATTGGAAATGAGCAAATAATTGAAAGACTAATATGCCATCTATCAAGTTCAATTGAAGAGATGCTTTGTCTTGAGCATTAAAGTGGATGACTCCTAGAAGATAAATGTTGAAGCCTAATTTTGACCGGGCCCAAACCTTGGATCAAACTTTTGATTTTAAATTTATATTAAGTTAAATTGATTTTATATTTATTTTAAATTTAAATTTAAATTTATTTTTAAATTTAAATTTAGTTTAAATTTGAAATGGTTTTAAACTTAATTTTAAAATTTAACTTAAAAGTCCAAAATACAAGCCCAAATAAAAATGTCAAAATACAACTCCAAACCCAAACACTAAGGCCCAATTATAAGTTTAACTTTGACCCATTACACCCAAAAGGTCCAAACCCTAAAACAAAAAAATCAAACCCTAAAGCAAACAACTTGCTATTACCGCCCCAACTTGTATTGCTATTGCCACCCTCCAGCCAATCACATGCTGCCACGTTAGTAGGTTGCACCGGCAAGTTGCCTCTGCCACCACCTGCTACCGTCGAAAGCACCTGCAAAGATAAAAGACAGAGAAAAAGACAGAAAAGAAGAAACAAAGAAGAAAAGAACAAATATGTAATGTAAATTCAGCTATATAAAGGTCGAATAAATCCATTATAAGGTCTAGTTCCTGCTTTGATTTTTCGAGGAGAAACGAATAGTCATTAATAAAAATAGCAAAAATCCTCAAAAAAGAAATACAGATCAGAATACATTCAAGGATATTTTTTTCAAGTGCTTTCAAGGTATATTATCATATCATATCTTTACATACATTAATGTATTTTTCTTTCCTACTTTGAAACCATATACATATGCCTCTGCCACCACCTGCTACCGTCGAAAGCACCTGCAAAGATAAAAGACAGAGAAAAAGACAGAAAAGAAGAAACAAAGAAGAAAAGAACAAATATGTAATGTAAATTCAGCTATATAAAGGTCGAATAAATCCATTATAAGGTCTAGTTCCTGCTTTGATTTTTCGAGGAGAAACGAATAGTCATTAATAAAAATAGCAAAAATCCTCAAAAAAGAAATACAGATCAGAATACATTCAAGGATATTTTTTTCAAGTGCTTTCAAGGTATATTATCATATCATATCTTTACATACATTAATGTATTTTTCTTTCCTACTTTGAAACCATATACATATATATTCTATTCTAAAAATATACATGTATATATTTATTTTTCATCTATTTCAAAATAAAATATAATACAAAATATAAAAAAAGAATCAAAATTTTAAAAAATAAAATGATAGATCTCAAAGAAGAAAATATGAAGAAGGAATCTAAAAAAAAAAAAAACCTTTTCGTTTTGTAAATCCAAGAGATCTACCTTAGATCTAGATTTGTTTTAATAAAAAAGGAATAATAAAGTCATAAAAAAGAAGAAAAAATCAGATTAAATACAAGTTTTTTAAATAAAAACCCTTCGTTTTTTAGATTTGGGTTAGATCTGGTTTAATCTATACCCGTATCTATATTTTAGAAAATAAAATTAAAAAAGGGTTAGTTCTCGCACCTGAGCATCGTACTTACGGTGTTTGTCGATGATCGGAGATAATAGGCAGACATTGGGGTACACCGGAAGACGATCGGGTGCGAAGGAGCCACGTCGGAGCATGGCGGGCGAGGGAGCGATGAACGATCGGAGATGGGAAAGAATTTCAGAGGAAACAGAGAAGGCAAATCTGTTTTGAAGAAGGAACTAATGAAATGGGGTTTTTTTTAGGAACTTTTAACTTAAAATCCTAATTAAAACACCACCATTTCAGCACAAAAAACTTTTATAAAGTGTAAGGAGGGGAAATTGCTCTTTTGGTCCCTTCCTTTTTTTATTATAATTTCATCTATAATGCTATTTTTCAGAAATTTTAAATTCTCCCAACAGTTTTATATGACTTTCAATTTGATCTCTCAACTCTCTAGAAGCTTGAGAGGTTGCCACGTGTCCTATTTTTGGTTTATTTATGCAAATGGTACCTTCTAGTTTTCATTTATTTTGATTTCGTCCTTAAATCAAGTTTTGTTTTGTTTTTAAATTCGCCCACAAATTTTAAATGATTTTCAAATTAGTCCTTTGACCCTAGGATGCCTGAGAAGCTTGCCACGTGTCCCACCTTTTTAGTTTTATTATCAAAAAGGTCCCTAAACTGTCCAAAAATCATATTTTGACCCTCAAACTTTCCAAAATTCCATTTTTGACCTCAAACTTTCCAAAAATTATCATTTTACCCCGAACATCCAAAAATACCATTTTACCTCTAGATTTCCAAAAATTCCATTTTTTATCCCAAACTTTCCAAAAATTACCACTTTACCCTCGAACTTTCCAAAAATTATCATTTTACCCTCAAACATCCAAAATTACCATTTTACTTCCAAATATCCAAAAATTACATTTTTACCTCAAACTTTTCAAAATTACCATTTTACCCCCGAACATCTAAAAATTATCATTTTACCCCTAGATGTCCAAAAATTACATTTTTTACCTCAAACTTTTCAAAAATTAACATTTTTCCCTTGAGTATCCAAAGATTACCATTTTATCCCCGAATTTACAAAAATTATCATTTTACCCCTGAGTGTCCAAAAATTACCATTTTACCCCCGATCGTCTCAAAATTACCATTTTGCTCCCGAGCATCTAAAATTACATTTTTCCCTGAACTTCTATAAATTATCATTTTACCCATGGGCATCCAAAAATTGCATTTTTGACTCTGTTTATTTTTTTCTTTCTCTTAAATGTTCATACTTAGGTTTTAATCATTATTCTTTCGTATTTCGTATTCTCTTATTTTTTTTATTTTTGTGTATGTAATTATCTGCTTGATTATTTTCTTTTTGTGTTATTTAATCTTCGTTATTAATCGTTCATTTATGCTTAATTCACATGTTCGTTTTCAAAACTACTTTTACATAGAAATAAACCTTTAAAACGAGGCAATGTCCTTTTCGTGTGGAAACCTCGAAAAAAACCACGCATTAACGTGCTGACTGTGATTTTTGGTATAATTAATACGAATCAAATATCCTCTTTCAAACTTTTCAAATGCCTTTTAATTTCGAGATTTCGAGAACGTCGTGCCCTAACGTGTTGGTCACGACTTTAATTCTTCACTAAAGTCGAAACAAACGGGCATTCTTCGTTCAAATCTTTTTTAAGTCATGTGTCCAAGGATCGTATTTTAAACTCAATATGAAATTTCGATTTCTCAAAAAATATATGTATACAAATAATTTTAAAAAAAAATGAGGCAATATCCTTTCGTGTGAAAACTTCGAGAAACCATGCCCTAATGTGCTGGGTGTGATTGTATAATTCACACAATCAAATATCCTCTTTAAAGTCTTCTAAAATGTCCTTCAATTTTGAAAGTTTGAGAACGTAGTGCCCTAACGTGTTGGACACGACTTCCAGTTCTCATGGAAATTCGAAACACACGGACTATTTTCCTCAAATAGGGTTTTTGAAAATCACGCAAAGTTTTCTAGTGATAAAGATTGTGTTTTAAGTTTTACTTGATATTTTAAAGTTTTAACAAACTAAGACCCGAAAGTAATCAATGTGGTACCAATTTTGGGCGGGTAAGGGTGCTAATCCTTCCTTACGCGTAACCGACTCCCAAACCCATTTTCTGGATTTTCGAAGACCAAAATATTTTTCAAAGCAGATTTTAAACGTTTTGCGGTGATCCAATCACTCCACATAAAAGGATTAGTGGCGACTCCATATTTAGATTTTAAAATATTGTTCGAGACTTGTTTGTTTTCCCCAAAAATAAACGTTTCTATAGCTTGGCAACTCCGCTAGGGACATTTTTAAAATAAAGGAGAGTCAAGCCAAAGTTGATTATTTTCGGGTCTTTTTTGAAAACTTTTAAAGCTTCGATTTGTTTAATATATGATCCTTGTCATTTTTGTGTGATGCTATATTATGTTTATATTGCTAGTATAAGTTTTCATCCATACGCATTTGGTACTACCCTATTAAGTGGAAGCGAGAAACTACTCTTCGTAAGGTCTTTACCTCCGTGCAGGATAGTGAATCGCTTTCGAGATTACATCCGTACCCATGTTTTCATGAAGTTTTCACTTCCGTGCAAACATGTGAGAAATGTGTCCCCCTAAACTGAACTCATCCGTATGAGCCTGTAATGGGTGAGGATCGAGGAATCCGTTGGTTTGGTACCCTTTACTCTAGAGACTAAAACCACATATAGTGAGCCGTAAGTACTTACCTTAAAAGGAGTTATATCGAACCTTTTAGCAGTTATCCAAGACAGGTTCTTAGGTTCTTTGTTTTATACTTGTATTACTATGTTTCACTAACACATTCTGTTTTGTCTCTTTTGCTTGCATTGCATCATCATACAAGAAAAGGTATTGATTTAAATTCGATTACCAAATAGGCAGTTTCATCATGGGGGATGGATTTCTTAATAAAGTGGAAGATAACATGGCTTTACGCTTATGGTCGAAGGAAAGCACAAAGTCAAAGAAGATTTAGGAGACTTGAAGAAAGATTAGGCAAATTCAAATCAAGATTCTTGAAAGGAATTAAGAAGCAAGTGATGGGCACTTTTGACAAGCTCAGAGACATGTTCGAGATAAAGATTATGCAAATGATGAAAAAGCGACTGATCACATGTGAGCATTAGTCATCGAAGTTGATATGTTGAGCATGCAATATGCATCAAGATCGGAGTGGGGACGAAAATTAGCCAGACTTCTAGGAAGATCGAAAGCTTTAGGCCATAAGGCAAAGCCGTATGTAATCCGTTTTATGTGGAGAATTTTGTCTTCTAGAGAAGTTGTTTAAATGGGATTGAATTCAAAATCAATATCATTTCTTATGCATACATGCATTCATAAGCTGCACTTTTTAACTTGCATTTAAGCCTA
The DNA here is from genome assembly GCA_039519145.1 of Kokia cookei. Lineage (NCBI taxonomy): Eukaryota > Viridiplantae > Streptophyta > Magnoliopsida > Malvales > Malvaceae > Kokia > Kokia cookei. Next base: position 15,639,023 of record CM076908.1, read on the forward strand.
CCTTAAATGGAACTGTGTCAAACCTTTAGTGGTTACCTGAATAAGGTAAGAGACACGGTTAGATTTTTGCTTTTAATTACAATATATTTTGAATCTGTTTGTATTGCATTTTCATAAATAAGGTGTTGATTCATGTTTTATTGCCAAATAAAGAACCGGTCATAAGAAAACGGATTCCTTGATAAGGTAGAAGTCAACATGGTCGTGCATATATGTGGTCAAAGAAAAACAACAACAAAAAGTGATTGTCTATCAAAAGGGCACATATCAGAGTTTTGGGGTTACACTCAAATACATGAAAGTCATAACAATTTGCTAGAGCTAGTATGGAAGACAAAATGAGGCAGATGTTCAAATTCGAATATGTTCAAATTCTGAGATAGGGACCATGTCACAAGTAATGACTCCACTAAGTGCAAGAAAAGGTTAATCATTTGCAGACTTTAGTCATTCAAGACCGACACCTTGGACTGGAAATCAAGATTAAAACGGAGCAAATTAGCTAGGAAGATTAGGACTTTGAGCATTAAGGCACGACCATACATGTATCTGCCTTATGTACATGAATTTTTTTCTAGTAAAGTTGTTCTAAACGAAATTGAACTAGAATCAATGCCTTTTTGCATGCATTGCACTTAATGCATTAAATTTCAATGAAATCCCCCATATTTGAAACACTCGTGTGAGAGAGAGTCATCAACCCTAAATGAAAGCTGAGAGGAAACATGATAAATCAAGATGGGGAATGATAAAAATTTGAAAAAAAAATCCATGTGGAGAGTGGAACCTGTTGAGAGTTCATCCCCACACCCTTGGAAGTATTTTGGACAACTAGACTGTGGAGGAGCTTCCTGTAGTTTTTAGGACTTTTCCAGGAAAATATTCATAATACACTTATCACTTTAAACCCGAGAGTAATAAGGATCCTTTCATAAAGGGCAAATGACCACTATCTTTTATTTCAATAAAAATGATGCATTTTTTTGTCCTATTTGGCAAACACCTTACCATTCTTCTCTTTCGTTCATACCACAATTAATCTTTCTTTAGTTCAATCATTCTTTGTCTCCCCTTTTGTCTTTATGCTGGGTCCCTTGATATCAAGGATACGAGTAACATTGCTGTTGACTTAAACCCTTTTGAGTAAGACATGTGTCTAGAAAAACTTTGAGGCTTTGAAAATGATCAAGAATGTAACTTGTCTCCCGATCTGCTACAGACGGTTGAGCAAGACACTAAACAAACATCACCTTGAAGAGTTGTGATTTTAAATAAGAACCAAGACATGTGTCTTTGTAGAAACAAGGCAAGCTACCTCGAGTATCCAAAGGTATTTTGCATGATTCTATCAAAGCATGTCAGGTTTAAGGAACTGATGTCGTGACACCCAGGCGCCTATAAAAGGAAGAATGTAATCAAATTCAATAGAAACTTCAAAAATTGAGGCTCGATGTGTTAAAAAAAAAGACAAAAATCAGCAAAGGGCATCTTGAAAATGTATTCTCCTTCATTTTTTAACGTCTTGACCTCTTTCTATGAAGAATGGACATTACCAAGCCAACTTGGTAAAAAAAAGTTTCTAATGAGTATAAATTCGTCCTCATGATCATTGAATACTACTTCCTGTCCCAATCGACGGTTAAGCAGATTATTATGTCGATATGGGATGTCAAAAAGGATCATATCCGACGATGACTTGAATTTGAGCAATAGCATGATAGCGAAAGTCTATAGCCAATTCAAGAACAAGTATCACGATTCAGCACCACATCATAAAAAAAGAAAAAAAAAGTGAATGAGACATTAAAGATGACCAATAAGAACATCAAAAGGATTCATAGCAGAGACCTACAAAGGCTCGGCATGAGAAATCACCATTTGTCTTCGAGACTTATCAGGCTTCTATCAGAATATCCATCGGGGCAACACTTTTCTCACTAGAATGGAAGTCTTCCTACCCATTGAAGTCAATTTTCTTTCCCTCCAGATTTTGTTAGAGCTGATGAAGCTGAATGGATCCAATCCAGATGTAGTCAACTAAACTTGATTGAAGAAAAGATACTAAAAGTCATCCATCATGATTCAAATGATAAAGTTTACAACAAAAAAGGATCCGCTCTAAAGAATTTCACGAGAGAGCACTGGTTTTAAAAAGGATCTTGCTTACAAAAGTCTTCCAAGGAAAATGGTGTTGAATTGGGAAAGGCCCTATGAGGTGAAGAAAGTTTTTTGGAGAAGCTTTGATTTTGATCGAAATGGACGGCAAAAACCTGCCCAACTTTGCGAACTCGGATTCAATGAAGAAAAATAAATAATAAAAAAAGAGAAAGAAAAGAAAGAATAAAAGAATAAAAAAGAAAGAAAAAAGGAAAGGAAAAAGAAAAAAATAGAAAAAAGGAGAAAAAGAAAAGGAGAGGTCAAGGTAAAAACTTGTAAAGGGCATCTTGAAACCTTAGGAGATTTGAGTTGAAAACCTGAAAAGGCGACTCAAATTTGAATAAGAGAAAAAGGGCATGAAGTGATCTTCTCTCTCAAAAGTAACAAGGTGGAGAAACTTTACACCTTGAAGCATTGACGAAGTACTCCAAGTTTCATGAACACATGGCAAACTCAGAATGGTCCTCATCAAGTTTGCTCAGTGAAACTCATACTTTGATATTTAGGGCACCTAACCCTTGGCCCACTTTATGTTTGGCAATCTTTTGATCAATATGCGTCATTTTAAATCTTTTCATTCATGAAAGCTTCGCCTCCAATAAAATTTCATTCACCTTGCGACCATGATCAAACAATTCTGCATCAAGATAGTGATTAATGAGTCAACGATCTTTTCAATCATGTGACCTTTGTTTGCGATTAAATTCAATTTCATCCACCTTATAACCTTGATTCAAGCATCTTTGCATTTGAAATAACGGTTAGTGGTAAAAGGAATAGAAGGATTTTTGCATATCATTCTGGAAATTTTCTAAATAGTACAGGGACCTGAAATAGGACCACTAGTTGGAAATAACACAAACCCGAGGGTTAGAGGAGAGATATAGTCCGAATTACGACTATCCCTTTAGGTTTCACGATAAAGATACACATGCACAAAATATAATAACACATCAGTGATAATACTTAGACAAACGACAAATGATGTCGGCTAAGGACTAAAAATAAAATCATTTTTCAAAGATGACATTTTACATTCATCATTCATATCCATGAGCATTTGATTCATTCTGATCTGGTTTACATAGAGACCCATGAAGGCATATTCTATAGATTTCAGTACCACGAAATGGCGAAATGAACTGAGAAAAACATGTAGATTTGAAGGGAGGGATTGAGGCCACGACGGCAAATCCAGTACCTTAGAAGATGTGACGGGAAAGGTTGAGGTCGCGATAGCGAATTCGATACCTCAAAAGATGTGATGGGAAAGACTGAGGCCTCAATGGCGAATCCGGTACCATGAGATATGATAGGAAAGGTTGAGGCTGCAATGGCGAACCCGATACCTCAGAAGATATGATGGGAAAGATTGATGCCGTAACGGCGAATTCGGTACCATGAGATATGATGAGAAAGGTTGAGGCCGTAATGGCGAATCCGATACCTCAAAAAATGTGATGGGAAAGATTGAGCCCACAACAGTGAATTCGGTACCATGAAATATAATGGGAAAGGTTGAGGCCGCAACAGGCAAACTCGGTACCTTAGAAGATATGAAGGGAAAGGTTGAGGCTACAATGGTGAACCCGGTACTTTAGAAAACAATATGGAAAAGATTGAATCTACAATAGCGAATCTTATACCATAAAGTTGAAGAGGAGCAAATTGAAATTGCAATGGCGAATCTTCTACTTCGAAGTTATAGTGAAGCATATCAAAACTGAAAATGCAAGTCTTTATCTCTCTGAAGTTACAATAAGAGCAAGATAAAGATTCGACATTAAAACCTATCTCCCTGAAATTACAGTGGAATAGAGTGAAGTTACATCATCATTCAAGTCTTTTACCCTTAATCAAGAAGGGTAGATTGAAGATTTCAGTATTTTACCCTTAATCAAAAAGGGCAGAATGAAGATTCCGATCTCTTACCCCGACATGGGCAGATCACCATCAGACAATCTCTTACCCCGAGCCTGAGGCAGATTACCGCCATTCAATCTCTTACCCTGACATAGGCAGATCACTATCAACCAATCTCTTACCCCGAGCCTGGGGCAGATCACCATTAGCCAATCCTTTACCCTAAGCTTGAGGCATATTACAGTCATTCGATCTCTTACCCCGAGCTCGTGGCGGATCACCATCAGCCACCCAATCTCTTACCTTGACATGGGCAGATCACAACCATCCAATCTCTTACCCCGATCATGGGGCAAATTACAATTATCCAAAGCAATAAAGCGATTACCTTCCTGATGAGATACAGAGAAGTGAACCAGATCTGTCTTCCTGATGAGACACAGAGAAGTGGATCAAAACAAGTGATGCGGCCATCTTCCTGATGAGATACTGAGAAGTAGACCAAGTCAATGAAACTGGGCTTAAAGTGAGCAAATCTTCGAACCCCAACTTCTTGATGAGATACTGAGAAGAAGGTCGAAGCAATAAAATGGTCAGCTTTCTGATGAGATACTGAGAAGTAGACCAAATTCGTCTTCCTGGTGAGATATAGAGAAGCGGGTTGAAACAAGTGATGCGGTATCTTCCTGATGAGAACTGAGAAGTGGATCAAATCAATGAAACCTGGCTCAAAGTGAGCAAATCTTCAAATCTCAGCTTCCTAATGAGATACTGAGAAGCAGGTCGAAGCAATAAAGCGATTACCTTCTTGATGAGATATAGAGAAGTGAACCAAATTCGTCTTCTTGATGAGACACAAAGAAATGGATCTAAACAAGTGATGCGGTCATCTTCCTGATGAGATACTGAGAAGTAGACCAAATCAACGAAACCAAAGCTCGATGTAAGCAAAACGTCGAACCTCAACTTCTTGATGAGGTACTGAGAAGTAGGTCGAAGCAATTAAATGGTTGGTTTCCTGATGAGATACTGAGAAGTGGACCAAATTTGTCTTCTTGACGAGATACAGAGAATTGGATCAAAACAATGAGAAGGTCATCTTCCTGATGAGATATTGAGAAATAGACCAAATCGATGGAGCAAAGCTCAAAGTGAGCAAATCTTCGAACCCTAGCTTCTTGACGAGACGTAGAGAAGTCAATCAAATCCGTCTTTTCTAGTAAAATACGGAGAAAGAAATCAAGATACGAAGCTACAACACCAAACACTTGGAGTGTCAGTGACGACATCAAACCCTGAGGTTGCAAATAGGGTGAAGCTACAATAGCAAATTTTGTCTTTTCGAAATTGCCTCAAGGCAAGATGAAATCATAACGCTGAAGGTAGAAAAGCAAATGCAGCAAGGTTGAATGACCGATGAAGTGAAGGGCGGATAAGTGGAAGAAAGAGTGTCGAAGAAATGAAACTTGACAAAATTGGGTCTTCTTTTGGTCTATGCTCCGTTCCTGTTACACAACAACGAGCAAAGAGAGGCAGTTGTTGAAGCCCAATTTTGATCGAGCCCAAACCTTGGATCAAACTTTTGATTTTAAATTTATATTAAGTTTAAATTAGTTTTAAATTTATTTTTTAAAATTTAAATTTATTTTAAATTTAAATTTAAATTTATTTTTAAATTTAAATTTGTTTAAATTTGAAATGGTTTTAAACTTAATTTTAAAATTTAATGTAAAAGTCCAAAATACAAGCCCGAATAAAAATGTCAAAATACAACTCCAAACCCAAACATTAAGCCCAATTATAAGTTTAACTTTGACCCATTACACCCAAAAGGTCCAAACCCTAAAACAAAAAAATCAAACCCTAAAGCAGGCAACTTGCCATTGCCACCCCAACTTGTACTGCTGCTGACACCCTCCTCCAGCCAATCACATGTTGCCACGTCAGTAGGTTGCACAGGCAAGTTGCCTTTACCACCACCTGTCACCGTCAAAAGCACCTGCAAAGACAAAAGACAGAGAAAAAGACAGAAAAGAAGAAACAAAGAAGAAAAGAACAAATATGTAATGTAAATTCGGCTATATAAGGGTCGAATAAATCCATTGTAAGGTCTGGTTCCTGCTTCGATTTTTCGAGGAGGAACAAATAGTCATTAATAAAAATAGCAAAAATCCTAAAAAAAAAATACAGATCAGAATACATTCAAGGATATTTTTTCAAGTGCTTTCAAGGTATATCATCATATCGTATCTTTACATACATTAATGTATTTTTCTTTCCTACTTTGAAAGCATATACATATATATTCTATTATTAAAAATATACATGTATATATTTATTTTTCATCTATTTCAAAATAAAATATAATACAAAATATAAAAAAAAGAATCAAAATTTTAAAAAATACAACGACAGATCTCAAAGAAAAAAATATGAAGAAGGAATCTAAAAAAAAAACCTTTTTGTTTTGTAAATCTAGGAGATCTACCTTAGATCTAGATTTGTTTTAATAAAAAAGGAATAATAGTCATAAAAAAGAAGAAAAAATCAGATTAAATACAAGTTCTTTAAAGAAAAACCCTTCATTTTTTAGATTTGGGTTAGATCTGGTTTAATCTATATCCAGATCTATATTTTAGAAAATAAAATTAAAAAAGGGTTAGTTCTCGCACCTGAGCATCGTACCTATAATGTTTGCCGACGATCGAAGGCAACGAGCAAACATCAGAGTACACCGAAAGACGATCGAGTGCGACAGAGCCGCGTCGGAGCATGCTGGGCGAGGGAGCGATGAACGATAAGAGATGGGAAAGAATTTTAGAAAAGGCTAATCTGTTTTGAAGAAGGAATTAATGAAATGGTGTTTTTTTAGGAATTTTAACTTAAAATCCTAATTAAAACACCACCTTTGCAGCACAAAAAACTTTTAGAAAGTGTAAGGAGGGGAAATTGCCCCTTTGGTCCTTTCCCTTTTTTTTATTATAGTTTAATCTATAATGCTATTTTTCACTATTTTTAATTCTCCCAACAGTTCTATATGACTTTCAATTTGATCCTTTAACTCTCTAGAAGCCTGAGAGACTGTCATGTGTCCTACTTTTGGTTTATTTATGCAAATGGTCCCTTTTATTTTTCATTTGTTTTGATTTTATCCTTAAATCAAGTTTTGTTTTGTTTGTAAATTGGCCCAAAAATTTTAAATGATTTTTAAATTAGTCCTTTGACCCCAAGATGCCTGAGAAGCTACCACGTGTCTCACCTTTTTGGTTTTATTACCTAAAAGGTCCCTAAACTATCCAAAAATCATATTTTGACCCTCGAACTTTCCAAAAATTACATTTTAACCCTCAAACTTTTCAAATTTCCATTTTTGACCCTAAACTTTCCAAAATTACCATTTTACCCTCGAACATCTAAAATTACCATTTTACCCCTAAATGTCCAAAAAATCCATTTTTGACCCCAAACTTTCCAAAAATTACCAATTTACCCCTAACTTTCCAAAAATTATCATTTTACTCCCGAACATCCAAAATTACCATTTTACTCCCGAACATCCAAAATTACCATTTTACTCTCAGATGTTTAATAATTACATTTTTTACCCCAAACTTTTCAAAAATTACCATTTTACCCCTGGATGTCTAAAAATTACATTTTTTACCTCAAACTTTTCAAAAATTATCATTTTGCCCCCAAGTATAAAAAATTACCATTTTACCCCTAACATCCAAAAATTACCATTTTTCCTTGAGTGTCCAAAAATTACCGTTTTACCCTCGATCATCCCAAAATTACCATTTTGCCCCCGAGCATCTAAAATTGCATTTTTGTCTCGAACTTCCAAAAATTACCATTTTGCCCTTGGGCATCCAAAAATTGCATTTTTGACTCCGTTTTTTCTTTCTTTTCAATGTTCATACTTAGGTTTTAATCATTAATCTTTCGTATTTCGTATTCTCTTATTTTTTTATTTTTGTGTATGTAATTATTTGCTCGACTATTTTCTTTTCGTGATATTTAATCTTCGTTATTAATTGTTCATTTATGCTTAATTCACATATTCATTTTCAAAACTAATTTTACATACAAATAAACCTTTAAAACAAGGCAATATCTTTTTCGTGTGGAAACCTCGAAAAAAACCACATCCTAACGTGCTGAATGTGATTTTTCGTATAATTTACACGAATCGAATATCCTCTTTCAAACTTTTCAAATGCCTTTTAATTTTGAGATTTCGAGAACGTCATGCCCTAACGTGTTGGTCACGACTTTAATTCTCCACGAAAGTCGAAACAGACAAGCATTCTTCCTTCAAATATTTTTTAAGTCATGTGTCCAAGGATCGTATTTTAAACTCAATATGAAATTTCGAATTCTCAAAAAATATATGTATACAAATAATTTTAAAACAAAAATGAGCAATATCCTTTCGTGTGAAAACTTCGAGAAACCATGCCCTAATGTGCTGGTTGTGATTTTCGTATAATTCACACAATTGAATATCCTCTTTAAAGTCTTCCAAAATGTCCTTCAATTTCAAAAGTCTGAGAACGTAGTGCCCTAACGTGTTGGACACGACTTCCAGTTCTCATGGAAATTCGAAACACATGGACAATTTTCCTCAAATAAGGTTTTTGAAAATCACGCAAAGTTTTCTAGAGATAAAGATTGTATTTTAAGTTTTACTTGAGATTTTAAAGTTTTAACAAACTAAGACCCGAAAGTAATCAATGTGGTACCAATTTTCGACGGGTAAGGGTGCTAATCCTTCCTTACGTGTAATCGACTCGCGAACCTGTTTTTTGGATTTTCGAAGACCAAAATATTTTTCAAAGCGGATTTTAAACTTTTTACGGTGATCCAATCACACCACATAAAAGGATTGGTGGCGACTCCATATTTCGATTTTAAAATATTGTTCGAGACTTGTTTGTTTTCCCCAAAAATAAACGTTTCGACAATAGAGACATTCATGTGATTGATTGGACTAATAGTACATCAGACTGGACCCAAGTGGAATAGATCCTAAATCCATTTATGGATTTATTCGCTTGTGATGTTCATAGTATGGCATACTTAAATCTTGAGTGGATAATGGACTATGTATGCATGACTCATACACTTTGATGTAAGTAAAAGCCTGAGTTTGAATAGATAAGGAACTGAAAGCTAGTGCGTTGGGTGTACAACTTTTGCAGTATGTAGTGCCATTCACAATAGTTGAATCATGGCTTGAGACATGGGTAAATGATATCCTCTCATTGACATTACATGGTTGACGAAAAGTAAACATGGTCACTGGTCTTTTGGCTTTGTGACGAATTACTTAATTACTTTTTGATAGTAATTGACTTTTCATAAAGGAAGATGTAGTGGTTACCATGAGATAAAATAAGATCATACTGGGAGAACGGATATTATCCCAAAAAGATCAAGGATATCATATGCGGATAACACACTTATGACAAAGTCATTGGACGAGCACTGAGTAGTTTCTTTCGTAGTGGTATGTCGTTGGGGAGAGTTCAGTCACGATGCTATAGTGGAATGACTTCGTGACTAAATGAGTTTATAATTAATAGGCAAACAGTTAAAAATTAATTATAAATTATTTGAGTTTTAATTACATATGTCCAATCGGTCCCTTTGTTAGCTCGTTGAATCATGAAATGAATTGCGAGTTTGAATAGACATGAACAAAATGAATAAGAAAAGAAAAATGAAAAACATTTAGGAATCATTATGGATTTTTTTCGAAATGGAAAAATGGAACCATTAGGAAATGAGTGTTGGTTTCCAAAAAATGGAAATGATTCATTTGCAATTCCATATGGATTACTTAAAAATGATTGGAAGAATGAGTTTATGTTTTTGAGCTGTTTTGAAGCCCTTAAATGAAAATGAATCATTTGGTCACAGTAAACATGTTGAGTTATGAAATATTGAATATATTTTCTTGGAATTTTACTAGGGATAAAATCATAAAAAAATTAACAGGGTAAAATAGGGATGAGAACATTGTTTAATATAAAATAATAAAGTTTATTTTAGGAAATAAAAAAATTGAATCAAGTTGGATCACATTACAAAGTACTGGGTCAAAAGGCTAGGAAGTACTCGTAATTGAACTCGATGTGAAAGAGGCCTAAAACCCCTCATATAACATGAAAGGGGTGGCAACCCTAATAGGAATACTAAGGTGTGTTATCCACCCCACTCCAATTCTAAGTAGGAAGTTGTTTTTCTATTTGAAATAAACCACTACAACTCAACAAGGGTTCTACCTTATTTTCTAATAAATAGATGGCATCAGTAGAGCTATGAACACAACTTTAAGAGATTGATATTATGTTAAAAGAATGAATTTATTCTCAACTATCAAATATATATTTTTAGAATAACAATTCTACTGGTTTCTATTAAGAAAAGGGAATTTCCATTTTCACCCCAGATAAAAGAGAGAACTTTTTCTAGTTATGTGTTTCACTTCAATTGGTTTTAGCCCACACTCAAAGCAGTTCGTTGTACGAGAATAGTGGAGAAGATCGTTTGGTTAAAAGTCAAGAATAATAAACATCTGCTAAGCCGAAAACATATGTATGAATTTGGCTAGTGTTTATTGCTATGAATATGACAAACTAGGTCAATTTTCAAAATTTTAATTTCTACTGTGCAAGAAAACCATTTTCAAATTGAGATTTTTCTAACAATCTCTTCGATCCTTTATCAGTTGCTTTAGAGTGGGAAGGAGGACACTTGCGTATTGCAAAAAGGTTCTTGTAGGGATGAAGGAAGAAGGGGCTTGTGAAGAGTTCAAACCAATGGGAGTTCTTGAGACAAGTAGGATGGTAGCGTTGGGTGGAGTGGAGTAAATTTGGTTGGTTGGTTCTTTGGTTTGGTTGGTTTGGATGACGGGGATGCCTCTTTAAGATTGTAAGGCCATGTTGTCCACACTTACCACACCAATTATTGACATAATGTTACAATAAGTAGGGGTACATATGAGGTAGTGGTGGTTGTTATAGAGGTCGGTTCACCCATTCGGGGTGTAGAATCGGAGGTTATAGAGAATTGAGGTGAAAGGAGTATAAAGGTTGGAAGTTGAAGGAGTGTTGACAGAGTATAGGCTTGGTATTCTTGAAGAGTCGATCCTTTCTTTTTATTGTTCTTAGAGATATTTATAAGCAAGGATCTGTTAAAGATGGTGTTAACATGTTGGACTTGCCATCTAGCCATTATTATGGGGCGCATAGAGAGGATGTCTTCTATGAGATGAAGATGTTTGTGGTAGGACAGATCTTGTCTTTCATTCTAACTCTGATGAGATAAAGTAGTTGAACCCATGTGATCTTTAGTGACCAACAACTTCATGTTCCTAATGAAGCTCAAGGATCTAGATGGTGAATGGTATGTGCTTATCTAGAAGGTCATCTTAGAAAGGAGAGCTCATAAGTAGCCTTCCGATTTACTGGTAGTAAACTTACTGTTCAAACACCTTTCTTACTTACCACATGTCCTGACATAGCTAGGATATATATATTATATCCGAAGTGACATGGAGGCTTAATTTATTAATACATGACATAGCTACTGTGATGAAACATGGTAATTGTGTTATTTACCTCCATTTTTTTGTTATTTTCAAAATAGAATATAATTTTAAAATAATAATATTTTATTTGAATAATATAAATAATTTATAAATTTAAATATTTAAAATACTTAAATTACACTTTTTGCTATGTATGAGTGTTAGAGTTATATGACCCAAATTCTAAAAAATTGCTTGCAAGTCAAGTTAAATAAAATATATTATCTTTCTAAAAGACTTAGTAGTATAATATATTTAGCATTTATTAGCATAATATATTTTATATTGATTAGATTAGGTTTTTTCAATCTATAAATAGTTGTGGTTGAAATTCCTCTTATATCATTCGAATTCGACATTAGTAAATTTTTTTTCTTTGCCCGTAATTTTTTTCGAAAGGGTTTTTCACGTAAAATTTGTGTGTTCTATTTTTGTTTCTTTTTTCTTTGCAATCATTCTACGTTGACATTATCAACGTTTGGTTTTTTAACAATGAGTTTTATAAAATTGATAAAGTTTAACAATTAAAAACAACCTATATAATGGATTAAAATTTAATTTTATAAAACTATTAAATATTTGAAAATTTTCAAATAATATTAATTACAAATTTAAAATATTTAATTTTATTATTATTAAAATTATGTTGGTGAAGACATCAATAACCAAAATTGTTATTTATGTATAAAATTAAAATAATAATTAAAACCAAATCTTTAATTGATGCATATCGTGATCATTACATGTTCATTTTCTTAAATTAATGGTTATATACAAATTATTTATTTTAATCACAAGCATTGTATTCACTTATTTAAATGAATAAATTTACTTCTAACTTCTTTTATCAAATCGAAATAATAATTTTAAAATAAATAAATAAAAAATATTCCTTTATCCAATTAGAATAATTGATTGTATGCAAAATGAACGTAACTTAATAAAATAGAGATTTATAACTTTTGCGAATGGGTAAATTCCTTTTTAAACCCAACCATGTTTTGTTAAATTATTTAAAGGTGCTCAACATTCCTAAATTACAATTTAAGTCCTTATTCTTTTCAACCGTTTAAAAAATTAAAAAAAATTCCTTTATTAAAATTACAAAACTAGACTCTATTATTCTTTTATTTGTTATAAGAAATCACATTTCAATAAAAAATCAAATAAATTATTTAAGAAATTATACATTTTTTTTTTTTTTATAAATAAATACAATAAGAGAAATTTTATTTTTAATTTTTATTACTATTTTAGCAAATATATATTCCATTTTTTTAAAAATTAAATAATATCACGAAAAACCCATGCTTTGAACAAGAAAAAAAACCAGTAGTATATATATTATTAACTAAAATTACATAGTATTTATTATTAATTATTTATACTTGTTCAGAGGTTAAATCAAAATTTTTTTAAAAGGGAGCGAAATTAAATTGTAATTTTTACGATAGTAAAAATGACTTTTCACCATTTTAATAACATATATCTTTATAATTTTTAAAAGATTAAATCAAAGTTTTATCTTTACTAATTTTAAATTTTAAAAAATTTAAAGAACCTAAATAAAAAAAAAATTATTTTAAGAGGGTCGAGCTCCTGCTAATCCCCTTAGTTTCACCCTTGTACTTGGTGAAGGACCTAATGATGATAACAATAAGTATTTGTTTAAAGTTGGAGAGAGTAACTTAAAAAATATGAAATAATAGAGTAATTAAATAAAATTATATAATTCACCAAAAAAATAAAATTACTTAAGATATTTATTTTTTGTTAATTTTATTGGTAATTATATTGTTAAATGTTTTATTAGACTAATGTGTTATATAAAATGATTTGATTTTAAATTTTGTTATTTGTTTAAAGAATTTTTTTATTATTGATAATTTTATAATAATTAATATTTTTTAGAATGTAAAACTATATAATTATATAATTACATTTTATAAGAAAATAATTACTATCTTAATAATTACACACGAGCGAATTCAAAGGTTGGCAGGGGCTCAACCCTCTTAAAATAAAAATTTTTCTATTTAAGCCATTAAAAATTAAAAAAAAAATTAATAAAAGTAAAATTACACTTTGACTCCTTAAAAATGATAAAATTTTGATTTAATTATCTAAAAATTACATTTTTACTATCATAAAAATTACAATTTAATTTTAAACTCTTAAAAAAAAATTTATTTCGTCGTGTAATTACACTACCATCAAATTATTCGTGCCCAAATTTTTTTAAGTACATCCACGGATTAACGGGCCTGATAGATGAAAATTTACTTTGGTCCTGATAGGTTGACTTCCCTAATAACACCAGATTATTTTCCTTTATATTTAAACCTCCCCGAAAACCCTATCCCTCGAAACCTTAAGCCAGCAAGAGAGCAGCAGCAGTCCCGGCGGCGGCAGTTATCCTCAGGGCCTGTTTTCTAGACAACCATCAAACAAAAATGAAGGTTTTTCCCCTCTTTCTGCTTCTTTTTATTAAGAAAAAAAAGATATTGCTGCCCCTTTTGGGTTTTTGTTTATTCTCTTCATTTGTTTGTTTCAGTTCAATATTGCAAATCCGACCACTGGCTGCCAGAAGAAGCTGGAAATTGATGATGACCAGAAACTGTAATTTTCTTCTCTTTTTTGTTTTGTGTTTTTTGGTTTTAAATTGTTGGGTTTAATTTTATTTTGTTGCTCTAGATTTCAATATTAGTCTTATATCTTGACCGATGAAAACACCATGTTGAGTCATGCTTTTTTCTGTATTGAGTGAGGTTGAATTTTTAGAGTAGTTAGAGATACGCAAAATATGGGTGGAAGAAGCAAATTAAAAGGTAGAATATATGTTAATGAAATTTGTATGAATTTTTTGCTAAAAAAAGAATTGGAATTTGAAGCAAAGTGGAAGGCAAAAGTTGTTTGTACTATCCAAAAAAATGAGCTAGCATAATACATTTTGTAAATCTTTTCTCTTGCCATATATTTTTTAAGTTAGGTTTCCCTTTGGGACTAGTTCTTGTCAAACTACCACAATGCAAAGGAAATTCAACTGTGTTGTAACCTTTAACCGTAGTTTTAACAGTATGCTTATTACATTTAGTGGCTTGGGGTGAGGTATTGCGAGTGTATTTGTTCCTGAAGAAGAAAAATATCTGACCTTGGAACTTTGATATTGCAGCCGAGCCTTCTTTGACAAGAGGATCTCCCAAGAAGTCGGTGGTGATGCCCTTGGTGAGGTATGTCTCCAAGTTTCTTTTTGTTTCTCTTTATCAAATTTATGCTTTTGAATCTGTCCATCTTAACTGCAGTTTGCTCTTATCTCATATTATTTAACAGGAGTTTAAGGGCTACGTGTTCAAGATAATGGGTGGATGCGACAAGCAAGGTTTTCCAATGAAGCAAGGAGTTCTGACTCCAGGCCGTGTTCGTCTTTTGCTTCACAGAGGTCTGTAGACTGCAAATTAGTTTGCATTTGTTTGTTTGTATAGAAATGTTTTTTGTTTGTTGATTGATTGTTTTTATCTGAATAGGTACTCCCTGCTTCCGTGGGTATGGTAGGAGAAATGGAGAGCGTAGGAGGAAGTCAGTTCGTGGATGCATTGTTAGTCAAGATCTTTCAGTTCTGAACCTGGTTATTGTCAAGAAGGGTGAAAATGATCTTCCTGGATTGACTGACACTGAGAAGCCAAGAATGAGGGGTCCAAAGAGAGCTTCGAAAATCCGGAAGTTGTTCAACCTCTCTAAGGAGGATGATGTTCGGAAATATGTTAATACATATCGCCGAACCTTTACAACCAAATCTGGTGAGTACTAAATATTTGCTTGTGCCTCATTGAGTTTCCTGGGGAATGAGTTTTTGTAGGTGATTTACTATTCACAAATAAGTTAGTGATAGTAGTTGCTCCCCTAGTTGAAAATAAAGAACACTTTTTTGTAATGCAGGTAAAAAAGTAAGCAAAGCTCCCAAAATTCAGAGGTTGGTGACTCCGTTGACCTTGCAGAGGAAGCATGGCAGAATAGCAGAGAAGAAGAAGAGAGTTGCAAAGGCCAAGGCTGATGCTGCTGAATACCAGAAGCTCCTTGCCCAGAGGTTGAAGGAACAGCGCGAGCGCAGGAGTGAGAGCTTGGCCAAGAAGAGATCCAGGCTCTCTGCTGCTTCTAAGCCATCCATTGCAGCTTAATTGTACCACATACAAGGATTGGTATTTTCTTGGGTCTTGAATGCTGATTCTAAAATCTCATTATAGGTTGAGGTGATTTTGACTTGACAATGCTTTTAATTTTTTATGACATGTTGCAGATGCTTTACCTGTTCCTCTATTTATTTCATGAATTCTTTTATATTCAGTATCTTAGCATCCGAAGGCCTGACTTGTTGAAACCGGACCAAACAGGCTACTTCGACTGGGAACTGATCAGTTCTTCGGTTCAACTATAGTAATTTAACTGGAAAATGATAACGTATAGAGCTTGGTCGAAAACTCAAGTGGCCGAACTCGGTTATTGGTTTTGAGATTGCCTTCATCTTCATTCCACAATATTTGAGGGAAAAAACAATGAAAGGAAGAACAAAGATAAGTTGGTAATATAGATTTAGGGCTAAAACTGATGCTTTGAATTGTTTTTGAGCGAGTATTTTGACTAAATTTGGTAAGCAGAAGAAACTGCAAATCTAAAAGAATGTAAAGTGAAATGTAATTATTTGGATGTGTGAAAGTGTATAATTACGTTATAATTTTTTTGTCATTTTGGCATTATAAATTGTAATTATAAAATTGCATAATTTATAAAAAATTATTAGCATTAAAAATAATTTCTAAACAAATAACAAAAATTAAAGTCAAATCATTATATGTATTATGTTAATTCAAAAAAGTAGTAGTTAATAATATAATTATTAATAAAAATAGCAATAAAAATAAGAGTAAAGTATATTGTCAATCACTCAACTTTTATTAAAATAGCAAAACAATCACTAAACTTTGAAAAATTATAACTCAATCACTAAACTTTAAAAATAACAAACCAATCACCAGTAATCATTTTTCGTATGTAATTGAAAGTTGACACTAATTTAAGAACCTTAGCTGGGCTGGATAGTAGAAGAAGAAGAAGAAATGGAGATGTCGACCGTGATTCTATCACTGTAGCTTAAGCCATCTATTGCGGCAACCATAGTTCACTGCTATTAGTAAGCCTAGAAACTTTGGGAATTTGACAACAACATTCCTTTTGAACTTGTAAACCCCAAAGTCAATTTAGATTTTTCAAAATCAACATCGAAATCTCTAAATCTAAGCCTAAATCCCACAACTTTTAACACTTTAACCTCCATATTCTCAGATAACAGATTTCAAGTTTCCTTTTCAATTGTTGGGGTGTTTTTAGTAGTTGCTGACTTTATGACACGTTTCCCCTCCTTTTCTTGTTCTTTCTTTAGTTCCGAATCTTAATAGCTAAATGGAATTTGTTTAAGATTGGTGTATGCCATTGCTATCCTTTCCATTTGTTTTTCTCTATTGTTTCTTTTTTTTTTGTTCATTTCATGGCTTTTTGGTTTTGACCAACCAAGATAGAAGCCACTTTCTTGACTATGTGGTTTGCTTATAAGATTCCCTTTTTGGATTATCTTATCATCTTTATTGATCGACTCTTTTAATTAAGGTATTGTTGCCGTGATATGTGCTACTGGTTTTACTATGAATTGTTTTGGGGCTTCCCATGTAAGTATGAGAAGGAAAAAAAGGGTTTTACCCGAGATTTGTTGATCAATATTAGGCTTGTCCATATTCACCTTTTCTTGTATGTATAATTGTATTACCAATGACAATTGGTTCATTGGATTCGGTTTCAAAATTCTTTGCTAAACAAAATCCACATTTCAACTACAATGTCAGATATCAGATTTTAAGTTTCCAACTTCTCTTAAAGAAATTTTCTTTTCGTTTTTTTATTCCCTCAAAAAATTGATACCCTTCAATTTCTCTTCATATCCTACGTGGTAAGTTAACCGGCCAGGTCATGTCACTAGTTAATTGGCTACGTCACCTGTTCCGTTAGGCATGTAACAAAAAATGATAGTGGGTGACTGATTTGTTATTTTTCTAAAGTTTAGTGATTGAGTTGTAACTTTTCAAAGTTTAGTGACTGTTTTGTTATTTCCATATGCAAATTTATTTATTTGTTTTAGTGTTTCATATTTGTTGGGCTATCTTTTAATATTTAACATAAACTCATTTTCATTAAATGTTGGTTCTTGATTGAGTTCATCATAATTTGAATCTAAATATGTATTGTTCAGATAAACAATATCTCATCCTTCAAAATATTCCACGAAGTATGTATAATTCTAGATCCACCTATTAATGGTGCTATGAAGTTTGCGATATCCTAGTACGATTTAGTTTTGTTATTTTTAATGTTATACTGAAGTAATATTGTTAGTATGAGAAATAGAATACAATTGTCTTTTCAACCACGTCTCGAAATCTTGAATGTCTCAAATTAAAAAGTTTGGAAGTCATCTTTAGTGCATATGTCTAGCTCCATTATCTCAAATGGTATCATATTTCATAATATAGTGCAAAAAAACTTTTTGTATCTGTATAATTAAAATCTACCATATAGTATTTGGGTTCACAATGCAAATAATTTGTAACTTTAATCATAAAAACTTAATTTTGAAGAAGAAATGTAAATTAGGTAAAAAATAATAATATAAAATTCATAATATATAACGTTTATAAAAACGTTTTTAATAAACTGTCGAATAACTTTAATAACACATTTTATAAATAGTAATTTTGCTATAATTTTAGAAAATTACTTTTTAAAAATAAGTTATAATTAAAAATTATAATAATTTTTTTACGTGAGCATGTAAATAAATTATGTTTATATTTTTTGCCATAAGTTTTATAAATAAATATTTTATAACACTTTTATAACATGTGAATTTTTTTTATAATAAACTCTTTTACCATAACTTAAAAAATAATTAAGATTTCAATAACATAATTTTTTTGTTATAAATTTATAAAATAAACATAATTTTTGTTATAACTTTATAAAATACACATAAATTCTTAAGATTTATAACATAATAAATCTTTAGCCATAATCATCTCTAGCACTCGTATGTGTTCATCCTTATATTATAAAAAATTATAACTTAAACTTGTATAAAAAATAATTTTAAAAAATTAAATTTACGTGTAATTACTTACGTAATTATTCTAATTCTCACTCTTCCTTAATTCAATAAATACCACTAATTACAGTGATTATCTAAACTCAAATTCCAATATGAAAAGTAATTTACCAAAATTCATCTTTATTCCACAGTTTGTACCAACCAGCTGGTTACTAGCCTATCAACCAAAATTAAATTAAATTTAACTTAATTTATCAAAATTAAATTTAACTTAATTTATCAAAATTAAATTTACGTATAATTATTTATATAATTATTCTAATTTTTACTTTCCTTTAATAATTAAATCTGAGTGTTCCAATTACACTTAATTTAATAATTCAATAAAATCCATTAATTATAATGGTTATTTAAACTCGTGTATAATTACAAATAATTATACCTAAATTTAAATAATAGGTGAATTGAAAAGTAATTCCACAGTTTATATAGATCAACCAGCTGGTGACTAGTCTATCATTAAAAGCAATTGGATATACTGAAGTGATGTTTTGTCCAAATTTGGGAGCATTAAGAGAGTGTGGTCGGTCATTTTGGGAATTATATATTTGACATTGAGATAGAGATTTGAGCACCCAAGTTGTTTTGGTGTGGGAATATGGCAGCAAAGTAAGTGCAAGACGTAAGCTATTTGAAGTGGTGGGATGGTGGCTTGCCTCTACTTGAATGATCGTTGAGCACTCTCGAGGTTGTCAATGCTGGTTGGTGGTGGAATCCATTATGCGGATCCTTGAATCTTGATTAGCAATTTCTTCCATAAAAACCCACACCAACTTCACCTTGTCTATAAAAACAAAAAATGGAAAATGGTACACGTAACATTTTTGCATAATTCCCTATTTTAAGTTCATTTTCATTAATGCCCGTCATAATCTCAGTTCTCATTGAAATATTATAATCTATTTATCGCAGCTTCAAGTACACAATTCCAGTTATACATCCAAAGCCTGACAATTCACCACCCTGCAATTGGTTCTTATCTCACCACCCTTCCCCGACTTCAACTCACCCATCTTCAACATTCCCTCCACGAATGCCTTGAAAAACTCATTTTCATCCTTGCTAAATAGCTTCACATACTCTCTGGTCTGTGGGAATGTGAACAGGGTTTGATCCGAATTCAGAAACCCTCTGCCTGCAACCAAGTCCTTGAAATACTGGTTATCGAACAGCTTGGGTGTTGCATCCAGATCTCCCGTTACATTCTCGTCTCCACCAAGCGGGCAAAGCTTGTCAAGCTTTTCTCTAAACCCTGGTTGGATGGTAGGGTCAGGCTTGCCGGATCCTGATTGGTTGTAGAGCCTGAACATGATTGAGAAACACCTTGCTTCTCCAATGGAGTGTGAGCCTGAGAGGGCTACCAGATCCTTGACGGATAGATTGAATTTGGTGAAGAGATCGATGAGAGAAGTTGCGTTAGCTCTTGGGCTTGGCATTATGTTATCGGAATCCTCTTGACTGGCTGTCAAGCTATCTTTTCTTCCTAGCCTCACCACCCAGTAGGGTCCTCCTGTCTGCATTAACTCACACTCCAACCACATCAGTTTCTGGTGAATTACACAAAATCCAAATGGAGACCCCTATATTCCTCAATTTTTAACGATTAAATTTCAAACAATTTTTTTTAGAATTTTTTAATTTAAACTCAGTGTAAGTCAAATTGAATAAAAAAATACAAAAATGTTTATCCGTTGGGCTGGGTGGACCACATATGAGTAAACCCAGCACATGCAATCTTTTCTCTTTTCTTTCTGTGAAATCACAGTTTTTAAGATTAAAGAAAATGAAATGAAAAACGGCTATTGGGGAAGGCAAAAAGAGGGAAAAGAAAGTGGACTTAACAGCTGCAATACTATAATTACTTCGTAACTGATGAGTGTGAAACGTTAAGTGTAAGTAATGTTACTATTTTCTATGGAAAAAGTAATCTTTGCTGTTTTTTGAACATTAAGAGGAAAAAGATATTCTTCTTACAAAAGCTGGATGGGGCTAAGAATAAAATAATTCAGGGCGATATTCTAAGTTTATCAATCGCCCTAGTTGACAAAGTTGGGACAAAAGGCGCCCATTCATGCTGAATTTCTGACAAAATGTTGAACATATAGCCTTTTTATAAAAGAAAAAGTGTTGCGTATATTTTTAAAATTTATTCAACTTAAACCTCCAACATGAAGATAAGAAAGGTAAGAATAGTTACGAGAGCAACAGCATCTCTGGCGGCCATGATTATGATATCTGCACAAGAAACGACGCCCGGACAAGCCTTCTCCAAGGCTGCCTTCACCTCATCCACAACCTCGAATGATCTTAGCGAATTTATATTGGAAAGAGCTAGCTTTTCCCCAACCATGTTTGGCGTATCATCTAGTAGCAAAGAAGCATCACAACCCTGTAACACACAAAGGGAAAACAAATTATTGCTAGCTTGCCGTATTGAAACATATATGTGTAGGGTTTTTTACATTAACGAAACAATCGTGGAACTGAAAGCGCATGACGGAGGCAACACTTCTCGGTTCCCTAATCATGGCCTTCATCATCTCGTATCTCACTATTGCTTCCGCTTCTGGACATGTTTTAGCGTAAAACCCTGGTCGGAGAGCCTCTGCGGCCGCCATTGTCACTAGTAGGACAAACAGCACTGAAGGATAGAGAGACATTTCTTTTGAGGGGAGGATGGGTTTGCTTGAAATGAATAGTAGACCAACTTAGGTTTTCTTGAATGGCTTCTTAAACTTGTTCAATGTATTATATTGTGGAGCTATGGGTGGGATATGATAGTGTTGGTTGGTTGGTTGGTTGGTTTCTATATAATAAAATTTTTTTTGGTGAATTATAGGAGGATGGTAAAATCTTAACAACAACATGACTTGAATTCAAGTCACACATGAGGCAATTGACACTTTTGATCATCAGGTCAAAACACGAGATTTATATAATAATTTTTTTAACAAGGAATATGAGATGTGAGTTGTTTAAAGATGGAAATTGGAACGAATGTAAATTTAAGATTTAAATAGATGTTTTTTACCATTTGATGTACAAAGAGAACCATGATAAAGAAAAATTAATACAAACTTTTTCCGTTAATGTGTACCCGTTAGTTTGTTGAATTTGTTGCACATTTTGAAATCTGAAAAAATAAAAAGAGTAAATTCTTAAAAATATAAATATATGGACTAAATCCCTAATTTTTAAA
Source organism: Kokia cookei (assembly GCA_039519145.1). Classification (NCBI taxonomy): domain Eukaryota; kingdom Viridiplantae; phylum Streptophyta; class Magnoliopsida; order Malvales; family Malvaceae; genus Kokia; species Kokia cookei. The sequence continues at coordinate 15,661,046 of CM076908.1, forward strand.
AAGTACAGGAACTATATGCGTACTTTTACCAACTCTTTTCTTTTATAAGTTTATACCAACTTGTTATTTGTGTAAACTGAAATCCAAAAAAGATTTTGTATAGATAAGATAAACAGTATTCACTCTATTTAAGAAGATATTAAATTTGGCAAAAAACAAAAAGGAAAGAAATATTGTACAATTTTTTGTGGAGTTTTTAAATTTTTAAAAATAAATATTAAAAAAACACATGATAATTTTTTAAAATTACTCGTAAAATAAAAAATATACTAATATATAAAATACTAACTCAAAAATTCTTCAATTATATGGTATAAGATTTATTTGGCCTTCCAATTTTACATAAAAAAGTTATTTAGCATTTTATTTAATTTTTTCTTTTTTTAGTCCTTAAACGTACATTGTTTGTTAAATGACTCCCAAATAGATGAAAAAGTTAACATTTGTTAACTTTGCCGATGTGGTATACATGTGGATGCTATATTAATAATTAATTATTTTTTTAAAATTTTAAAAAATAAAAGTTATTAAATTTATTTAAAAATTATTAAAAATATATAAAAAATTATTTTTTAAAAATTAATTAATTGTTAATGTGACAACATACGTGTTTAATTAATTTTTCCATCCATTTTGTATGATCTGATAAACAATACAAGTTCAAAAATTTAAAAAAAAAATTAAATGAAAGATTAAACTGATTTTTTTATAAAATTAGAAATCTAAAAAAATCATCATATTCAATTAAATTAATGTCTAATTAATTTTTAACACTAAAAATATTTAAATAACAGGATAGGATGAGCAAAGTAATTAAGAAAAATCCATTTAGAAAAAATTGATATGACTTGGCAAGATGAAAAATTAAAGAGAGAAGATAAAACTCCTTGTAATAGTCTAATGATTAAGGGTATTCACGATTTTAGGTGTGATTTAAATTCAAATCACACTAGTCATGTTTATTATTCGGATTTTATCCTGTTATTGTAATTAAAAAAAAATTCTTGGTTTATTGGGTGAAAAATGATGAGAATGTTGAGAAAAGCATTTGCATGGGTGTCAAAAATTTAGAGGGCTTTTGAGCCTTTCTCACAACCAAAAGAGGCAAGTCGAACAAATTGGCTAATAGTGCGTGAGATAGTGGATAATATTAAAGGCAATATAAAACCCATCTAATGTAATCATTTTCTCCAATAACATCAATTTACAAATGGGATTACGACACCCATATTATCTCTTCATTCTTTGTTGTTTAATTTTTTTATATGTTATAAGAATTATGTCTTAATTTTGTTAATATTAGTGGATGCTCGATTATTTTTGAATTCTGTTTATTATTTTAGATTATTTGAGATTAATTTTTTTATTGTTTTAGATGTTTAAAGTCATCTTAAATATATCGTACTTAAATTGTGGTAATGTCAGTTAATTTATTGGAATTATTCTATTTTTTAGGCCGAAGTTTCTTTTGGGTAAACTATAAAAATAGTCATTGTTGTTTGTTTCAGATTATATTTTAGTCACTTATGTTTAAAATGTTACGTTTTAGTCACTTATGTTATCATTTTGTTACAAAATAGTCACTCTGTCGTTAAACTCCGTTACTTTCCTAACGGAAATCCTACATAGCAGTTCAAATGGGTTTTAAATGCCAACTTGGATGTTCAACTAAGACGAGAATAAGTTTTTCATTAATTGAACATTTTAAATTTATTATACAATGAACTAGAAAAGAAAAAGTTTGTTTCTTCTTTTTTTTTTTTAGTTTTATTTTCCATTTTGATTAAAAGAACTATTCTCATTCAAGTTGACATTTAAAACTCATTTAGACCATCACATAAGATTGTTGTTAGAGAGGTAACTGAGCTTAACGATAGAGTGACTACTTCGTAACAAAACGATAACGTAAGTGACTAAATCGTAATATTTCAATCATTAATGATTAAAATATAATCAGAAGCAAATAAAAATGACTATTTTTGTAGTTTAACCGTTTTATTTTTATTGATCAAACTTATTTTTCATTGTCAATAATAAGTATTTGCATCTTTCGTTTTCCTTGAATGGCTTGATTCAGTCATGAAAAGAATTTTTGTTTGGGGAAAAAAAGGGAATATCAGCAGACAAAGCTGAATAGGATGGAGGGAAGTATAGGATGTTGTGATTGTGGGGGCTGAGGGTGTCTCCAATGTGTGGGTCAACTATATCGACATCCACCATACCATCCAAGTCGGCATCCACAAATATCCTCCACATTCGTTTTTTTCTTTAACAAACAAAAACTGTGAATGGACTGTCTTCGTTTTCAACACATTTACGGGTAAATTTGGAGGTGAAGTTAGAAAATTTTTAAGAATCGAAATTAAATTATAATTTTTACGATAATAAAAATATAATTTTTAAATGATTAAATCAGAGTTTTATTATTTTCAAGGAAAATTAAAGTGTAATTTTACTTTTATTAATTTAAAATTTTAAAAATTTTAGAAGGCTTAAAATTTTTTTCTATTTTAGAGGGCCAGAACCCCTACTAACCCTCTTGAATTCGGCTCTGGATGTTCTTCTGTCCCCATTGTTATTTCATTTTGGTTTCGTCCTTAAATTATATTTATTTATTTTTATCACTTCAATTTATTATTTTTTTCAAGTTGATACTTCAGATAAACTGAGACTTAACTTACAAATTGATATTTAAACTATGTCATTTTCTTTATCTTGGTATATATATTTGTCATAAATGGTATTTGAACTCTAATTTTCTCAAATTAATATCTCTATTAGTTCAATAGTTAGTTAAACCGTTAATTTTATTTTTAAAAAAATATAATCAATTAAAATTTCCCGTATAACAAAAAATATATAAATATCATTTTGTTTATATATATTTAAAATATTAAAAATTTATAAAAATAAAAATATTTTAAAAAATAAAAAAATTGTTCAATGATTTTTATCAATTTACAAGTCAATCAATTCAATCTCTATCTCCGAACCGATTCTCGATTCAATCAATTAATCTGGTCCAATTCTGAAAACATTGCTTTTGTTAAATGAAAGAATTTCTTTTTATCTCATCAAGATAAACAAGTAGGTGGTGGAAGTTTAAAAATAGAATTAATTGCTAGAAGGTCAATTTCAAGCATTTGCTAATATTGCTAAATATTATAAAGAAAGGAGAAAGAGAAAGAAAAGAGAGAAATAATGTTAAAGAATAGTGTAGGTGCTCTCTTTGTGACAAAAAAAATTAAAAATAACTTTTTAAAATTTATATGATGTGATAGTCAACTATTGATTGAAGAGAAATGTAATTTTTCTATAAAATAGATAATGTAACCCTTCAAAACTTAACTTAAATTATATTATCGAATTTAGAGGGTTGTTATTGTAATTTTATCCTCAGAAATCATATTTAAGCAGATATATAATTTAATTTGTAAATAAATTAAGTTATAATAAAACAATTAATTTCTCACAATATTGAATAAATCCAAATTTAAAATTATTAATTAAACACTTCAAACAAATATTCAAAATCCTAAATTAAAAATTAACATTACAATCCCAAATAATTTAATAATATAATAAACCGAATAATGAAATAAAAATATAAAAACATGAGATCCTTCGAGTATGAAGTCACTTAAGTTTACTGTATCTGAAAGAGAAACTATTAGGGAATGAGCAAAAGAGCCCAGTGTGTCTCTAAAGTATATACATCCACAGTCATTCATAGCATTAAAAGTAACCACACAACATTTAATAGCTAAATGCAATGAAAACGCAAGCATAATGCAATGTACCCATTCTCCAACACACCAACACAGTAGAGAGATTCCCCAGAACCCCTCCCCAATTAACCGTCACCAATCACAATGTGGTTTTATATCAACCGTTTGAAGGGGTGATTACCACGTCTTCCACCGTACAATCTCAACCCATGAACACACAATGGCATGATGTCACATTTATCACAGTCTCAATCTCAAGCTCAAGCTCATGATACAATATATGTATCTCAGTGTACATAATATTTTTTTATTCATAATATTTAAGAATTCCACAAACTGATAAGTATACATCACAAGATCATGCCATTATACGTTATAGATTAATATCACCCAATTAATTTAATACAAACAATATTACACAAAGAGATGTAACACAGATAGAAATACACCTTAAGTGCTAAAAGCTTTAACGACAAGGAGAACGTCTCCCACGCTCAGGTCTATCACCAGGTCTAGCTGAATCAGAACCTACAAGAATAAATTCTACATTAATCTATCACTATGCCACCTATTAAACACAACGCTAAACCGAACAAATACTCACGTGTCACTATCGAAGCTTGTGCAAGACAGTATGCACAGGTGCAGGTAACTCGTCGTTCTCAAAATCGTAATCACCTACACATGAAATATCCCCAAGTCAGATCCTTTATCCCCTTTTCTTAAAAATTACTGAGTAAAGAAATAATTACAAATAGCTAAAATGAGGCTTTCGAGTTCGAATTTAACGAAATGGACTATGAATTTGGAATCAGGACATTAAAAAATGGCAAAATAAGGTTGGTCAAAAAAGTCAACAGTCAAAGTTAAAGTAAACTATCAAAGTCAACGATCAAGGTAAAAGTCAATGGTCTGGTCAAAGTCAACAAGTCAGGTCAACAGTTCGGCCAACTCGGGTGAACGGGTCGAGTTGGTCAACTTGGGTCACATGCGGGTCGGGTTGGTCAACTCAAATTGGGTCACACGGGTTTGGCTCTCAAATGAGTAATGGGTTAAGGGTTTGGGTTGGATTGGTTTTGAGTTTAAGTTAGGCTTAAACAAATGGTCACACATAAATAGGTCATGCCTTTGGATCTTGAAACTAACCTAAGGTTTGGGCTCACACACAATTGGCCTAACTTCTTCAACATTTACTAAGAAACAAAATAAGGTTTATATAGCCCCAACGGCGCTATCGCCTATGCCTCAACGGAGTGGCGCAATCTTGTCGCCAAAGGCTCAATAGAAAGACCATGTACACACACCAAATGCAAGATTAATGGCTCACCAAAGCCAACCATGACAGACCGAGCGACGAAGCGAAGGAAAAGCAACGAAGAAACGAGGAGGAACAATTGGTCAAGCGCCGTTCCTCGTAAACGACAGATGGTGAGGGAGATTCGAAGGAAGGGTTTTGATTGCGGTACCACAAAGAGACCAACGGTGGTAGCGGTGTCGTGCATGGACGAGGAATGATTAGAGATCAAAGCTTCATTGGATAAAAAGTGAAAGGGAGAGAAAAGAGGAAATTTCGGTTATGAGGAGAACAAATGGGAGCTGATGGGTCAACCTAAAGGGGAAAAGGAGTTTAAATACTAGGGAAAAAGGGAAAATTATGCCCAAGACCCTAAAAAAGTTAAGGTTTTCACTAAAGGCCTCAAGTTTTACCCACTTTACAAATGAGTCCCAAAATTCCTAATTTTGCCTATAGGATTTTATTTTCAGTTCAATTTAGTCCTTAGCTTTACTAAATTTACGAATTAACCTGAAAATTTCAAAGAAAAAAAATCAATTTAGTCTTTTAAACAAAATTGGGGTATTACAATTCTCCCTCCTTTAAAAGAAATTTCTTCCTCGAAATTTCCTTGGTTCTTCTGACCATGCACTTCATTACTGCTATACCCTTTCTACTTTCCTTTTGAATCAACTTCCTTCACAAACTCACTGATCGCACTCTTTTATTAATATATCATTATCGTGCTTTCCCTTAACTTTTATCCTCATCTATCCAATTCAAATTTCAATTAAAACATTTCCAATCCCTCTAATGTTTTGCACTTCTTGTGCAATGATACTATTCTTTTAAATCACTTTCCTTTCCATAAGAATCGAAATTCTTTAGTCGACCATCTTTGAATTTTTTTTAATCTTATATTTCCTTTTCACTCAACTAATCTCCTATTTCGTTTCTTTCCACTTAACCAAAAGTCTTTTCTTAATTTAATTTTCCTAAAATCATCTTTATGATTTTATAATTCATTTCTTACAAATTCACATAACTTATCAATTATATTCATTCGCTATTCTTTCATATATATTTTTCTTATCACAACTATCTCATACTAATCACAACATTGTTCTTTTAACATTCTTCTAGACTTTATTTTCTTACACCCTTGAATTTTTATCTTTGTTTTCATATAATTCTTTTACTTTCTTTCTTTTCTTTCTCTTTTCAAGGCAAACAATGATTATCCCAGTTTCGGATCAGAGTTAATACTCTTATTCCAAACCCCTTAGAATTCTATTGGCCCGGTCGTTGCCAATAGTCTCCTCGAGGTAATTGTTCCTACCAAAGTTTACCCTTTATTTATTTATTTTATTATTATTATTATTATTATTACACAATTTACAATTTTACTATATATATATATATTCACACTTTAGATCACTCTTTATTCACTAATTCTTAAAATTATTTCACTACTTTCTTATGCTTTCTAGAATATTTATACTATTTTTCATGGTCAATTATGTTCTTATTTTCTATAATTTATTTCGTAATTTAATTTTTTTTTCATCACGAGTATTTCTCTATATTTTCATTCATATCTTCTATCATAAATTTTAAATTTTATCATTTCTCTTCTATTACTTTCATGATTATGAAGTTACCATTTATCTTTCAAATCTCTATACTAGGCTAGTTAATAACAAATAAGTTTTATTATTATTTTTTCTTAGTACTTATCCGGATCATAAATCTTATTATTATTTCACGACTTTAGGTTCCTAAAGAGCACACCTTGTATTCTTAATGTATTTCCACATTCTTATCTATAAAGACTACGAATTGTCTTTTAAATCTTTATACAAGATTCAATAACATTTACTTTCACTCTTAATTTATACTTCAAATTATTTTATGCTTATCTCTTCACAACTTATAATCTATTTTCCTTTATACTCATTTACTATTAGCTTTTAATATCTTTCCTAAATCTTCCAACTCTTCACTATTTTTATTCATTATAAACTTTTTTCTCTCTTCAAACACTAAGATCACTTCGTCTTTTCTTATTTCCTTAATAGTACATTTCCTTATTACTACTCATCTATACATCTTTCTTAAAAATTCATTTTTTGTTCTTCACAATTAAATAATATTATAAGCTACAAAACCTTAATCATCTTAATAATCTTTCTTCTATGAACATTCTCATCCTAATTCAGAACCTCAATTGGTTCCTCCTCAGTATTAGACAACTCATTCAGATTTTCCTCTAGTTTCACTAGAACCACAAGATCGTTGACAACCCTAACAGTACGGCCTCGGTCGCAACTAATCATAAATTTAGAACTCCTACGTGGTGGCATAGTAAACTATCTACAGAGAGCAGTGATCACTAAATTAAGATTTGGTACTAAAGTCTCGGATTAAATCTCAGTTTAGAATTTCCAAAGTAAGAAAATAATTTATAAAATAATATATTTATTAAAAATTCCCGATTACTCCAAAACTTTTAAAAACTATGAAAATCAATTGTTTTGAGCCTCACAGTTCGAGGTTTGAACTCAACTCTGATACCACTAAATATAACCCCAAAAAATCGATCAAAATTATATTGCTGAATCTAGAGGGTCACTATTGCAATTTCGCCCTTAGAAACCATATTTAAGCATATATATAATCTAATTTGTAAATAAATTAGGTTATAATAAAACAATTAATTTCCCACAAAATTGAATAATTCCAAACTAAAAAATTATTAATTAAACACTTTAAACAAATATTTAAAATCCTAAATTAAAAATTAATATTACAATCCCAAATAATTTAATAATATAATAAATCGAATAATGAAATAAAAAATATAAAAAAGTGAGATCCTTCGAGTACCAAGTCGCCTAAGTCCACTATATCTGAAAGAGAAAGTATTGGGGAATGAGCTAAAGAGCCTAGTGTGTCTCTAAAGTATATACATCCGTAGTCATTCATAGCATTAAAAATAACCACACAACATTTAATAGCTAAATGCAATGAAAACGCAAACATAATGCAATGCACCCATTCTCCAGCACACCAACATAGTGGAGAGATTCCTCAGAACCCCTCCCCAACCAATCGTCACCAATCGCAGTGTGGTTTTATATCAACCGTTTGAAGGATTGATTACCACGTCTTCCACCATATAGTCCTAACCCATGAACACAAAATGACTTGATGTCACATTTATCACAGTCTCAATCTCAATCTCTTGATACAATATATGTATCTCAGTGTACACAATATTTTTTTTATTCACAGTATTTAAGTATTCCACAAACTGATAAGTATGCATGCAAAATCATCACAAGATCATGCCATTATACATCATAGATTAATATCACCCAATTAATTCAACACAAACAATATCACACAAAGAGATGTAAAACAGATAAAAACACACCTTAAGCGGTAAAAGCTCTAATGACGAGGAGAACGTCTCCCACTCTCAGGTTTATTACCAGGTCTAGCTAAATTAAAACCTACAAGAATAAATTCTATATTAATCTATCACTATGCCACCTATTAAACACAACGCTAAACCGAACAAATACTCACGTGTCATTATCGAAGCTTGTGTAAGGTAGTCTGCACAGGTGGAGGTAACTCGTCGTTCTCAAAATCGTAATCACCTACACACGGAATATCTCGAGTCAGATCCTTTATCCCCTTTTCTTAAAAATTACTAAGTAAAAAAATAATTACCAATAGCTAAAACGAGGCTTTTGGGTTCGAATTTGACGAAACGGACTATGGATTCAAAATCAGGACGTCGAAATTAGTAGTAAGATAAGGTTGGTAAAAAAAAAGTCAACGGTCAAAGTCAATGAGTTTGTTCAAAGTCAACGATCAATGTCAATGTCAACGGGTCTGGTCAAAGTCAACAAGTCTGGTCAACGATTTGGTTAACTCGGGTCAATAGGTCAAGTTAGTCAACTCGGGTCAACTGGTCAGGTTGGTTAACTCGGGTCACATGCGAGTCGAGTTAGTCAACCCGAATTGGGTTCCATGGGTTTGGCTCTCAAATGGGTCATGGGTTAAGAGTTTGGGTTGGATTGGTTTTAGGTTTAAGTTTGGCATAAATAAATGGGTCACAGACAAATGGGTCAGTCATGCCTTTGGATCTTGGAACTAACCTAAGGTTTAGTCTCACACACAATTGGCCCAAGTTCCTCAACATTTAGCAAGGGAAAAAATAGGGTTTTTATAGCCCTTACGGTATTGTCGCCTATGCCTCAACGAAGTGGCATAATCTTGCTGCCAAAGGCTCAACAAGAAGACCAAGTACATACACCAAACGCAAGATTAATGGCTCACCAAAGCCAACCACAACGGACTAAACGACGGAGCGAAGGAAAAGCAACGAAGAAATGAGAAGGAACAATCGATCAAGAGCCGTTCTTCACAACCGACAGACGACGAGGGAGATTTGAAGGAAGGGTTTTGATCGCGGCACCATAAGGAGACCATAAACGGTGGTGCTGTCGTGCACGGACGAAGAACGATCAGAGGTCGGAGCTTTGTCAGAGAAAGAGTGAAAGGGAGAGAAATGAGGAAATTTCAGTTGTGAGGAGAACAAATAGGAGCTGATGTGTAAACCTAAAGGGGAAAAGGAATATAAATACTAGGGAAAAAGGGAAAATTACGCCTAAGACCTTAAATAAGTTAGTGTTCTCACTAAAGCCCTCAAGTTTTACCTGCTGTACAAATGAGTCCAAAAATTCCTAATTTTGCCCACAGAGTTTTTTTCTAGTTCAATTTAGTCCCTAACTTTACTAAATTTATGAATTAACCCAAAAATTTTAGAAAAATTTCAATTTAGTTCTTTAAACAAAATTAGGGTGTTACAGATAATAGGAGAATAATTTAGGTGCTATTTGTGATAAAAAAAATTTAGGTATTAACTCAAGAAAAAAATAATTTAAATATAAAATTATGGTTAATGGTTTAACTAACAAAATATCAACTTAGTATAAAACATTAGTTTAAATGTTTACATATAATTCATTTTGGTTTCGTCCTTAAATTATGTTTATTTATTTATTTTTATCACTTCAATTTACTATTTTTTATACTACTTCGAAAAACATTGATATTTTATTAATAAATACTTTTATTTAATTTTAAATCTAAAAAGCTAATGTAAAACATTTTAAATAATAAACGTATTAAATAATGGGTAAGACTTTGAAAGTGTTAATTACATTTTAATACTAAATTTAATGATAACTGAAATAAATTACAGTTGTTTATGTAAGAATTAAACTTTTTTTTAAAAAAATTATAAGACATTTAAAATACACTTTGCTTCATAGCACATTTCCTCTACTTTTTAGCACATTGGGTTTTTTTTCGGTTTTGTTCTTTTTATCGCTCTACTCTCTATCTCTAGGATTTGGATTGTAGAGTAGATGACATGGAAGAGAATTTTGCAGATTTATCACTTGAGGACGAGGAGGGGGAAGTGCTAAAATTGGATGCTGTCAAATCTTCTAACGGTAATTCATTGGAAAATTATTTTGTTTGTTCGTTCCCGACGACGAGTATGGTCAATTTCCAGTCAATGCAGGCAACACGGGCCAATGTTTGGCATCCAATCCTATACTTCTACTGATACATGCATGGGTTTTATCGAAACAAGTAACTAGAATCTCAAGAATCATACCAAAACACAAGTTTATCAACTCAAAATATTCATGACTTCAATATGCATTAAACCAACACAATATACATAGATTTCAAGTCATTACATAGTACTTATAGGTTTATACTTCAACTTGCACAACATGCAATAATACATTCATCATTTCATCAACATAACAAGGCTTTCACAATATCATTTACTTAAAGAAAAAGATAACATCATCCTAGTACATACCATAAGACCGAGTGATGTAAAAACTACCAACGAGCTCTGCAACAGTGTAACTTCCGAGAGATGATGATCCGATCTTAAATCAGCAAAAAAATCTACAAAACAACATCTTTGGTAAGCTTTATAGTTTAGTAAGTTCGATAGCTTTAAAGAATTACTAAACATTTGTATAAAGCAGTTATAACTCAACCGAGCCAAGATAGTCCCATTGTTTTCTTGAGTTAATTATAACTTTCACTTTCTTGTATATAATTTTTTGTTACCCAGTACCCGATGCTGCTCACACTAGCTGTCGAGGACTCACAACATATGCGATATCCCAGCCATCGGTACGATGTTTGTTTGTAAATTGTTCCCTAACGATGCTGTTCATACGAGCTGTTAGGAATATGCATAAAACATAATTCCCAACCATCGAAGGGCCTATAACCATTTAGGATTCATATCTCTTTATCAAATCATGATGCTACTCACACGAGCTGTCGAGGACTCGCAACATATGCAGTACCCCAACCATTGCGTCGATACTATTTCAACGGCATAAAGCCTACTATCTCCTTCGTTTCATTTCTTTGATCTCTTCAATTCCCAAGTGCTTCTAATTGTTGAACAATGACAATATACATACAAGAAATGTTAAGCAAAAATTTACATTATGAACTTACCGGACTAAATTGCAGTTACGGTTAAACTTCAGGGACTACTCCGCTAATTTCTCTTTTTCACAATCGTAGTCTACATCCACAAATCATCCAATTCTCACATTAAATCACACAATCATGTTATTCAACACAATTTAGTCCTTTTTGGGAAAATTACAGTTTTACACCTAATATTTTCCTTGTATTCAATCTAGTCCTTTAAATCATAAAACATGCAAATAACCTTTCTAATGTTGCATCCCAAAAATCCAATCTCTCGAAGCCAGAATTCACATTTATTGAATTTTGCATAAAACTGTTTTTCTCACAAAACCCGTAACAATTCTCCCAAATGTTAAGTATGCTCTGACTCTGTCTTGGAATAGATCAGTATATCATCAATAAACACAACTACAAACATGTCCAACTGAGGTTGGAACACTCTGTTCATCAGATCCATAAATGTTGTTGAGGAGTTAGTTAACCCAAATGGTATAACCGAGAACTCATAATGTCTATACCAAGTTCTAAATGTTGTTTTCATTATATCGTAATCTTTCACTTGCATCTGGTAATAACCTGATCGGAGGTTTACCTTGGAGAATACGGTTGCACTCTTTAACTGATCAAATAACTCCTCAATCTGAGGTAACGAGTACTTTTTCTTGATTGACACCTTATTCAGCTGCCTGTAATCTGTACACATCCTCATCAAGCCATCTTTCTTTTTCATGAATAACACGGGCACACCCCAAGGCGACACACTACGCCGTATGAATTCTATGTCCAATAATTCTTGCAACTAAGCTTTCAACTCTTTCAACTCAGTCGGTACCATTTTATACGGTGGTATTGAGATCGGGGCGGTGCCAAGTAACAAATCAATACCAAACTCTACCTCTCTGATTAGTGGTAATCTCGGTAATTCCTCTGGAAACATATCTAGAAACTCACTAACAATCGATACCTGTTTCAACTCCGTCCCTGAACTCTGTGTATCAAGTATGTATGCCAGGAATGCTTTACAGCCTCTGTGTACCATTTTCTGCATCGAAATAGCAGAAATCACTTTGGTTCCACTGTTTAATCTGCCAAACTCAATTGTGATCACTTCACCTGTCGGGCATTTTAGATTAATTTGTCTTCGTTTGCAGTTTACCACTACATCATGCTCAGGTAATCAATCCATACCTAAAATCACATCAAACTCGGTGAATGGTAATAACATTAGGTCAACAGGAAATTCATAGCCCTGGACTTTTAGTGGACATTTATGACATACTAGGTTGACAATGACACTATGACCCAATGGATTTGTAACCTGTACATCAAATTTAGTCGACTCAATAGACAATTTCTTATCAATTACTAAGGAAGTACAAATACAAGAATGAGTCGATCCTAGGTCAATCAAGACACACACAATATCATTAAAAAGATAGAATATACCAATCACAACATCGAGAGCGGTAGCCTCTTTTATAACTCTAATGGCATATGTTCGTGCAGGTGCTCGAGCTTCTGACTTCTTTACGTTATATTTGTTTTCATTTCGGTTCCCACCTGCACTACTGCTCTGTCTCGGGCATCTACCTTTCTGTGGAGTAACTGGAGGGTTCACACTCCGATCTTCCTTTGCTTCAGAATTCATCAGGTAGTTTCACATGAAGTGATCGGTACCCCCACATCGGAAATAGGCTCCTTTAATCAATCGACATTCACCTGAATGGATTCTTTTGTATTGCTCACATACCGGTTTCGATACGTTATGAACACTAGCCACATTGTCAGCTGGTCGATTCTGAAATCTTGACTTTGGTGACCCTGATCGACTCCTACTCAAGAGACTGCTCCCTGGGCTTCACTATCTTTGAACTTCTTCGGTAGTGGCATAGAGAAGGTTCTAGTAGGATTCTTCTTTTCGAACTCTCGAGACCTCTTCTCTTTATCTTTTATGATTGTATATTTCGTCCATTTTCTATGCTTTGTCTTCTAGGACAACAAATGGCCGTATTTTTGAACCACCTACCATAATCTTTATCTCGTCGTTCAAACCGTCCCCAAATCGGACACACATAGCCTCATTTATAGGTACAATCTCCCGTGCATATTTGTTAAGAAGTAGAAGTTCCCGTTCGTGCTCTGCCACTGTCATGTTTTACTATCTCAACTTTAAAAATTCCTTCTTTTTATCTAGGTACCGCTTGTTGACGTATTTCTTTTTGAACTCTGCTTGAAAAAATTCCCAAGTAACTTCATTTTTAGGCATCACTGTTATGATCATCATTCACCAATTGCATGCCTTGTCTTTCAGTAACAAAACAACACACCTCACATAGTCTTCAGGTAAACAAGCCATTTCATTCAATACTCTCATAGTGTTTTCCAACCAATACTCAGTATTAGATAGATCATGCTCAGCATTTCCACGAAATTCTTTCGCCTCATATTTTCTTACCCTATCCGTCGAGATACGATGCCTCTGTTCTACCTCTGAGGCCTTACTGGAGGTGTCACAGGTCGGGCAGTAGGCTGTTTAGTCGGAGGTGGAGAAGGTGGTACCATAGGATTGTTCCTCATGAATTTCGAGAACCATTATCCTATTAAGCCGAAGAATATGTTTTTGGCTTCATTTTCTATCATTGACAAGATTGGTACCCCATGACTAGCCCCGAAATCATTCATCGGAACATTCTTATTTACTTCGTTAGTCTCGTCTCTCTCAGAATTAGACATCTCTACTTTTATCTGCAAAAACTATGGCTAGATCAGATTCATCCATATCACACTATCACAGGTTCATATGGCATGTACTACTAGATCATTTAATACAATCAATATAGTCCAAGAAACGGCTAAACTGTAAGCTTTGATACTACTAAATGTAACACCCAAATCCCAAAAACCATCGTCGATTAGAGTTTCGGTGTCTTACTATTCATTTATCACTGCTCATCTTTAACATCATGCTATTCAGTCTTATTTTATTAAAGAATTTAACTTCACATGTCATATATCGTCATTTGATTGAAAACACAATTCAACAAGGGCAAAAAGGTTAATTTCAACATTATTGGAGACTTCTACCGGTACTTGTTGGACAAGTATCGGTAGTTGTAAACTTAGTAAACAGTTCAGGAATGGTGCAGACTTCTACCGATAAAAATGACTCTTCTACTGAAACAAGTCTTACTTCTACTGATACTAAAAACTCCAAAGAGCTAAAGGTCTCACCTTGCAACTTCTATCGATATAACTATGCAAACTATCGATACTTCTAAACACATAACTACCGATACTTGCTATTTAACTATCGGTACAACCCAAGTTAGTGAATAACCTCTCTCCTACCTTGTACTTCTACTGATACATGCATGGGTTCTACTGAAACAAGTAACCAGAATCTCAAGAATCATGTCAAAACACAAGTTTATCAACTCAAAACATTCATGACTTCAATATGCATTAAACCAACACAATATACATAGATTTCAAGACATTACATAGTACTTATAGGTCTATACTTCAACTTGCACAACATGCATTAATACATTCATCATTTCATCAACATAACAAGGTTTTCACAATCTCATTTACTTAGAGCAAAAGATAACATCATCCTAGTATATGCCATAAGATCGAGTGATGTAAAAACTACCAATAAGCTCCGCTGTGACTTTTGAGAGATGATGATCCGATCTTCAATCAGCAAAATAATTTACAAAACAACAACAACATCTTTGCCAAGCTTCATAGCTTAGTAAGTTCGATAGTTTTAAAGAATTACCAAACATTTGTATAAAGCAGCTATAACTCAACCGAGCCAGGATAGTCCTACTGCTTTCTCGAGTCAATTATAACTTTCACTTTGCTATCTATAACTTCTCTGTTACCAGTACCCGATGCCGCTCAGACGAGCTATCAAGGACTCACAACATATGCGGTACCCCAGCCATCGATATGGTGTTTGTCTGTAAACTGTTCCCTAATGATACTGCTCACACGAGTTGTCGGGAGTATGTATAAAGCATAATTCCTAGCCTTCGAAGGGCCTATAATCCATTTAGGATTCATATATCTTTACCGAATCATGATGCTTCTCATACGAGCTGTCGAGGACTCACTCGCGTTGGTACTTTTTCAACGGCATAAAGCCTACTATCTCTTTCGTTTCATTTCTTCGATCTCTTCAATTCCCAAGTGCTTCCAATTGTTGAACAATGACAATATACATATAAGAAATGTTAAGTAAAAATTTACGTTATGAACTTACCGAACTAAATTGTAGTTACGATTAGACTTCAAAAACTATTTCGCTAATTTCTCTTTTTCGCGATCTAAGGCACGATCATTGTCTACATCCACAAATCATCCAATTCTCATATTAAATCACACAATCAGGTTATTCAACACAATTTAGTCTTTTTGGGAAAATTACAGTTTTACCCTTAATATTTTCCTTTTATTCAATCAAGTCCTTTAAATCATAAAACATGCAAATAACCTTTCCCTTACATAACCAACTATAGCCGAAATCCTTAGTGTGTTTACCCAACCCCTACACATAATCATTTCATAACAATACATGTATTTTCACATTTTAGTCCTTAAACCCTAATTTCAACAAGAATCACCTTACGAAAAGATTCAATCCTATCATCAAACACACAAAACCATCACAAGCTTCCAAGAATAAGCATTTTTAACAATGAAAAGTTTCATAACTTTTGATAGATTCATAAATTAGTGCTTGGCTTAGCTAGATTAAGCTGCTATAGATTCAAAAACACAAAAATTACTAAAGACGATTATCATTTACTTACCCAAATCAAAACTCAAAGGTTGGAAGAGAAAAACCCAACTTTCTCCTCTCTTATTCGTTTAGGTGAAGAAGATGAAAGAAAATGGTGAATTTCATCTTAATTTTCCTTTTAATTTAATATATATACTAATGGTAATTTTGTAAATAATTAGACTTTCTCAATTAACCTAATTAATCATTTGTTTAACTTTAATTAATCCTACTTATATTTAATTCACTTCATGAAAAATCACCCACTAAAATATTTTTGGTTAATTTACTTATTTGGTCCCTTTGGTGGATAACTCAATATTTGCACCTTTTACGATTTAATCCTTCCTATTCGATTAACTATCTAAACGTCTAAATTTCATAACCAAAACTTAATACGATGCTGATGACATCATAAATATTTAAATAATTAAATTTACAACTCGACTCGTCAGAGTTGTAATCCTGAAATCACTGTTTTTGACACCACTAAAAATCGAGCTGTTACACTTTTACCCTATTTGAATTTTGCATGAGAAGCAGGACTTTGTGTTTGGATGGGATATTTCCTTACATGCTCCGGTCAAGCGAGTGACGGTGCTAACAAGCGTGTGGCTAAAGGAGGAAGGTTCGAGTAGGGAGCGTAAGTTTGGGGTTCTAATTCTTAGCTTGGGGGATAAGGGTGGGTTCTCACAATCTCCCAACTATAATTTTGGAAATCCTCATCAAGGGATTACGGATGAGAACGTGGATGGCAACATGATGTGGGCAAGGTCAAATTTGCAGAGTCCATTGGTCAAGGCCCATTTTAAAACACCTATTGGTCTTATTATGGCCCAATTGTCCAGGTTACCATCTGTTGGCTTCAATGAAGAGATGGCAAAGAAAGTCCAAGTGTGTAGGTAGATGGTTTAAAGCGCTAACGTATGCAGTTAATGGTTTCAGGAGTTTTGCATGAATCAAAGGTTAACTGTTAAAAGGAATGGTACATCGATAGGCCAAGCTTAGAAGGCCAACTGGGCCCAATGAAAGTCTTGAGTTGAAATGTTCTGGGCTTGGGGAACCTTAGGACAGTTCGTCACCTTTGACATATGTTGAGGGATTTGAACCTCCTCTGTAATTTTCTTAGTTGAAACAAAATTACAAAATACAAGAATGAAGACAATTCGACGATTATACGATTTCCTAAATGGAATCAATGCTACTTCTGTAGAGAGTAGTGGTGGTCTTTTGCTTGGGTTGTAGAATAATTGTTCTATCTCTCTACGGTCTTTCTCTGATAGGCATATTAATATTTTAATTAATGATGATTCGAATAAGAATTGTTGGAGATGTATTGGGTTTTATGGGGCACTTTGGAAGTATAAAAGAGAAAAGTCATGGAATTTGTTATGACAACTATATGATTGTTTAGATGTGACGTGGCTTGTTATTGGTGATTTTAATGAAATCACTTTTTTTCCTTTGAAAAGAAAAAGGCGTTGTTGAGGAGTGAGCGATAGATGCAAGCCTTTCGGGGTGCTTTAGAAGATTACTCTCTTGAGGACTTGGGTTATGATGGTGTTTGGTACACTTAGGAAAGGGGGAGACTAACAAGCAACAACATTAGGGAGAGGCTCAATAGGGGTGTTGCCAATTGGTTGTGGTGCAACACCCTTACCCAGTCCAGTTACTCGACCTGAGCTATAGGATGCTATAATTGAAAAACAGAACATTCATATGTAATTTACTCAATAATATATAATTAATCAATATATACAAGTTATGTCCATGTTAAACATTCATTATAAACAAAATTGAATCTTAATCGGGCTTACAAAAACTCTTAAACAAACTCAGAATTAAATCAGGACCAATTTAAAACATTAACAAAATAATAGGTAAAAAGCTAAAATAAGGGTAACATGACCGTGTAGCAAGTCGTGTGAACTAAAAATCACCCTGAACGTGTAGCACATACGATCATGTCAACCACCCGTGTGTGACACATGACCGTGTGGTAACTCGTGTGTAGTATAAATAACATGTTTCAAGCAATTTGCATATCGTTCATACAAAATGACATATAGTGCCATTTAACATCATTCAAACCTACTCCAAAGTATGTACATTACATGACAAAAACATCAATTTACTAATCATCCAAAAAAGCAACCAATATGCCCTCATTGACACCAACAATTCAACCATTAAATAAGCAGACTTTACCATCCTTCATAGGTTAATCATACTTATAGCATTACAAATGACATATATTTTCTCCCTAAATTGGTGTTTTAATTGTCTCTTTTGTATCATATTTAGCATACATCATGAGTATTTCATACTTAGTTTTTATATTTTCTAACTCATTGCTAGTTAGTTTAAATTCTAGTTACTTTTGTCTCTTTTTGTACTAATGTCACCGTAAGCAGTCGATGTATTGCACTTTAAAATTGTTAGCGTAAGAACTCAGCCTAGAAAATCAATGCTGGAAGAAGAATGCAACCACAAGATCAGCTTGGAATTATGACCAGAGATGTCGTCGCACTGAACCTGAACCTCGAATGAGTAAACTCAAGCTGAATTCACACCTGAAAGCATCAGCGCAAGAAAATCACAAGTTGTCACCGCAATTAACGATCTCAGACTGCGCCTAGTAATGCAGCGACAACCTGCAAATCTCTGGAGAAAACATCAATCTGCGTGAGTGCACAGCTGTATTGTAACTAACTTTAACAGCTGCAAAAATTACATCTAGATTTGAGAATGGGAGGCTGAAATCTGCAACTTTTGAAGGCTATAAATCGAGGAATAAAGATGGAAGAAATCATCAAGAGGTAGAGGAATTAAATTCTGAAATTACTTTGTGTTTTGGAGATTTAAGCTAGACGGTGAGCTGATGGAGCAAAGGAGCAACCACTTCTGACGAGGAGTGCTTAATGCAACACAAGAGGAGCAATTAAGGAATAGTCTTAGTAGTCTAGAGATAGTAAGCTTCGATTGTATTCGTTAATCCCTCTTTTATGCTGATGGATTCTAATGACATTTGAATGAATACGAGAGTATCTTTCATTGTTAGATTACTTTGGTTCTTATTTAATGCTTTTTATCTATTTATTCTTGGATCTAACCGCATCAAACACGAGAGTGGCTTTGCAGTCTACTGACATCGAGAAATGCGGTGACAAGTTAGGTTAACAAGCAATACGATGAGAGTTGCTTGAGATTAGAAGAGATTCTAGTTACTTGTTCTTGAGTGCATAAAGTAGCTCACATCGAGAGGAGGGGTGGTTGTGGGTACTTGAGTCTTAAGTAAACGGTGGACTGTTATTGGTAAGAATTCATTAGAGCGTCATTGCTGCGACAATTCATCTATACAATAACTTGTCGGTGCATCCAGCGTTGTAACTTAGAAAAATCAATGATCCACTCCAATCCTTTCCACTTGATCACATTTACCTTTTCTGCATTTAAATATTCAACACTCAGCATTCAACACACTTTGATTTACTTTCAGTTGTTCTAACATTTGACCTTTGACATTTAATTCTAATTGCATTGATAGTATTAATAATTTTAGTGTGTAGATCTAACTTAATTAGGCTGACATCTTTATTCACATTTCACCTAATTCCAGTATTAGTGGCTTCGACATCTAAACATCAAGAACCAATTCCTCGTGGGATCGATATCCGATAGAATTGTTCTATCAACTATACTTGCATCGACGTGTGTTCACTTGCACAATCGCTGTGACGTTACAGATGCGATCACATACCTAAACATTCATATGCAAGCATCTTTCCTTTAACTAGATTATCAATAGGTAAAGTTCAACATATGACCTAAAACATTAGCCCAATTTCATTAAGCAAAACATACCATAACTACCAACGCTTTTAATCATTTCATATCACACCTCAATTTCACCAAATGTAAACATTTAACTAACATACCAAAGTCCATTGCTATTTCATGCTATCATTTAAACAAATACTTAACACCATCCATGTCTTTGCCAATATCAATTATATGTTAAATTACCATATACATATATTCAAATATTTATACTCATTCAAACTCAACCGTGCCAAACCACAAACACAAGCTTTACATTTTAATTTTTAATCCTCCTAAGTACATGCCACAAATAACCAAGCTTGAAACATCAAAAGTTTACAGAATTAGGAGACGAAATGTGTATGCTTCTCGTTGACCCAATTGACACGTTCTAGACATTCAGAATCTATAAAAAAGTAGTAATACGAGTGATCTCCTTCGAACGTACTAGCATCAAGAGTGTGAATACTACAATAAAATATATATAAATGAGGTGGTATCCGCAAGTATATGGATCAGGTTGTAATATAATTACAACGGGGTAGGTGAGTATTCCGAGGATTATACCTAAGGGAGGCTAACACTAGGTCAATTTCAACCTAAGCACCAAAAGATCTAATTAGTACTCGAAATAGATTATATTATGTAAATATAAAAAATAATGATTTTTGGGGTTTCTATTAATAATAAAAAATATTGAAAGTAAATAAATATCGAGAAACTGAAGAGTGGAGTTTGTCAAATCTGGTTATGGGTGATTAGCTTGCTTCAGTAATATCAACCAACTGTCGCTTCAGGCTTCTCGTCAATCAACTAGTCGATACTCTAGCAGGATCTTCCGATACATCCACTAGAATAATGAGTTGACAATGACTACTTATCTTTCAACCTCACAGTCTAGACCGATTCGGGGTTAAGGTGTTCATAGATATGCCATACTAATTTTGGGTTAATTCCCACCTTAATAACTTCCTAGGGTCAACAAGCCTCGAGTTTTAGGTTCTTCCTCTCCTGAACAACTAATCCATTAGGTAACCCTATAAAATAGTTAATTAATTATACCTCTACTCATTAATCCCCTATAAAGGGACTAGTTTCTCATGGATTTCGTAAATAATATAAAATTGATATAAATGGTAAACATGATAAATGAATAAAAAAGACAGAGTTTAAGAAAAACCTTATTTGTATTGAAAATAAGATCGAATCCATAGAGTTTGATTGCTCCCACAAATTAGATCTCTCGAGATAAAACAAAGAACAAATCTAAAAACCTAAGAAAAGAGAAAAACAAAACTAGAATCAGAAAGGAAAATTCTAATCTAAGTAAATGGTGTGTATAACATTGTGGCTGCTTATGAAATACTTTACTCCCTAAAGAACAGGAGGTTTGGTCAACAAGGGTCGTTTGTGCTCAAACTAGATATGAGTAAAGCTTATGGTCGTGTGAGTGGAATTTTATTGAGGTAATGCTATTGAAAATGAGTTTTTCTATTGCATGGGTTAATTGCACCATGAATTTTGCTACCTCGGTTACTTATTCGGTGGTGGTTAATGGGATGGTTAGTGAGAAGTTTTTCTCAACCCCTAGGCTTAGACAAGGGGACCTCTTGAGTCCCTACTTATTTCTCATCTATGGTGAAGGGCTTTCTACTCTGTTATGCTTGGCAACTTTAAATGGTCAGATTCAAGGGGAAAGGGTTGTGAGGGGTGCTCCACAGATTACTTACCTTTTATTTGTTAATGACAGTCTTATCTTTAGGGAAGCTACAATCATGAGGGCTTTCAATCTCATGCAAGTATTGTAGCATTAAGCGGGATCCTCGGGTCAACTTGTCAATTTTTAGAAGTTGAGTGTCGTTTTTAGTACAAACGTGGACTAAGGTAATTGGTCGAATGTTGGGCGCATTTTGGGAGTAGATTATGCAAATAATTTGGAGAAGTATTTGAGGCTACCGTTTATAGTTGGGGAGAACGGGTTTTTACGAACCTTAAGGATAGAGTCAATAGAAGAATCTTTTCATGGAGTGTACGGCTTCTCTCGGTAGGGGGTAAGAAAGTTTTTATTAAGCCCATTCCCAGGCTTTAGCCATGTATGCGATGATGTGTTTCTTACTACCTAAGTCATTTTGCAAAGAAGTTGAAGCCTAAATGGCTAAGGTTTAGTGGTAAAAGTTTACTGAGAAGAGGGGCATCCATTAGTGTACGTGGTCTTCACTGTGTGAGTTTAAAGGGGATTGTGGGATGGGTTTTAGAGATCTATTGAAATTTAATATTTCTCTTTTGGTGAAACAGGGTTGGCATTTATTAATGCAACCTACAACTTTGGTTGGGCGAATTCTTAAAGCCAAGTACTACCCTAATACGAGGTTTTTCAGTGCACCTTTAGGCTCAAATCCGTCATTGATTTGGAGTATATGGAGTGCTCGTGAGCTTTTAAAGATGGGGCTAAGGTGAAAGGTGAGCTCGGGTAAGAGGATTCTATATGGGACAATTGTTTGCTTCCTAGCTCGGTTCCTAAGAGGATCTAATCCACTCTAGTGAGCCATCTTAGATGGGTCTCGGATCTGATGTTGCCTCGATGAAATGGCATGGAATGTAGATCTGGTTAACTCTGTTTTCTTTGTTAATGAAACCATGCTTATTAAAAGTATTCCCCTCTCAACTTTTCGCCAAGATGATTGTGTAGTTTGGGGAGGTGAACACTCAGATATCTACAGTGTTCGTAATGGCTATCAATTATTACTCTGGCTTCCTATTCTACAACAGATGGACAATAGGTTATTTAAGCAGATTTGGTTGCTCTCATGTCCTCCGAAAATACGGATCGCTATGTGGAAATTTTTAAGATTCTTTCTGCCTACAAAATTGTGCTTGTATAAATAGAGAACTGCAAATGATCTAATGCCCTAAATGTCATAAAGCTGCTGAGGATGTGGATCATGTATTACGTTTTTGTGTTTTTGCAAGGGACGTGTGGATAGCTTCGCAATATGTTAACCCAACAAATAATGACCAAATGGGTTTCCATGAATGGCTTTCATGTATGTTTGACAACTACTCTATGCTTAAACGAACAAAAATATTAGTTACATTGTAGGCTATCTTGTATGCTTGGAATAAGTTAGTGTATGAGGGTACAAACTAGTGTGTAGAGGAGTTAGAAATCTTTGTCCGTAGCTACTATGCAAAGCTTGTTGCATTGGCTATCAATGCTTTCTGATCGCTTTCATCTACTGCTGTTTGCTGGTCCCTCCCGCCTGTGAATGTTGTTAAGGTTAATGTCGATGTTGGCTTTGTCCTAGCACATAAGAAAGCATGCTTGGGAGTTATTATTCGAGATGAATATGGGCAAATATTGGGAGCTTGTAGTCAACTTACTAGTCAAGTGCCATCGATGTTTGCTGCTGTAGCTTTAGTAGTGGTTCGTGGTCTCCGGTTTGCTTATGACATAGGCTTTATGTCTGTGATTTTGGAGGGGGACTCAAGGTCAACCATCAATAAAATTAATGATAGTTCAGAGGATATTTCAGAAATCAATGCACTTATCTAGGAAGCTAAGGAAGTTTCAAAGTTCTTTGAGGACTGTCGCTTTAAATGCATCACTCAATCGGGGAACAAAGGTGTGCATGCAATGGCTCGAGATGGATTATTGCATGAGGAGGATTTTTTTAGGGTGAAAGAGGTCCTAGAATTGGTCATCGCTGTCACCGATGAAGACAAACAGCTAGTGGATCCACCTTAGATTAGTCTCTGGGTTGCTCTAGTTGAGGGGATTCCTGTACATCTTTGTTTCCCCATTGTTTTGATGCTCAAAAGTGTCTGTTCATTGCTTGATTTTGCTGGTATATGTTAGGCATTGTCGGTTTGAGCTCCTCTTAGGGAGCCTTATATTTGTTGTTTAGAAGTCTTTTTAGCTTCTGCTTTTCACTTTTGTTTTGGAATTTGTTATTGGTTGTTTTGCTTTTAATAAATATGGCCGGCTTTTCATTAAAATTTTTTTTAAAACTTTTACAAAAGTACTCAAATAAAGGCTTTTTGTGTATTTTAATTCAATTTTTAATAAAAATTAGGTAAATATTGACATGTTTAAAACAAAACACGTAACATCTAAATTAGATATTACTTGAAAAGAAACAAAAATAATAAAAACATAAATTGAAATTTGATATACAACATTTGAGAAACCCTTATTTGAGCACTTTTGAAAATATTTGACCCTTATTTGAGCATTGTCGAAAAGGTTAGGCCCTTATTCGATCATTTTGTAAGGTTTACCCTTCAATTTGAGCACTTCTTATGTGAGCAAATCTTAAAAGATTGGGCCACTTTTAGCATTTAGCCAACTAAATAATAAAATAAAGGATTAATGGTTTAAAAGGCCCTTGAACTATTTTGAAAAAATCAATTAAGCTCTTGCATATGTTTTGCACCTAATTGAGCCCCTGCATTAACAAAATTCGTCAAATATAACCTTTGACTAACATTGATTGTTACAACACTGACATGATCGTTAATTATTTTGATGTGACGTTTTATGTCAATAACAATTTTTGATGTGATTAGTTGTCACGTCAATAAATTTTAAAAATTCAAAAAATTTTAAAAATAAGAAATAAAAGGAATATTTAATTTTTTTAATTTTTTATTGGAATGAACGAACATAGGTTCATTCATTTCAAAGCTTAAAAACATTTTTTTTTAAATTACAAAAATACTTTTTAAGTTTTTTTTTTATAAATTTGTAAAATATTATTAAAATTTATAAAAATATTAAATAAATTCAAAATTTTGAAAAAAAAAATTAAAAATTAACAAAAAAAAACATTTGAATGTTAGTCTAAAAATAATCTAGACATACTGTTTCCAAATTCACATTGAATCTGGATAAAAGTTTTGTCTAGATTCATTCAAGAAAAATTTTCTGAATTATATAAAATTTGAAAACTATTAAAAAATAATTTTTCTTAAAAAATTTATGTGTACCAATGTTTTAATTCTATTAGTACATTTTAGGACATATAAAAAAATTAAAAAAATATTTTATAAAGTAAATAAATATAAATAATTTTTTTTGAATATATTTGTAACTTGAATAAATTTGTGCTATATCAAACTCTCAATCTCTCGATTACTCAAATATTTTAATCTAAACAAAACTTAAGTTTATATACTACTTAAATTTTACTTATATAAGAGTTATAATTTAATTATTTTTCTATCAAGTAAAATTAAAAATCAACTTAAGATAATACTTTCCTAAGAGTTCCGATTTAATTCAAAATCTTAAAAAATAGAGAGTAGTTTTACTTGTTCCACAAATAACTCGATTTAATAAGTAAGAAACCAATCTTCAACTCAATTGAACTTCATGTGTTGAGCTTTACTCGTCCAATTAACATCAAAACAAATAGCCCAATGTTTTTGTTTTAAAATTTTCCAACTCTTCAAATAAGTATAACAATGAAACATTGCCAGAAATTGTGGCCACTGTTTCAACCCAAAACAATCACAAAATTAATCTTGCCTTCAAATGTGTCAACACGATGAACTCACCAACTATAACTCTCGAACACAATGCTATCTTCAATCAGTCCACCAATTCAAACTTACTTCTACCTGCAAGTGCAAGACTCTGCAAACTGCAACAAAATTACTGATTGAATTGCTAAGAGAGAAATGAATCAGATTTCCCCTATAATTCGACTGCTTCTCTCCCTGGTAATTATCCTCTTTGCTTAATATCTTCGTTTAATGAAGGAAAACAGTTGCAAAATTTTTAGAAAAAGAGGGATGATGATTGATGTTCAATATATCATTTTCATGACAATGCCAAGTACTCTCCATCTTAGTAAAAGATATAGATCAGGTTACATTGGATGCTGCAGCAATTCATCTTGTCAACGAATCACAGACTTCCCTCGTCTGGCTCTGCCATTTTTGCAGACCTGAGCTTTCAATAATTCATACAAACACGAGGTGCTGCAATTATTGGAATGACAATGCCAGAATTGGGAAGAAATGATATGCTTAAACCACTCACCATAGATTTTATATGGATAGATTTTAGCAGGATAAATGGATAGATTTTATAACTTTAGAAAAATACATTGAAGCAATCTGCAAGTCAGCTTTAAATTTAGGTTTTCTATTCCCCATCTCAGAACATGTAATTAATCAGCTGCCCCTTGCAAATTAAACTAATGCAATGTATAATATACAAACAGATATACCACACCCTTCAAAATTTGATATTAAGAATGTAAAATAAATAACCTGACAATAGGAGACAAATCCAATTAAATCATGACCTACAGCACATGCTGCTCTTTGCAGGAATTTCTTGCGCTGGACCTGGAATGACTATCTTCTTGCCTGCTAGAGATGCAGGGTTGCCATTCCCCTGATTTTCATCAGCAACCAGGTTCTTCTTGTTCACGATGTTGAAGATCTCCGTAAGCACAGTCATGAAGGCAGTCTCCACATTAGTTGCTTCAAGAGCCGAGGTCTCCAAGAAAAATAGACCTTCCTTTTGAGCAAATTCTTTGGCATCCTCGGTTGGAACTTCTCGCTGGTTTTCAAGGTCACTTTTGTTCCCAAGCAGGATAATAACAATGTTCTTGTCGGCATGGCCACGCAACTCTTCCAGCCAACGTGGAATGTGATCGAAGGTCTGACGTTTTGTTATGTCATACACCAGCATTGCTCCGACAGCACCCCTATAGTATGCACTCGTAACAGCTCTGTATCTGTTCAACACAAGAGAAGAAGCAAAAGAAGTAGGTAAAAAGCATCAGTTGATGGCTAGGTTTTTATATCCAGGCTGGACCATTATAACGAAAAAGAATCCCTATAACTAAATAATAAGTGCCCTAGATGGAACCAATGGGGTAACCTGTACCAAAACCAGATATAACTCATTAAACATTACTCCTCAGGAGTCTTGACTCAACCACTTTAACAATTATCTACTGGTTGAATGATTAAAAGCTAACCAAATCCAGGCAGTTGATCGACCACTTATTTAACACGAAGGGATTGCAACCAAAATGGCTCAAATTCAAGATGAATGATGAAATCACTGCCCTGCTTATCAACATAGCATGCTCAACATGGAACATTAGATATCTACAATTTCTGTAAAATTTGAATCCTAATCTGTTTATTATACGCATTAAACCTAGTATTAGTTTCCAAATCTTAATCCCAATCCATCATATTTCTGAATCCACTAAACTATCTGCATTATCCGCAAAAGTGAAGCCGATTCAAATTATGGATATCCAACGGTTAATATCTGCATCTACTCCGAATCCAAGGCAGATAGTAATTAGAATATATGAATCTGAATATTATTCAAATTTACAGCAAAAAAGCAAGTTGGATAACTGCAAATATCCAAATCTGCATTATCCATGACTAAAATTTAAACTTCTACGCCAAGATTTGTAAGAAATGCGATGAGATCAAGGATCTACTAGACTATGATGCTTTTTACCACACTGTTCCAAGTGACACAATCAAATCGAGCACTAAGATCCAACTGAGCACAATGTAAATTTTTTTATCTAGATCATCATCATAAGTTAAAACTAAAGGAATAAATAAAGATCAACAGTAACTATACCATTTATCTATCCAATCCAATCCAATCCTGATCGAAATTGAAAGCATTTTCACCTCCGAACTAACACAATCATGTTAATTAACTAAACCATGTCTTGTCATTGAACAGTAAACCTAGCAAACAAGCTCTCAGTATTAAGATTCTGAAATCCTTTTACATTTTCAAACAGCTTTTCTTTGAAAGCTTATAATTCTGTCTACAAATTACAGATCTATGAAAGAACAAGAGAAAAGAAGACGATGCATATAGAATGAAAAAACACAAAAAGCTTTCAGCAAAAAGCAGAAATAAACAAATCTTCATGAAAAGTTAAAAAGCATAGTAGTAGTAGTAGTAGTCGTAATAAAAGTAAGAAAAAAGGTACCGTTCTTGACCAGCAGTGTCCCAGATCTGAGCCTTGACACTCTTGTGTTCAATAACAAGAGTTCTAGTCTGAAACTCAACTCCAATGGTGGCCTTGGAATCTAAACTAAACTCATTTCTGGAAAACCGAGCAAGAATCTGAGACTTACCGACGGCAGAGTCACCAATCAAGACTACCTTGAAAACGTAGTCAATCTTCTGGCTTGGGTCCCCATACCCTCCTCCACTAGCCATTTTCCCTTCAAAGTCTTATTTTTTTCACTTGATTTGGTTTTGTTTCTGCCTGAAATATAGGTAAGGGGCGAAGGACACAGTCGGTAAAGTTGAGTTTTAGATTATTGTCTTGTGAAATGCAAAGCGAAAGTCTTTAATCTAAAATAATTGATGAGAAAGAAAGAAAAAGAAAAGGAAAGACAACTTGTTCATCAGGAAGGAAAGGAGGAATTCGCTGGATCAGGATTTAGAGTACATACGAGATAATAATCCAATGAGTAGCAGACATTTGTCACTAATTAAAGTAATTTACTTCATACTCACCAAAAAAAAGTAATTTACTTGATAAATCCGTTTGCTTCCGGAAAAAAATATAAAAGATATTTTTTTTGAAATTAGAATATAAAATTGTCTTAAAATTTATTTTTTTTCTAATTTAAAAAATTAACAGTTGAGATTTTTTTGCCTTAAACCAATTTTAACTGTCATCTTAAATTGTCATTTGGGAGGTAACAAATTTTAACGATAGAATGATTATTTTATATAACAAAACAATAATATAAATGATTAAAATGTAACATTTTAAATATAAGCAGTGGCAGAGCCACGTTGAGGGCCAGGGGGCTATGGTTTGATTTTTTTCAATTTAGTCTTTTGTAAATTTACATTATGGCCCCCCAAAAATATAAGTAGGCCCTTTAAGGTTTAAGATTTTACAATTTTCCCCTTTGTAAATATATTATAGTCCCCTTAAAATGGTAAATTTTTAATTTAAGCCCTTTATATTTTATAAATTTTTAAATTAGTAATGGCAAAATTACATTTTATCCCCCTCAAAAATAATAAAAATTTAATTTAACCCTGTAAAAATAACAAAGATATAGTTTATTAAAATGATGAAATTATATTTGTACTATCGTAAAAATATACAATTTAATTCTGCCCCCCCCAAAAAATTTTTTTGGCTTTGCCAATGAATATAAGTGATTAAAATATAACCTAAGACAAATAGAAGTGATTATTTTGATAGTTTACCCTAAAATTAATAAGTAGTTATAGATTAAAGAAAATGAAAAAAATTGAATATATTTTCCATAAAAGCAATCTAGGAGTTCAATATTCATATATAAAAAATTGTCAAAAATTATTTCATATTTGAAATTAATTTTTTATTACCTTTTCATATAAACTTAACTAAGAGATAAAGATAAATATTTTTTTTGGTGATAAGGTAAATATTTAAAAAAAAAAGTAAATGTTAAGCTTATTTTTAATTACATCAGTAAAATATAATGAATTTATTAAATGATAGATTATAGTTTTTATATAATATAGTTTGTATACCCGTGTGATTCAAAAATTTAATTATTTATATAAATATTTCAAAACATATGGTGCTACAATAAACATGTGAAAAAAATTTAATATGTTTTTCACTTATTTATATACATTTTTCACTTAATATTTCATATACCTAATTTTTAGATAATGTTATATTAAGTCTATACTTTACAATATTTTAAATAAAATTTTACAACATATCTTTTAAAAAAATCATAAAATCAAATGATTAAAAATCATTAAATATATGTCTATATTAAAATAAATTAATCTATTAAAGAATTATTTTCATCGTTGTAAAGTAAAACACTAATCCATAATATAATTTTCAAATTTTACCTCATAATGGTAATTAAAATTTTTATGTTTATCTTTAATTTCAAATAGGCTGGGCTTTATTTAGTCTCAAAAAACCATTATAACTTTTACTGGCCCAACAAACAATCTTGCGGGCCTACTAAGATAATAAAATCAAAACACTTGATCCAAAATAAATGAAAAACAATAATAAAACCAAAAGATGAAGGGAGTAACTTTCATAAGGTTGATCCTAAAAACTATAGTTTTTAGGCACCAATGAAATAAAGTTATGTCATTAAATTTTAAGGACATACAAATTTTACCATGCTCTCACATGTATACAATCATTACCTTAACTATACTTTTAATTATCTTTTACCCAACTCAAAGTATCACCATTATAGATTGTCAGTTAAAAAAAATTAAAAACTTTTAGGGTTTATTAGAAAAATCTACCACAAGGTAAATTTCAATTAAAAAAAGGTCATTAGAGTTCTAGCTATTAGCAACAAGATGGCCAATATTCCTCCTAACGAATATTCATGGAGAAAATATGGGCAGAAATTAATCAAAGGGTTCCCTCATCCAAGGTTAGTCTTGTGGGTTTTTTTACTAGTCATTCTACCCGTTACCTGTTTGATTGAACGCCTCAAAAAGGACAATAATTCAATTTTACCTCAAAAAGAACCTGCTATTTGTTTTGTTCTTGACTAGTTTATTCTTTATGTAAGTATTGAAGAAACCCCTTTCTCTCTGTGTTACGTTCTCCTCTTCCTTGTTCTGTTTCTACGTTTAATTTTTTGTGCGTCTGTACAATTGAGTCAAACACTAAGTTTTGTTGGGATGTGGCATTGTAGTTGTTGGTATAACAAAATCGAAGTTCAATTCTTCAGTTTTTGGTGATCCCTATAATACAATAGAACGGGATTTGAAAATTATTTAAAGCAAAGCAAGAGAAGTAAAGAATTGCCAAGTTGATTTGGATTCAAGGTTTCTTTTATACACTGAACTTAGCATACAAGTTTGGAAAGAGGTTAATGTCAGTAAAGCAAAGTTAAAACAAATCCAAAAAAGAGGAATGATGAAACCACCCCTACAGACTACCTTTATTTTTTTATGTAAGTAAACCTCTATATTTTCAAATTTCAGCTCAAGTTTAGATGCATACATGGTGTCTTGGCATTTATTAGCTCAGTAAAGAAATTTGGGCAATGTAATTAGGCAATGTGATGAGTACTGTCACTGTGATACTGAGCAAAAACATCAAAGTAGTTACTATCTAATTCCACAGTGAAATTCTCCTTTCTAATCCATATAATAATTGCCATGAATTATGAAAACCAAATATCTAATTTCTATTGTCACCATTTAAGTTTACCAAATCTTCAACACGGTATACTAGAATTGTAAGTATGAAAAAGCTGTTAGTGGTAGCATGCTTAGTGATTTGCTTCTTTTTAACTGCATTTAGTCTCGTCTTCGGGCAACTTCCCGACTTGATAGTCACACTAATGCCTTGACTTGTAATTGTAGATCAAGAACAGCAACTAAGAGAGGACATTGACCTATTTGTATAATGGCAACACCAGGGTCTTCCCTTTCACCAAAATTTCACAGGCAAGGATAAATGACTTGTGCACTATGATTTGCTGATGGAGGGAGGACTCAAAATGACATTACCAACTTAGATATGGACTCAGTTGAGGCAAATGACCAAATAGGTGGACAGAACATATAGTTGGAATACACAGTGCATTTCAAAGACAGTGCTCATTAAAGTGTCTAAGTGGCTTTAAATGATGAATAGCAAACCACTGACAAGCAAAATTCATTGCTTATGCCACTTCTCTTAAATATTGAGTGCTTCATTCATTAATTGAATTCTTAGGTATTAAGATGTTGTTAATATGATTCTTGAAACTAAAGAGTTTTCTTCGGTGTTTCATATGAAAATAATGGTCTCATATTATATGTTTTATCCTTTTCCCCCATAAAATCTATTAGCACCAGAAGCTTAACATGTTTCTTTAAAATTTATTGGTTATTTTAATACAATTGTTGCATGTTAATTAATTTAATAATCAAAATTGGACTTCATTTTAGATTTTTTCATGTTTATTGTTATATGAAAAATTATAGATCATGAGGCAGATATTAACAAATAGAAGAGCATTAACTATTGTTTCTACTAAAATCAGTTTATTTAAAAAAATTATAAATATCAAATTAAGGTATATTTGACACATAATATAATTTATTCTCTTAAAAAAATTTGATTAAAAAATTAACTTCATAAAAAAATATAGGTCTAGTCCTATGCATTTAAATGTTACTCCCCTTCTATCCAATTAAAAATTTAACTTGACAAGCTCAAATTTCATCTTGGTTGTATGCATTCAAGTGTTGCTCCTTCATCAGCTCCTACAATATAACAAAATAGCATGAAAAATTGGTAAAATAACATATTATGAATTTGAAGATCTTTGAAACAAATAAAAAAATTTCAATAATATTTTTACTGTATATGATTGAGGATTGAAATCCTGAGACATGTTGAATGATGGTATCAAATGAGAGAAATTTATTGAGTGAAATTCTTGAAATATTTATACATAACATATACAAGACAATTAAAATTTGATCCCTAAATGTTTTATTCAATCAATACATATTTGCCTAATTAATTTACCTTTAAAGTATTCTCTCCTTGATTGAATGGTACTAGATCTGTCATTGTTGATGTCAAAATCATATTCTCCTATCTAAACAAAAAAAAAAACATAAAAACAAGTTAATATAATCAAATTAAACAATTCAAATTTGAAATATATACTCAAAAGAAATTCATATATACCTTAATCGTTTGTTAACAAAACATATAGTCATTGTATGTCCAGGTTGCTTGCACACAGTACACTTTTTTTTTCCTGTCGTATGATTTTCTCTTGGATTTTTCTGTCTCATAGATTTTGGCCTTCCTTTGGTTGGGACATGCAATGGATCTTTTAAAGGAGTAATATTTGACAAATTTTGATTATCTTGAAATTGAGTTGTGCCTTCTAAATTTCCATCCTCTAAAGTTGTGTCATTTTCACCATCAAACATGGACAAAAGCTCTTCATGAACTTTTTTTCAAAGTCGTAGAAAGATGTTCATATTTCTTAGACGATTTTGATCCAAGCCCAGCTATTTTTAAAAATTGCACCATTAAACTATTTCACATAGAAAATTCAGAAGGTTGTCTTTCAACTTGTAAAACATCTCCAAAATTTCCATCAACTATTCGTTTTTTAGCATTCATTGTCCATGTATATAATACATATTGGGGATCAAGTGCCTCAATTAAAGACTTTTTCACAAACACCGCCCAAATATGACTACATAAAATTCCAACAAATTCAAACATGTGACATGAACATATGGCTTTCTTGTTAGATTTTGTGAAAGCTACTCCATATGATGAACCTTCCTTCTCAAAAGGCATCACTCTATATATCTTTTCACTCCCATTTTCATCAAGTTTGACTATCTTTATACTTTGACTAGAAAAAAGTTCTTTCTGAAATTTCAAAAACATTTTTCTAGTGTAAGTCTTTGCAGCTATAACCTCAACATTGTAACATGTATTCAAAATTGTTTTAGAGTTTATTGTCTTCACATCCTTTTCTTTCTGTTTAACATGCTGTGCATTCAAAGCCTGTTCATACTGATTAATGAAATCACTTACTAAAGTGCTAGATCGAACAAAATCTTTAAAAAAATTATTCATACTCTCACTTCGTTGTGTTGTTGACATTCCGGCACAAAATGTTTTTCTCAAATATGCAGGCACCCACTTTTTACATCAAATATATAAATCTTCCAACAAATTATTTTCTGCCAAGCCATTCTTACAAATAATCCCATTCCATTCTAGCTCAAACTCTTCAATTGTAACTGTATCATGAATACAATGGTGAAGCAAATCATGAAACAAAGGATATTTATTATATACGTCAAAACCATTTTTTTGAAAAAAAAAGTCTCGACTTATATTTTGAAAAACGAAAATGAAATCTTCACCAATTATTTTTTTTAAAATAGGTGTAATTGGATCACTTTGTAAGATTTTTAAAATCAATAAAATAATTTTGGTCTTTGAAACCATAAAACGGGTTCGGGAGTCGGTTACATGTTAGGAAGGATTAACATTCTCACATGCCCAAAATTGGTACCTAATCAATTATTTAAAGTCTTAGTGGTTGAAAATTAAAAACTCGAAAAAAAATTTTAAATTACAATCCTTAAATGCATGAATAACATGTTTGTCCATTTTTTAAAAAAATTACGAAGAAAGCTTGTTATTTCGAATTAATCGAGAAGAAAAGTCACATCTAATAAGTTAGTACACGACGATTCGAATTTTCGAAAATGACAAGTTAGTACACGACGATTCGAATTTTCGAAAATGACAAGTATTTCTACTTATTCAAAATCTCGTATTTTTTAATTTCAAAATAGGGTATTTTATTATCTCGGTTCGAAAAAAAAAACACACCTAATGAGTTAAGACATGATTCCCTCAATTTCCTGAAACAAAAAATAGTCTCATTTTTTAAAATGATTTATATTTAAGATAAATTAAAAAATCATGCATAAATAAATAAACAAAAGAATATGTACACAATTATAATGGCAAAATAAAAAACATGCATAAAGAAAATATATCTAATGAATACAATTAATAATAATTAGCAACACAATAAAATAATCATGATCATGGCAATAATAGCAATAGATATTAATTAATTAGGAATATAAATAGGAAATAAATATAGAAAATACAATAAGGAAAAAATTATAAAATAGTCAAGTCAATGGTACAATAAAGGTATATAATCAATTTTAAGGCAAAATATGGCATGCAAATAAATATAATATCAATAAAATTAAATATTATAAAATAACACATTAATAAATAATAATAAATCAAAAAATAAACAAACAATTATAAACAATAAAATAATAGGGAGCAGGCATGAAAATAGATAACAAATAAATAAAAAATAAAATTAAATATAAAAGCAATAATGTAAATAGAAAAATGAATCACAAATAGATAAATAATAAATAATAAAAAATTAAATAAAATAAGGCTAAATAAAATCATGCAAATAATATGAAAAATAAAAATAGGACCAAATCAAATAAAAATTAAAACAATAGGGGTCAAAATTATATAATAAAAAAAAGAATAAATGGGCAAAATTAAATAAAGTACCAAAAATGTAAGTACAAATAAATTACCGATGCAAATTAAAATAAGTAAAAAAATGGAAAAGGACTAAATTGTAACACCATAAAAATGTAGAAGGGCCAAATGAGAAATTAGCCCATATTTTAGAAAACACGCAGATCACAGGCTTAAAATGGGTTAGGTTTCGGGTTATGACCAATACGACGTCATTTTGAAGCTTATTGAGTTAGACTAAAATGGTGTCGTTTCAATAAGGTTATAAAAGCCAAAATTCTTTTAAAAGTTTCATTTTCATTTCCTTTTAAAAAAAAAAATTGTTTCTTCTTTTTTTTTCCTCTAAAATGGGGTTATCACCGGTCATAGGTCCGATGATCCTCCACTGTGGCACCACTGTGCACCGTCGATGATCGATGACGGCGACCATCGCCTACAGTGGTCGAAAAATTCCCAAAAAAATATTTTTGAACTCCTTTTTTAAGCATGAACCCAGATTTGGGGTTGTTTATAGTAGAAACCCAACCAAAAATTTTTAAAAATAAGAAACCATTTAGTTTCTAAGAAAGAATGACCCTCTGACGACGACGGAATACCAAACGACACAAGGTGAGTGAAAATAAATCCCAGATCTATGTCTTTTTATTCTTGATTTTCGAAATAAAAAAATAAAAAATAAAAACCTTGATACCTTGAACTTTTTTGCTTTGATTGCGTATTTTCGATTGCTAAAAAAAATTATCGTATATTATTTTCAAGTAAGTTTTTTCACATTTGATTTTGTGTTTTTATAACACAATTTTACATTTTTTTTTTCGGATTTTTTGGTTGCGTGTAAATCTGAGTTGCGTCTAGATCGTGGTGTCATAGGTCCGAGGGTAACGGCGGCGATGATAACAGCTTGGATGAGGGTGCGGCAGTTGCTGAGGTTTTGGAAATTAGGATCGTTGAAAATTTTTAAGGTTTTGGGCTTATATGGTTTTTGGGTTTGGGTATTTTGTGTATTGGTTATTTTGAGTTATTTTTAATGTAATGGACTTTAAATTAAAAGTTTACTTTATTATTATTATTATTATTTTATTGATATTTATAAAATAAATAAATAAATAATAAAAAATGGGTTTTTTACCAGCCCGGACAAAATTGGGCTTTTACAATATACATGTACCAAATGTTCTGGAAGTTTTTTGTAAGATATGCCACATGCATAATCTATGAGTAGCATTAGGTAATACCTGTGAAATTGCCTTATCCATAGCTTTGTCGTCATCAGTGATACTTGTAGTTGGCGCATGGCCTAGCATTGCCTCAAGCCAAGTGGTTAGCAACCATATATAAGATTCTGCAGTTTCATTAATTAATAAAGCACGCCCAAACATTATTGATTAATGATGATGGTTGACACTAATGAATGGTACAAAAGGCATATTATATCGATTTGTAAGATATGTAGCATCAAAAGTTACAACATCTCCAAAATATTGGTATGTCATTCTCGATCTCCCATCAACCCAAAAACAATTTCCCATGTGACCACCTTCATCAACTTGAATTGCATAAATGAAACCAGGATCTTTTGTTTGACATTCTTTGAAATACTTGTACATCCTCTGTGCATCTCCTTTTTCAAGAAGCTTCTTTCTTTTATTTCCTAAATAATTTTGGATATCAGTCGACGTACAACCAATATTGTAATGGCCACTAGATTCTTGACTTAAAATTGATACAATTTTTCGAGTTGATACACCAACTTCATTCAATGTATTAATAAGATTCTTTTGGGCTGTTGTTATTGTAACAACCCGATTTTCAATGGTGTCGAAAACAATGGTTTCGGGACCACAACCCCGACGGGTTGAGCTAAAATTTATTTATTTTAATATTTATGATGTCATTAACATTTCATTAAAATTTGTATAAGAAATTTTAATGTCTAGATAGTGAATTAAGTAAAAGGACTGAATCTTAAAAAGTATTAAAGTAGAGTTGACAAATTAAAAGGACTAAATGGTCAAATTACCCTAGATGATTTTAGTGGGTGAATTATCATTAGAAATATTAATAATAACTAGGATTAATTAAAGGTTAAATAAGTGGTTATTAAAGCTAATTATGAAAGTCCAAATATTTACAAAAATATCATTAGTTATAAAAGTGAAAATTAAGAAGTACATTTTTTTCTCCTATTTTCTTCATCTTTTTCAACAAGACAAAGGGGGAAGCTAGTGTTTTCATTCTAAACTTTGAGCATTGATTTGAGTAAGCTTTTGTTACTTGTTTTTTGTAATTTTTATGTTTTTGGGTCCGTATTAGCTTAATCTAGCTAATCTAAGGACCAATTTGTGAATTTGTCAAATGTTATAAAACTTGTCATTGTTGAATATGTTTGTTCTTGAAAGTTATGGATAGATTGGTATGGTTAGTGACTAGATTTATTCATTTTGTAAAGTGATTTTTGATGAAATTATGGTTTAAAGACTAAAGCGTTAAATGCTA
Source organism: Kokia cookei (assembly GCA_039519145.1). Classification (NCBI taxonomy): domain Eukaryota; kingdom Viridiplantae; phylum Streptophyta; class Magnoliopsida; order Malvales; family Malvaceae; genus Kokia; species Kokia cookei. The sequence continues at coordinate 15,698,780 of CM076908.1, forward strand.
AAATGCTAACATTACTTGTTGGTTTATTTCTCGATGATGGATCGTGATGGAAGACGCGGAAGGAATAGCATACTAGCTCATTTGAGCATATTGGCTCGTAAGAGCAATATTGGATTGCAAGGAGTTATTTCACTAGAAGACCCGAAAGGGATATTGAATATTGAAGACGGAAGGAATGAAAATGATAGTTCACATTTACTTTCTCATTTTTTTATGGTTATTTGTAAGTTAACTGTACAACAAACTTACTAAGCTCTGTAAGCTTATTTGTGTATTGTCTCTGTTTTGTAGATTCATTTTACTGTTGGAGATCGGATCCCAAGAAGAATCACATTATCTCGGGAACTCTTTTGGTAGCCTTTCATATCACCTAGCGTATATGGCATTTAGTAGGATCTACGAACTTGATATAATTTGTTGTAAAAACCCGTTAGAATGTTTACTAATGTTTGGCTAGATTGTAGTGAGTTGTATGACTTGGGATGATTTGTTGTAGCCTTGTTTGAGTTTTTTTGGAATGAATATCATGTTGTATTTATGTTATGAAATGTTCTGTTATAATAGTTCCAACACTTAGAAGAATTTTATGCATTTTATGAAATCTGCTTACTTGTTTCGGTAGTTCTCTTTCATGTATCGGTAGAAATACAGAGTAGGAGAGAGGTTAGATACTGACTTGTGTTGTTTAGGTAGTAGAACTTGATGTATCGGTAGTTCTAAACATAAAAGTATCGGTAGAACGTCTGCTTGTATTGGTAAAAGTTGCAGGGTAAAACTTTCTAGCTCTTTGGAGTTTTTAGTATCGGTAGAAGGTACCATTGTATCAATAGAACCATTACAAGTATCGATAGAAATCTTTTACTACTTAAAATTTGTTCACTGAATCGTCAACTACCGATACCTAGCCAACAAGTGTCGATAGAAGTTTCCAGAAATCATGGAAATGATCTTTTTGCCCTTGTTGAGTTGTGGTTATAATTATTTGGTGATTTATGACGTGTTAAGTGTATTTTTTTAATAAAATAAGATTGAATGATGTGTTGTTAAATGATAAACAGTGATAGATGAATAATAGGACATCGAGACCCCAAATCGATGACGATTTCGAGTTTTGGGTGTTACAGTTATTTTTCGATGCCCACAATGAAAACTTGTGCTTCTTGGTGTAAGGAGTTCGTGATTGTGTTTATCGGTAAACTTACTTACAATCCATTTACCTTCACCGTACTTCAAACCCATCATTGCTTTGCAACCAATTCTTGTTTTCGGACGTTCCATACATTTTGCATCACTTTTTTGTCAATATTTTTGTTGAAATCTTTCACTAGAACAAGTGTAATCTACTTCAATTAAGGATTTATCAATGCGAGACAATCGAGTATGACTCTTTCATATACTAAAATTAGTTCATCTCGAATATGCCTTATAACATGTCTCAACGTCTTCCAAGTCATCAAATTGCATTTCTGTGCATGGTTCTAATGACCCATTACTGGCATAAAATTTTTGAGTTGGTTGCCTATTAGTATCTTCAATTGAATCAACATCAATCTCATTTTGTTCTTCAATCCTAATGTTTGTTTCATCTTCAAGGGAATTGTTATAAATAATAATCTCACCTCCTATGGATGTATCTTTTGCCATAACTCTATATTTTTTATGTGTTAAATTACTTATAAAAATACCATTCAAAAAATATCATTGAGAAACATGACATGCCAAATACAAAAATATAAACTTGATTGGAGACCACCACCACTACTTGCACAAAAAACATCCTAGATAAAAACACACCTAAAGAAACATGACAACCAAAGCAAATTGAAAGAAAAAACACAACAAGGCTTGGGTGCAGCCATAAACACTATGTTAAACCCTTAATATATAAAGAATACTAAAAAAACTGACTACAAAAACAACTTCAAGAAGCATGTCCAAGGTCTAGCACACAACAAGAAATAGATTTGGGTTTTCAAACCCTATCCTATAGCATGGTTTTTAAGTGAGCAAACAATGGTGTTTTAAGCCATTCTTGTCAATGACTATACACCTTCCACATTGAGCAGTGCCAAAGTCAAGTCCAACCTAACGCCTTTCAAAGTTAAAAGAGTCATTTCAAAAATAGGATTGTACTTGCTTTCCTTCTTTTTTAACTAACCAAAATACATTATAATGAAGTCTATATTGTCTTTTTCAAGAGCTAACATACCAACTAAAGAAAATTTCCCCAAACAAACTAGTTAGGAAAATTCGGGTTTGGTCCCACGCAAGCTTAACAGATGAATTAACTTAGTAGACGATTCAATCTAAAATACATAATAAAGTCAATGACAATTGGTTTTGAAAACAAGTTTCTTTAAATATGCAAACTTGAATTATTATATTGTAGGGATCACTAAAGACTGAATAATTGAACTTTGATTTTGTTATACCAACAACTATAACGCCATATCCTAACAAAACTTAGTGTTGGACTCAATTGTACAGACACACAAAAAAAGAAATGTAGAAACAGAACAGGGAAGAGGAAAACGTAACACGGAGAGAAAGGGGTTTCTTCAATACTTACATAAAGAATAAACTAGTCAAGAACAAAACAAATAGCAGGTTCTTTTTTAGGCAAACTTGAATTGTCCCTTTTGAGGCGTTTAATCAAACAGGTAACGGGTGGAATGATTGGTAAAAAACCCACATGAAAGGCAAAAAAAAAAAGCTAATAATCTTTACTAACCTTGGATGAGGGGACCCCTAGATTAATTTCTACCCATATTTTCTCAATGAATATTCATCAGGAGGAATATCAGCCATCTTGTTGCTTATAGCTGGAACTTTAATGACCTTTTTTGAATTGAAATTTGTCTTGTGGTAGATTTTTCCAATAAACCCTAAAAGTTTTTGTTTTTTTAATTTATGATCTATAATGGTAATGCTTTGAGTTGGGGTAGAAGATAATTAAAAATATAATTAAGGTAATGATTGTATACATGTGAGAGCATGATAAAATTTGTATGTCCTTAAAATTTAATGACATGGCTTTATTTCATTGGTGCCTAAAAACTATGGTTTTTAAGATCAACCTAATATAATTTATTCTAAAAGATAAAATATGTTTGCCCAACCACATTTATTGCTAAACCATGCTTTCAAATAAATTCATTTCCCCAAAAATCGACGGTTTTAGCTTTCATAGAATAGAGCCCCATTTCAATATGTCGTTTCATGTTCCTTCTTCTTCCTTGCAAAACCCTAATTCAGTTTGGTTCACACATCCTTTCTGCCTCCATTCTCAGCACAGCAAAGCTAGGAACTTCTCGTAAACATAAGTTGACTCCCCTCTCTTTAGTCACTCTGTAGCTAATACATAGGCTAGTTGATTTGCTATCTTTTTTGTGTGTTGGAATCGAACCCCCTTGAACCGATGTGAAATCTATTTGATGTTTCTTATGTGAGCCCCGATCTCTTATTTGTTTATTTGATATGTTTGACATATTTTTTATAATGGTTAAAACATCATCTTCTATTATCAAATTTGACCAACCTATTTCTGTACTTGTCTAAACTGCCCATAAGCATGCAAGGGCCTCCGCTGCAAAAGTCAAGCCAACGTTCAGATGCATAACTGTTCTTACGACCAGAACCACCCCATCGTCATTCCTAGCTACTATTCTAGAACACGACCTAAAACTCCCTTTTTCAAAAGCTCTATCAAAATTGATTTTAACAAATGGTTCAGTTGGGAGTACCCATTTAGCAACCATATTGCTTCTGGTATATTCTCTGATCTTTGTATTATCAAATTCCTTCAAATACCTAGCAATAGTCTTTGCAATTTCTTTTCAAGATTGTTGATTCCTCTCATGAACTATTTTATTTCTTTCAGACCAAAGTGACCACAACGCACACCCAAACATCCTACTCTGTTGTAATGGGCTCTCCAAAAACTCCCATGTAAGTCATTCTAAATGTCTCAAATCTAGTCCATTCAAAACCCAAGTTAGGCCTAAACAAGTCTAGACTTCTTTTGATACAGGGCACTCCCTGAAGACATGGTTCAAAGATTCCATATCCCTTGCATAACGAGGAAACCCCTTATTTACCATCAATCTTCTTAGGCTGAAGTTAAGGAAAGTAGGAATAAAGTTTTTCGCAATTCGCCATATTGAAATTTTAATTTTAGATGGAAGCTTCAAATTCCACAACTTCTTGTAGAAAGCTTTAATAGCAGTCTATAATTCATTAAAATTAGGGCTAAAGTTGCCTACTTGTAATAGTTTATAGGAACTACGGATGGAGATTTCTCCTGAAGGTTCCCCATGCCACACCACCAGGTCATCATGCTTCTCCTTCTCCAACGGGATCTGCAGAATCCTGCTCATATCTCTTGCATAAAAGGTATTAAGAATAACTTCCTGTTTCCATTTCCTGCTATTACTGTCAATCAACTTTGCAACAAGAGGCACATTATCATTTTGCATGTTGTCATATAATCGATAATCTACTGAACCTGGAATCCAAGCATGCTCAAAAATTAAAATGTTAATTCTTGAACCAACTCTCCATCCAAGCCCCTCTTGTAATAGGCCTCTAGCTTCCCAAATACTCTTCCATGAGTAGGATGGCAAATTAACTAAATGCGTATTTAAAAAATTAGAATTGGGAAATATTTTGCTTTTAGCATGCGAGTTAAAAGAGAATTAGGATGATTATTCAATCACCAACCCTGTTTTTCCAATAGGGCAATATTAAATTTCTCCAAACTATGAAAACTCATCCCCCCACCCTCATTCAACATGCAAAGTCGAGACCATTCACACCAATGTATCCTTTTTTTTCCCGTGTCCCTTTTGCCACCAAAATCGTACCATTATAGTATCTAATTCCCCACACAAAGTTTTGGGTAAGAAGAAACAGGCCATCGAGTAAGTTGAGATGGCTTGCAACACTGATTTGATAAAAACTTCCTTACCTCATTGAGATAGAAACTTCAAACTCTAACCGTCAATCTTCTTCCTGAGCCTATCTTTCAAATTTTGAAAGGTTGTATTTTTTCGTTTCCTCACCATGTTAGGCAATCCTAGGTACTTCAAGATCATTTGAGTACCGAACACTCAAACTTTGCGAAATTGAATCTCAGATTCCTTCTAGAGTGTTTAAGCTATATAACACTATGGATTTGTCATAGTTCACACTTTGGCCTGAACATAATTCATATTCTTTCAAAATATTTCGTAAGATCCATGCACCGCTTTCAGTAGCTTCGCCAAACGGATACAATCATTAGAGAAAAGCAAGTACGAAATTTGGGGACCCTATCTACTAGCTTTCGCACCTTTAATCACATATTCCTGCAAAGCCAGATGCATAAGGGCAAAACGCACTTCACTGGAAATCAGATACAAGAAAGAGCTTAACGGATCCCTTTGTCTAAGCCCCCTAAAAGGTCGAAAACACTCACCCATTTTCCATTGATACTTACTAATATGACATTGTAGAGAGATTTCATTATAAGATCCACCCACCTAGCATCAAAGCCCATATGTTCCATCATGGCCTTTAAAAAACCTCATTCAACTCAATCATAGGTCTTACTCATATATAATTTCAATGCCATGAATCCCTTACTCCTTATTCTTTTCTGACGAAAAGTATATGGTATCTCATAGACAAACAACACATTATCATAAATCAAATGCCTAATATAAAAGCGCTTTGGGCCGTATCAATGCATACCTCCAAAACCTTCTGAAACGATTCGATATTACCTTTGCTAAGATTTTATAAAGAACTTTACAGAGACTTATAGGTCTGAAATTTACCATGTTTTTTGGGTTCGACACTTTGGGGATAAGCACAATATTTATGGAATTAAATTGATCAAACTCATTCCCTTCATTCAAGACTCTCAAACAAAATGACGCTATATCGTCTCTCACAATATGCCAACATTTCTAGAAAAATAATGTTGAAAATCCATCTATCCTCGGAGCTTTTGTTGGTCTCATCCTTTTCAAAGCAGCATAGATCTTATCTATCGTGTAACGAGCCGTAAGAATAGCATTCAACTCATTCGAAATACATCGATCAACCCCTGATAGAATGTGTTCCATATCACCAGTTTCACTTGTCGAAAACAAGTTATGAAAAAATCTCTTTGCGATTTCTGCCATTTCCTCTTCCACTGATGCTTCTCTTTCATCTTTTGTAACAGCCTTATTTTTAGTGGTGCCGAAAATAGGATTAATTAAGATTTAATAGGTGATTAATTAAGTTAATCTTGAAAGACTTAAAGTACAAAATTGCCATTAAGTATGAATATGAAATTAAAGAAGAAAAAATGGTTTTTTCACCTAAACTTCATCTTCTTCACGGTAAAACAAGAGAAGAACTAGGGTTTTCCATTGTTAACTTTTGAAGCTTGCTTTTTCAAGGTAATACAAGAGAAGAACTAGGGTTTCCATTGTTAACTTTTGAAGCTTGATTAGGTGAGTAAACCTTGATCGTTTTTAGTGATTTCTATGTTTTTGAGTCCGTATTAGCTTAACCTAGCTAACTAAGGACCAATTTGTAAATCTATCAAATGTTATGAAACTTTCCATTGTTGAATATGCTTTATGATTGGGTTGGATCTTTTTGTAAAGTGATTTTTGATGAAATTAGAGTTTAAGGATTAAAATGTAAAAGTGATGAAATTGTGTACATTTGGTAGAAATAATTGGTTTGTAGGGAATTGTGTATGAACTAGAATGTTTGATTGGAGAGTATTTAGAAGAAAATGAGTACTTTACATGTTTTACGTTGAAAGGACTAGATTGAATAAAAAGAAAATATTAGGGGTAATTTTGTAATTTTCCCAACAAGGATCAAATTGTGTTAAATGATTTAATTATGTGATTTAATGTGAAAATTTGGATGATTTGTTGATTTAGTTTATGATCGTGCCACGGATCGCGAAAAAAGGAAATTAGCAGAATAGTCTTTAGAGTCTATTTGTAACTGCAATTCAATCCGGTAAGTTCGTAATGTAAATTTGTATTTTGATATTACTTGTACTTATTTTATTCTTGTTAACAACAAATGGAAGCATTTGGAAATACAGAGGTTGATGGAAAGGGATCGACAAAGATAGTCGGCTTTAAGCCGATGAAATGAAACTGACGCGATGGCTGGGGTTCCGCATACGTTGGGATTCCTCGATAGCTCGTGTGAGTAGCATCATGATTCGAAAAAGAGATATGAATCCTAGAATGGATTGTAGGCCCTACGATGGCTGAGATTTATGCATAAGTACATATTCTCGACAACTCGTGTGAGCAGCATAGTTAGGGGACAATTATATAAATAGACACCGTACCAATGGTTGGGTTACCACATACATTGCGAGTCCTCGATAGCTCATGTGAGCAACATCGGGTACTGGTAACAGAAATGATACAGACAGAGAAATTGAAATGCTAAATATGGCTCGAGGAAGCTATGATTTATCTTGGCTCAGTTGAGTTACAACTACTTTATGCATATGTTTGGTAACTCTTTTGGACTCTTCAAACTTACTAAGCTATGAAGCTTACCAATAATGTTATTATTGTTTTGTAGATTATTTTACTGCTTAAAGATTGGATCATCTTAAAGAAGTCACACTATCGCGGAGCTCGTTTGGTAGTTTTTCATCACTTGGTTATATGACATGTACTAGGATGATTTTATCTTTTGTATTACTTGTTTGGGATTGTTGGATTCCTTGTTGTGAACTTAGTTAAACGATAACCATAATTTTGTATGCTTGTTTAATGTGAAATATAGACTTAGGAAATGTAATGTAATGACTTGGAAACTACGAACAACATGAACTCATTCATGTATTGGTAGAAGTATAGGATAGGAGAGAGATTGTTCCCTGACTTGAATTGTATCGGTAGATTCATAATAAGTATCGGTAGTTCTATTCATAGGTGTTTCGGTAGTCTGTATACTTGTATCAGTAGAAGTTGTAGGGTAAGACTTCTTAGCTTTTTAGAGTTTTTAGTATTTATAGAAGCATGACTTGTTCACTTGTATCGGTAGAACTATCACAAGTACTGGTTAAAATCTGCATTGTTTCTGAATAGTTTACTGATTTGACAACTATCAATACCTGTCCAATAGGTATTGGTAGAAAACTCCAAAAATCGTGGAAATGACATTTTTGCCTTTTTTGAGATGGGTTGATAATCAATTGATGATTTATGTCTTGCTTGATGTTTTAGTTCATTAAAATATGATTAAATGAAATAGTACTATGAGATGAACTGTTATAAAAGATCGGAAAGACATCAGGTAACCGACGATGGTTTTGGGTTTTGGATGTTACATTTTCCCCTTTTGACCCTTTAAGGTATTCATTCTCTTACGAGTTGAGGCAAAATTATGAAAAAAAACTCATGTTTTCATCTCCAAGCCGCAACCAGTTTGCCCTTGCCCTTTGCTCCCAAAAGGCTTCATCCTTATTAATTTCCCAATTTAACTGTATTTTTATGTATTAAGCTCAGCCAAAGTATCATTATCCCACTCTCTCCCAAAATCCTCTCCAATTTTCTAGTTAACTCCCTTTTCAACCTAGCCTTTTCCTTTTTAATTCCATTTACCCAAGCCTTCAAACCTTCTCGTAAACTGTCTAACTTAATTGAAATATCTCCTATAGCCAAATCCCAAATTCTCTTTACCTCTCATTCAAACAAGTCCTCTATTGTCCACCATACTTTAAAATGAAAATGATCCCCATTCCATCCACTACCACCTTTATCCGTGTGGATTAGTAGCGAACAATGATCTGAAAAAGAATAAGGTAAGTGTTTAATTCCTACGCCTCGAAACACGTGAAGGCATTCATCTGTGGCCACACCGTTATCTAGACTTTCCCGAATATTTGTTTCTGGCAGATTCCCACGCTTCCAAGTAACCAAGGTCTCGTATACCCAATAGCCCTTCAATAGCAATTGTTTAAAACATCCCAGAACACTACCATTCTTCGCTCATCCCTTAGAATGCCCCCAACCTTTTCAAAAGAGTACATTATCTCATTAAAATCCCCACAAACAAGCCAAGGGAGCTACTCACTTCTCCCTAAACTCCGTAAGATATTCCATGAGTCCTCTCTGTTTCTCGCAAATGGGGTCCCATAAAACCTAATATACTACCATTCCTTTACTTCATCTGTCTCTTTGATCATCACATCTATATGATTTTTTTGAAAAGATAGATAAAGTAAATACCAATGTATCCTTCCATGCCTGACTCAAACCCTCACGTGTACCATCTACTGCCACATTTATCCTATTCACAAAACCACACCTATTCTGTACCTTTTCCATTCATTTGTCATCCATCTTAGTCTCCATAAGGAAGACCATATGGGGAGAATACATCTTCAAAAAATGCCGAAGTCTTCTTGTAACGCGTGAACTCCCCAACCCACAAACATTCTAACATATGATTTTCATTACGCCTGGTTGACTTGCCTCTTCGTAGCCACCGATCCATTTTGAGAAAGGGCAAAAAGATGCACCGAAGTAGACTCCATCATACCTGAGAACTCAACAAGTACTGGATCACCATCATCAATTTTTTCTTTTTTATTTCCTATCCCAACAATTTTAAAATCCTCAATCCCATCATTCCCATATATTTTCGATTTTCATTTCCCCACGACATTTTCAACCATTTGCTGTAGTATTGTCATGGCTCTCACCATTTGCTTTCAACTTACTTTTTTGGACTTTTCACCTATACCCTCCATAGGGCCGATAGATCTAAGTTGGTTTCCTTCGTTGTCCAAAATAATCAATTCTCCAGCCAAATTTAGCGCATTTATATCCCCTAATTTATTAATTTTTCCCTTAATCAAAGGTTATTGGAAAATACCTTTGATCCGCCAAATTACACAATGAATCTCTGAATACCAGATTTGGAAAAAATTCCTCTGAAGTAGCCTGATCATCTTCCTGGTGGTCGATTTCTGACATCTATTCAAACATGTCATCAACCCCTTTTTTTTGCCTCTGCATTATTAAGCACTTCGACACCATCTCCTGTATGTAGCGATGTTTCATCAATTTTTTGGTGGAAAACCTAAGCTTTATTCTTTCTTTGCCAAACAGTTTTATTTCGGCTTTTAGTGCTATTAAGTAAGGAAGTTCATCATCTGCCTTCTCCTTTTCACTGATTGAGATAAAATGATACTCCTTTACCCCATGACCCAACCTTCCACATACAAAACAAAAAGTTAGCAAGTTTTCATATTTAAAAGAAAGCCAAACCTTCTCCTTACTATCAGCGAGACGAATATACCTCTTTAAAGGGGCTTTTGCAGATTTAACTGGACCCTTAACCAGTAAAATTCCCCTTTGACTTCCAATCTAAGCACCCCTCCAAACGTCGATCCAATCGCGTGCATAAGATCTTTCTTATCACATTCCGATGGGTAGGGGCCAAATTTTAGCCAAAAGGGAGAACGAACAAATTGAATTTGACTACGATCTATAGGTCCCATCGAACGATTGAAAATAATAAGTTTTCTAAACAACCAAGGGCGTCCCTACAGAACCAACTCCAAGTCGTCCTCGCTCTCTGTAACACCCTTATATCCGGTACATATGCATAAACCCGATATAAAAGTATTACATTAAAATAAACCGAGTCAAGCAACTTTTTTTTTTATCCAAAATACCTCATTTCATTTCTTCACACAAAACAACATTTTTGTTTATCTAATAAATACACATATAAGTTCCATAGTACATGTCATTTTACATCAAAAGTAATATACCAAAATTTGAGCTCCAAGTGACGTGATGTAATGAGAGGTCCCGATCTACCTTCTTGTATTCCTTGTACCTACGCGTTAAAATAAACGCGTTAAGCCAGTGAAGGCTTAGTAAGCACTACAAAAGTAATGAATGATCATTTAAGTACTCATGCATATAAACTTCTTGCTTTTATTACATGTAACCTGTAACTTACCACAATGGTACAACTTACACTTTTATCCACTTTCTGTAGTTTAGCCCTTCGTAGACTTTCATAGAACCGTTAGGATATACGGAACAAACAGAGAGCACATAAGTGCTGGGCAACAGAGAGCACACACAGTGCTAAACAGAGAGCACACAAAGTGCTAATCAGAGAGCACACAAAGTGCTAATCAGAGAGCACACACAGTGCTAATAACAGAGAGCACGAGACGTGCTAAACAGAGAGCACACACAGTGCTAATCAGAGAGCGCGCTAGTATTCCTTAATGACATGCCACTAATATCACAATGGTTCTAATTTGTCTACTTGGGCACAATCTCAATTAGCATCATTTCTCATAAATGATATATCTCACATAAATACATCATCAAATACTTCATATTTATATTTTCAAAGCTGTACACTTGCGTCACAGTCACTAAATTATTTATATCTTGAGCTACAGAATTCAAAATCATAATCCGCTTGATGTTTCTGAAACTAGACTCAATCATATTTTTACCAAAAAATTTCCAGAATTTTTACTTTAGCCAATTTGTACAGTAAATTCTTTCAATTTACCTCTTCTCTGCTGTCTGACAGTTTCGACCTTTCTTCACTAAAAATTATCTATCTTTTAGTACACAGATCAAATGATGTTCTCGTTTGTTTATATTGAAAATATACTTTTCAAGGATTTATCCATATAAATTTCAGTCTAAAATTATTTTTCTACATTTTTCTATGATTTTTCAAAGTCAGAACAGGGGAACTCGTACCTACTCTGACCTTGTTACACAAAATCAGTTGTATCTCAGAATTTACAGATCCATTTCCATCACCGTTTCTTCCATATGAAACTAAACTCAATAAGATTTAATTTCATATATAATAGAACCCTTAACTCTTTATATACAATTTTTAGTCATTTTTCGAAGTTAATCCTCTGTTCTGTCCAGACTGTTTTACTAAATCACACATTAATCCCTTCATTTTATCATTATAAACATTCAAATCAAGTACCTATCTAACAATTTCAATGCTAATAATTCATATACCATTAGAGAAATTAAACCATAGTTCAAAACTCTTGTAGTACTTACAACAAAAAGGCTGATTTCCTTCTCTTTTACCCCTTGTTCTATTCTTTTCCTTTGTCTTCAATTTGATCCTTGTCTCTCTTCTCTTTCTCTTCAATTTCACACAAACACATGTAAGCTAAATGCTATAATTCAATGATTTCCATGCTAAATAACAGTAAAATACATGTATATCATGAGGATTTAACCATTTCTTACCTTAACCCTTGAATTCAAATTTTCTCAATTTAGTCCTTTATCTCTCTAACACCTCAAAATTAATTCTATAAGAAGTTTAAGGTGTCTACTAACTCTCTTTTATGACTTTCTTTCAGAAATTCCAAAGAAAATGGAAGGTTTTGGAGTTTGGAAAGCTTAAAAATGATGGAAGGACCTATTTGGAATAAAAGCAAAAGTTGGAAATGGAAGAAAAGGCCATGGACGGCTAACTTAATGAAAAAGATGATATTTTCATCTTTTTAACCAGCTTTTTCTTCTCTCAAATTCTCTAGAATTTTCACTTAAAATATCTCACTTAAGAAAAATGGTAAAATTACACTCTTAGTCCTTGAGCCTTTCAACTTTACACTTTGGCCCAAAACTTTGCCTCCAAAAAAATATCTTCCACCAAATTACTCTTTTGCCCCTCCTCAATCAATCTAATTCCCATGATGACTCAAAATTCATTTCGAATAATTCGCTATTTAATCCCCCATATTTTCTCTCCTTTACTATTTAATCCTTAAAATTTTTTTTTCTAACCTTCCTGACTTCACTAAACATTTATAATTCTCTATTCTAGTTTATCACTATTCCAAATCTGGTTCAAACACACGGATGTTACACTCTCAAAAGAGATTAGAAATAAATTTTGCCCTACCACCTGAATTTTGAACTTCTTTTTTGTCTTCCATATACTTTTGAGTTGTGCCCAAAAGCTATCCAGATTATACGATTTTTTCGTCCAGATAGAACACAACAACGTCGGATTATCTCCAGGGATAACCCTCAAACTTTTGACCGTTAATTGAACAAGTTCTTCCTCCAGAAGAGAGATCTCGTCTCTCTCCATCTTTCTACAAAAATTACCACTCCCTTTTACCCAACCACAACCATCACTATTTCTTTGGGACACTAAGAGTGAGCACTCTTGACTATTCTGTCTCTTATAATGGTAATTAAAATTATGCAAATGGGTTTTTTCAAATAATTGTATAAAATAAGTCTAAAATCTATTCAAAATAAATAAAAAAACAATATACTTTTTACAATTTTAAAATTATTAAAAAATGGAACATATGTTTTATTTAAAATTATAAAAAAATAAAGTGAATTTAACAATCCAACCATCATATTTCATGTTCTATTCATGTAGATCACCCATGTCAAGATCATACTCTATTAAAACAATAAAAATATTATAATTTAAATATATGTATTTAAAAATATTATTGATTAAAACAATAAAAGAATATATGTATCTAAAAGATATTTAAATGTGATATCAATGAATTTAAAAAAATTAAATTATAATTTTATTTAAAAAATTATTTTTTGGTAAGACTTAATTTTGGTATGACTTTAAAATCATAAATATATATATATATATTAAGTTGACATAAAAACGCAAATATTTACACATAAATGGATGAAAAATAAAATAAAATAAAATGTAATAGAAAAAATTATTTTACAATGAACATTGGATTCATCGTCAGTTATTTTCGAAATGGAAACCATCTCTCCAGTAAAAGATTTAGGAGTTGGAATGGACGAAATCAGGTTTGGCTTTAAGGATAGTTTGAGAGTGCACTCGGTCAAAGTTGAAGGTTGAAAAGAGTTTAAAAAAATATTTTTTTAATTTTTAATTTGAAAAAAAAATTCAGATAAAATAAATTAATTAAATGTTTATAACTTTCAATTTTTTATTTTAAATGCTTCTTTTTTTAAGAGTTAATTTTTTTTTCAGTTTTTATTGCATTATATTTTGTATATTTTTTAAAAAAGATTAAATTTATTATTTCATCTAAAATTTTAAAAATATTAAGAACAAGCTTGAACGGAATGCGCAACTTTTTAATATTGATAGTGGTTAAATGTAGTAAACTTAAGTTGTGTGTAACCATAATTAAAGTTAATAAGATTTTACCTTATTAATTGTTTAAGGAAAAATCTTGCTTGATATTTATATGAAATTTCATATAATCCTGTGACTGTAAATATGTTTGGTATTATATTTATAGTTATAATTATTTGATCCAATTTTAAAAAAAATATAACAATTTTCTCGTAAAATTCTTATGATTCTTTCAATTTTGAGAAACTCATCATCCTATTAAGGTTAAAAACACAAAATAAGTAAATATAATAGAATTATTAATTACTAAATTCAAATATAATATAATTTATTCTTACATTAAATAATTTAAAATAGATTATTTACCTCTTATTGAAGCTGAAATAAATGTTTACTCGTGAATTTATGAATGTGATTTGCTTTCCACAAATAAAACAAAGTTTGCAATCCCAGTTGTCTCAACAACGGTCACAATAATATATATATGTATATATAAGGATAATATTTCTTAATATAATATATATAAATAATATGTAATAAAATGGAAAATGAAAATAATGTGAAATTAGTATGAATATAAATAAATAAATAAAAAATAATATTAATTTTGTTTTATTATTTATTTATTATTTTATGAATATAGATAAATAAATAAATAAATAATAAACCTAAATAACAAACTCAAACCATACCCAATTAAAATACAAACTAAAAAACAAAAAAAAACCCTAAAAGTCCAAATAGTCCAAAACCTTAAACACAAAAAACCATAACCCTCTTTGTTTCTCTAGTCGCCCCCGCCGTCAACCATGCCTGCGCCGCAATCGCCGCCGTCGATGCCATTGCCCCCGGATCCGGACTCCACGATCCATACGTTGCTTGATTCACACCGAAAATCCAAAAAGATGTTGTAAAAAAGTGTTATAAAAAGCACAATAAAAATCATGTATTTTTACACGAAATTGATATGGAAAAATCGCAAAATAAAAATCAATTGAAAGAGGCATTTCTAGCAATAAAAATACGAGCAATTATTCACAAATCTCAGTCATGCAAGGTACCTTCATTGTTTGTTTTTTTTCAAAATCTTGGCACTAATAATTTCTTTGTTTTTCTATTTTTTTCGAAAGCAAAAAGAGGAAAAGGGACTCGGTTTTTACCGTCGGTGCCGTTCGATCTCCACCCTCGTCGTGTCTATTCATCGGAGGCTCATCGGAGTCGGTTTAGATGAAAAGGAGGCCAGATCTGGGTTCGTGGAGGTAGAAAACATTAAGGCTTTTTTTCGTCGAAATCCGACCATCATGGATGGTGGGACAAACGACGGAAGGCTCCCGATCCATTTTGGCTGATCGGCCTAAAGAGAAAATGAAGAAAAATTTTTGATTAATGAGTTTGTTTTTGGGAAAGAAAAGAAATGGTCAAAATGAAATTTTAGAAGAAAAAATGGGTTTTATAACCCTAGTGAAACGACACCATTTGGGGGGGAAAGGATTCCTGCTTCTTCTTTTTTTTAAATTGGGTTAATTGCCCACTGGGTCCTTCTTTTTCTAAAAATAGTTTCAATCAAGTCCTTTTGCCTCGATTTTTTTGTTATTTTCAATTCATCCCTATAATTTCACTTGGTTTTCAATTTGGTCCTTGATCCAAAAGCATCTAGAGGCTGTCACTTGTCAAAATTTTGGGTTTATTGCCCGTGAAGCCCCTGTTTTATTTTAAAATTATGTTTTGACCATCAAACTTTCCAAAAATTCCAATTTTACCCTTGAACTTTCTAAAAATTCAAGTTTTACCCCTAAATTTTCCAAAAATTCAAATTTGACCCTTGAACTTTTAAAATTTTGAATTTGATCCCCAAACCTTCCAAAAATTCAAATTTAACCCATAAACTTTCCAAATATTTGAATTTTACCCTCAAACTTTCCAAAAATTCCAATTTGACCCTTGAAACTTTCCAAAAATTCAAATGTGACCCGATTTTAATGTAATTTTTTTTATTTTATCCTATATGTATATATTACATGCTTTTAATTTTTCTTGTTTATCTTGTTGTTTATTAATCCCTTTTATATGCAAATGTATATTATTTTAATTTTTTTGTTTCTTTATTTATTCATTCATTCAGTTATTTATTTACCCAATTTATAATCTTATTGTATTTTATGTATATATTATTTTCTTATTATTTATACCTGTAAATTATGTGCATATTTTTTGCATAACATGGTAATTTATTTTTTTAAAATACATAAATTGTTTTAATAAATCAAGGCAATGTTTTTTTGTTTCGGGAATTTGAAAGAATCATGCCCTAACTCACTGGGTGTCATTTTTCCTTTGAACCAAGATAATTGAATATCCTTTTAAAAATTTAATTACGAGATTTTTTGAAAAGCTCGTTATTTTTGAATATTCGAATTGTTATGTCCTAACTTACTAGATGTGACTTTTTTTTCTCGATTAATTTGAAATAACGAGCTTTCTTCGAAAACAAAATTTATTTTCAAAATAGAATAAATATGACATTCATGCATTTAAGGATCGCGATTTAAATTTTTCTCGAACTTTTAATTTTCAACAAATAAGATTTTGAATAATCGATTAGGTACCAATTTTGGGTGTGTAAGGGTGCTAATCCTTCCTTATATGTAGTCGACTCCTGAACTCGTTTCATGGTTTCAAAGACCAAAATTATTTTAATGATTTTTTTTAAAAATCTCGAAAGGTGACCCAATTAAACCTGTTTTAAAAAATTATTGGTGGCGACTCCATTTTCATTTTCCAAAGTAGAAATCGAGACTTGTTTTTGTTTTTTTTCAAAAAATAGTTTCGACAGCTTGGCGACTCCACTAGGGACCAATAAGAGAGTCAAGCCGTAAGTCGATTATTTTTTTGTCTTTTTTATTGAAAATTTCAACTTCAATTTAATTTATTCGTGACCCTATATATTTTTGTGTTTTATATGTTTGTTGTGATAATAGCATGTCAATATTATATGTCTATATTTTTGCATACATGCATTTGTTACTACATCGCTTAAGGGGAAGTGAGAAGCTACTCCTTCTTAAGGTTTTCACCTCCGTGCAGGATAGTGAATTGCTTTTGGGAT
This sequence comes from Kokia cookei, assembly GCA_039519145.1. Lineage (NCBI taxonomy): Eukaryota > Viridiplantae > Streptophyta > Magnoliopsida > Malvales > Malvaceae > Kokia > Kokia cookei. The sequence goes on from CM076908.1 coordinate 15,716,028, forward strand.
GCATCTATACCTATGTTTTTGTGAAGTTTTCACTTCCGTATGAACATACGAGAAATGTGTCCCTCTGAACCGAACTCGTCCGTATGAGCCTATAATGGGTGAGGACTGAGGAATATGCTGGTTTGGGTACCATTACTTTAGGATCGAAAACCACATATAATGAGCCCTAAGTACCCACCCTAGGTAGGACTATGCCGAACCTTTAGAAACCACCTAATAGATGCGTAGGTTCTTTGTGGTATATTTGTTGATACATTTTATAACTGTTGGTATTGACTCCTTTTTTATCTTTTTTTGTATTACATCCTCATATTAGGAAAGGTATTGACTTGAGTTCGATTACTAGTAGAGAACTGGTTATGGAAAAAGGGTATCTTGATGAGGTAGAAGATAATGTGGCTGTGCGTATGTGGTCAAAGGATAGACAACGTGAGAAGAGTGATAGTTTATATGAAGGCCATGTATCAGATTACTGGTATTTTACTCGGATCAGTGTGACTTAGAATAACTTACAAGAGTTGAAAGAAATTTGGGATCAGTGGGATGATGGAATAAAGCAGATTTTCTACCGAGAGTATAGGGATCTACCGTACTTGCTAGAAGTTAAGGTGGACAAACATCTCTTTCAAGCCCTTGCACAGCACTGGAACCCGACTTATAGTTGTTTCACCTTTGGGAACATGGATATGGTGCCCACGATTGAGGAATATACCGCTCTATTTTGTTGCCCCAAAATTTAGGTAATAAATCCTATTCAAGATACGTTAATGTGCCAACTTTCCTTAAAAAGCTGATGAACATTACGGGAATGAGTGAGCAATGGGTCACAGCTCAGATTAAGGTCAAGGGCGATAACAAATGTATTACCTAGAAAAGCTTAGATTTGATCTTAGTTCATCCTGATGCAAGGAAAAAGGTTGATATATTTGCTCTCAGTTTGTACGAACTAGTTATATTTCCCAAGGCGTTGGGACACATACATGAGGTGATCACTGATTTATTTGATCGGCTCGATAAGGTGGTTACACCTATTCCAGTAATTCTAGTCAGAGCTTTTAGGTCATTAAATGCATGCCGGAGAGAGAGGGGGAAGAGAGATTTATTGGTTACGTACCACTACTGATGGTATGATTTCATAGCCACTTTTGGAAAGTGGAAAAGGTTCCTTGCTGAGTGTTTTCTGTGAGTTATTCTCCTTTGAAGGAATTTATTACTACACAAAGGTGAGAGGGCATTTCTGAGGAAAAGTGGATGGCAGTACTCCATAGTCTTCGAGAGGAAGACATAGAATGGTGAGCACCGTGGTTCATTCCCGATGAAATTATTTATCGATGCGGTTATTTCGACTGGGTTCCATTACTGGGGATATAGGGAGTTGTAAGCTATATTCCTTTGTTAGTAATGAGATAGTATCGGTCAAGACAGTTCATCCCAGTAACTCAGGGTTTGGCTCAGTGTGAGTTTGTATACAAATGTGAGAATAATAAGAAAAGAGTCAGAGAGATGTCAAACGCCTGATATCAAGTCCATAAAATGAAGCCATTTGTTGCAAATCCCGTGAAAACCCAAGAGTATAATGAATGGAGGGGTAGAAGAGTCATTGATAACATCTCCGTGTCAAATCCCAATAATGTTCGCCCAATTGAGGAGCATTTACAAGTAGTCCCATCGAAATTCGAGCTCATCAAACAAGACTTTGAAAAGAAAGTTTCGAATTGGGGAAAAAGATAGAAACATTAGAAGAGGAAAAGATGTAGTTGGGTTTGGATGTTGACATCCAAAAGTTAGAAGCCGAAAAACTAAGGAAAGGGAAAAGAAAGGTTGAGGAAGACTTGGATGGCTTGAAAGAGGACTATAAGAAGCTTGGCTAATCAATAAGAACTGCTAGTTTTGGTAAGACGTCAGAATAGTGGAAACGAGAATTCCAAAAGGAAAGGGCTCGAGCGGATTAGTGGAAGAGAAAATTCAAAGATGCATAAGTCTAAGTAGATGCCATAAAAAGTGAGCTGCTAGAAAGCCCACTCGAGAAAGCTGAGTTGAAAGCCTAAGTAGCCGAGTTAGAGGAGTCATTGCAAAGACACCGCAGTCGTAACTCTGTGATAGAATTGAGTGCAAGCCAAATTGAGAATGAAGGATAAAAGAGAAGGGTTAGAGAACTCGGAGCTTCATTACAAAACTGTGAGGTTCGAATCGAGTTCCTCGAAAGAACTCTAGAGACAAGTGATAGGAAACTTCAACACTCTCAAAGGAAAGTCATAGATTGAGATCATGTCATGGGTAAAGCATTGACACAAGTGAGAGAAGTGGCAGAATACTTGCAGAAGTTAAATGCCCAGGCAGATGCTTTAAGCATAGAGTATGCTTCGATGTCTGATAAAGACCAAAAGTTAGCATGTCTCCTTCAAAAGATTAAGACTTTAAGCATTAGGGAAAGACCTTATTTGTAATTATCTTATGTAAAGACATTCTTTTTCTAGTAAGGTTATTCTATCAGAATTTGATTGAGAGTCAATACCTTTCTTGCATATGCATTCATGCATTCATAAAGTTTCGCATCGCATTTTCATGCATTAAAATTTCAAGAAAGATGTTTCTAATTAATTAAAATTTTCCTCTAAAAGTTACTTTTGAAAAACCACATCGTTACTACACTTGTTCTAAGACAAGAGCAATGGATTAGCAATTGGAAAATTTGGAGCAGACGCAAAAAGAAATGTAGGATCAGCTGCATGAACAGTTAGCAAAAGGGCAGCAAGATATGAAGGACCAGATTATTGAGTCCTAGAAAGACATATCAATCAATTAACTCAATTACTGATTGGGAAAACTGATAAGGGAAAGGGTATTATAATTGACCCAAAGGAAGGGAGTCTTCCATGTCCTTCAAATGCTACCCCAACGCCGGTCCAAGTTCCACAAGAAACGTGTGTACGAGGAGCATATGTCACTATTAACCCGTAATCATGCTTGTTTGGCACGCCAAAATCGACAAACTACCAAATGAGTTATAGTTCTAACCCATGAAATAACCCTATCGCCTTTGGCTTACCAAATTTAAATAAGGTGATGGAGCCAAAAAAAATGAAGGCCGAACCTCCTAACTAGTTGAAGGAGCGTTGTAAATGGTTAAAAGAGAGGTTCAGAGCTTTAGAAGGAGTTGAGGGGTGCTATGGGATTGATGCTAAGGAGCTGAGTTTGATTCCCAACCTGGTACTTCCCCCCAATCTTAAAGTTTCGAAGTTCGAGAAGTACAATGGGACAAGCTACCCAGAGGCACATATCACCATATTTTGTAAAAAGTAGACCGAGACAAGAATCAGACTCGAGGTTGAACACTGAAAGAATCCAATTCACTCCCATCCCGATGACTTACAAGGAGCTTTACAAGAGTTTATACGATGCCCTAGTGGTGTCCCTATATTATTTGAAGCAAATGCAACCCCCTTTCCAAGAATGGTATGACACAAATGCTCAATGTGACTACCATACAAGAAAAATAGGTCACTCCATCGAGAATTGCACTGCTTTCAAGAAGTTGATTGAAAGATTTATTAGGATGAGGATCATAAGGTTCGATAAATTCATAGGACCTAACGTGGTTAAAAATCCCTTGCCAAATCATCTCGATCAGGGAGTGAACGCAATAACAAAAGAGAGGAGCAAGAGGATTAAGAATGATGTGAGGGAGGTCAAGTTTCCATTGAAATGAGTTTGATAACATATGGTTAATAGGGGTTTGATCGTGCAAGAGAGAGAGAGGTCATGGTGACAACAACTGAAAATTACTGTGAGTTTCACGCCATGGTGAGGCATAAAATCCAAGGGTGTGTCGAATTCTGAACCTTGGTACAGAAGTTGATGGATAATAAAGAACTTGAGTTCTTTGAGGAGAGGAAAGATGAAGGGACAAATGATATTTGTGCTTCTGAGGAAGGGGCATCGGAAAAGGCTTATAAGGCCAACCTATTAGTGGTAATTATATTCAGGCCAAAGGGTGAGGTTGGAGGTCGAATGACACTACGGGTCATCATTCAGAAACCTGTGGCATTTCCTTATAAGGATAATAAAAGGGTACTACAGTGTAACGGTACCAAATGAGGAAGGATCGAATGAAAATTCAAGTATTACAGATGCAGAGAAGGAGGTTAATAAGAAAGCCTTGATGGTTGGGCTTGAGAAGAGAGAAAACAACAAACTCGGGGTGCTAGTGAATAAGCTAATAACTAAGGAGAAGGCCAAGGAATTTTTGAAATTCCTAAAGCATAGCGAGTATAACATGGTGGAATAGTTACATAAGCAACCAAATCGAGTATCAGTTTTAGCCCTGCTATTAACTTCAAAAGCCTACCGTAACGCACTACTGAAAGTGTTGAATGAAACGTACGTGGTGGAGGATATCTCGGTAAACAAGTTGGATCGACTAGTTAATAACTTAAGTGCAAATAATTTCATTTTCTTCAATGATGATGAAATACCTGCAAGGGGCATGGGCTCAACGAAAGCTCTCCACATTACGACTCGATGCAAGGGGTACATTTTATCGAGCGTATTGATAGATAATGACTCAGCCTTGAATGTGCTACCACTAACAACACTAAATAGGTTACTGATAGACAGCTCTTACATGATGGCATGCCACAACGTAGTAAGGGCTTTTGATGGAATAGAGAGACGAGTGATGGGAAGAATTGAAATTCCACTCCTAATTGGTCCAAACAAGTATTAGATGGACTTTTTGGTGATGGACATTAGGCCCACTTACGTTTTCTTGTTGGGAAGACTGTGGATACATTTGACAAGGGTAGTACTGTCATCACTACATCAAAAGTTAAAATTAGTGACAGAATGCCGATTAATCACCATTAATGCTGAGGAGGAAATCATTGCAGTGACTAGTGATACGCCTTACATAAGTACAGATGAAGAGGCCATGGAGTGCTCCTTTAGATCGTTAGAGTTTGTGAATGCTACCTTTGTGGCTGAAAGAGATAAGATCCTTACACCATAGATATCGACGACCACCAAGATAGGGCTGAAAATGATGATTGGGAAAAGAGCTTCACCTGGAAGAGGATTAGGGAGATATCTCCAAAGAAGGCTTACAACACCAGTATTGGTAGAGAAATGTGATCAGTTTGGCTTAGGATTCAAGCCAAATATGAAATAGAGAAAGGAAGAACTACAAAAAAAATAGTAGAAGAGAAGAGCACGAATAAGTGGGGGAAGAGATCAAAAGCAAGCCAATGGTCCTTTCTCATATTTCAAAGTAATTCGTGTCGGGAGGTATTATTAACCCCTAGCGAAAGCCGACAGAAGATAGGTTGGCAAGAATAATGTAGAATTTAAACATCAACGCTATTTTCAAAGGGATGAGTGAATAAAGGAATTTGTCAGGAATTTGCCCCTATGCCCTCGGAAGTGTTCTAGACAACTGAACTGTGGAAGAGCTCCCTGTAACTTTTAAGTCTTTTCCAGAGTAATGTTCAGAACACCCTTATTGCTCTAAGCTCAAAAGCAATTGAGATCATTTTGTAAAGGGCACATGTTCATTTTCTTTTTATTTTCAATTAAAAAAATGCACTTTCTTTCACCCAAATTGACAAAAATTCTCATTATTCTTTTCATTCATCTCATACCGCAATAAACATTCTTAAATTATTTTATCTTTCGGATCTTTTTGGTCTATATGACAGGTCCCTAGATATCAATGATATGAGTAATGTCGTTGTCGACTTAGAGCCTCATTTTAAGCAAGATGTGTGTTTAGAGGAATCTCAGGATTTTGAAGAAGCTCAAGATTGTAGTTTATCTCTTGGTTTACTATAGATGGTTGATCAAGACAAGAAACAGATCCTACCTCACAAAGAATCAATAAAAGTTGTGAGTTTAGGGGATGAAGTTGACAAAAAGGAGGTGAAGATTGGAACTTGTATCTCTGCAGAAACGAGGCAAGATCTCATTGCTCTGCTTCAAGAGTTCAAAGATGTGTTTGCATGGTCATATCAGGATATGCCCAGTCTAAGCACTGATATCGTGGTGCACAAACTCCCTATGAGAGAAGAGTGTAAATCGATCCAACAGAAGCTTCGAAGAATAAGACCGAATGTACTACTAAAGATAAAAGAAGAGGACCGAAAATAATTTGAACTGACTTCTTACGAGTGGTAGAATACTCAGAATGGGTGGCCAACATAGTGCTAGTTCCTAAAAAGGATGGGAAAGTACGAATGTGCGTGAACTATCGAGACTTAAACAAGGCTAGTTCAAAAGATAATTTCCCGCTAGCTCATATCGACACCTTGGTGGACAATATAGCAGGTCATTCTTTATTCTCTTTCATAGATGGTTTTCTTGGTACAACCAAATAAAAATGCATCATGAGGATATGGATAAAACTACATTCATCACCGTGTGGGGAACCTTTTGCTACAAGGTTATGCCATTTGGGCTGAAGAATGCAGGGGTAACATACCAGAAGGCTATGGTGACTCTGTTCCATGACATGATGCACAAGGAGATTGAGGTCTACGTCGACAATATGATCGCAAAGTCTCGAACAAAAGAGGAACATGTGGAAGTTTCGAGAAAGTTGTTCTTAAGATTGAGAAAGTTCCAGTTGAAGTTGAACCCAAACATGTGTACTTTCGGGGCTACTTCAGGTAAGCTATTAGGCTTTGGGGTTAGAAGAATAGGAATTGAAATCGATCCCGATAAAGTCAAAGCTATACAAGAATTACCGCCACCACGTACCCAAAAGGAAGTTAGACGGTTCCTAGGGAGATTGAATTACATCGCTCGATTCATCTCACAACTAACTGAGAAACGTGATTTTATCTTCCGTCTTCTCAAGAAGCAAAACCCAAGAGTTTGGGATGATGAATATCAAAAGACTTTTGACAAAGTTAAACATTAGTTGTCCAATGCTCTAGTTTTGATGCCATCAAATTCGAACAAACCTTTAATCTTGTACTTGACATTTTTGAAAACTCTATGGGATGTGTACTAGGCCAGCATGATGAGTCAAGAAAGAAAGAGAGAGCAATTTATTATCTTAGAAAGAAGTTCACTGAATATGAGATAAGATATTTGTCGATCGAGAAACTATATTGTGCTCTACTTTGGACTACCTGAAGGTTGAGGCAATACATGTAATATCATTCGACTTGGTTGATTTCAAAATTAGATCCTCTTAAGTTTATGATGGGGTCGACTGCATTGCATGGAAGGATGGCCATATGGCAAATGCTACTTTCTAAATTTGATATAGTCTATGTGAACCAGAAGGCGATAAAAGGAAGTGCAATAGTAGATTTTTTTGCTAGCAGAGCTCTCGAGGATTATGAGCCATTAGATTTTGATTTCCCAAATGAAGATCTAATGTATGTTGCAACCACAACAAAAGAAGCTACAAAAGATCAACCATGGAAAATGTATTTTGATGGTGCTTTAAGTGCTACTAGCAAAGGGATTGAGGCAGTTTTGGTATCCTCGGAAGGAGATCATTATCCCTTCACAAACAAGCTTTACTTCGATTGTACAAATAGCATGGCAGAATATGAAGCATGTGTGATCGGTGTTTTTACAACACACGATTGTGCAAGCGTACACACGTCGATGCAAGTATAGTTGATAGAAAAAGCTATCGGATATCGATCCCACGAGGAAATGACTTTCGATGTCTTAATGTTAAAGCAATTAATAGAAGAAGAATCAGCATAATGCAAATAGGGTTGTCAGCGCAGTTATGTCAGTTATGCACACTAAATTAATCATTACTGTTATTGTATTAAAGTCAAATCTCAGAAGATAGATTTCAATGTATTGAAAATAAATCCAAAAGTATTGAATGTGAGTAATGGAAATTTAAATGCAGGAAATATAAAAGTGATAAAGTATAAAGGGTGAAAATAGTTCACTGATTCTACAGGTTGCAACGTTGGATGCGTCAACAAGGTAAAATGTAGACGAACTGTCGCAGCAATGAAGTCCTTTTGAGTTCTTACTCACAAGAACTCCCTACTTAATCCTAACTCAGGTACAATACTCCACCTCTCGATGCAAGCAATGATATGTATCCAAGAACAAGTAACTGGAGTCTGTCCCAGTCCTAAGCAGCTCTCGCCTAACCCACTTGTTAATCTAACCTGTCATTGCATCTCTCGATGTCGATGTACTGCAATTTCATTTTTGTGTTTAGAGTGGTTAAATCCAAGAATAAGCAGACAAGTAATGTAAAATAAGAATCAAAATGATATAATATTAAAAGATACTCTCGTATTCATTTAACATCAATAGAATCCATCATCATTTTTGAAGAAATAAAGAGTACAATGAAGCTTACTATCTCTAAACTACTAGGCCTACTCTTTACTTATTCCTCTTGCTCGATATCAAGCACCTCTCGTCAGAAGCAATGCAGACGTGATTCATCAGCTCCCCGGTTCCAGCTCAAATCTTTGATTCATAAAGAATTTTCAGAATTTAATCCCCTTATTCTTGATGATGTTTTTCCTTCTTTTCCGTCTATGTATAATCTTTAAATATTTGCAGATTTCTTCCTTCATTCTCAAATTCAGATCTGGATTTTTTTTTTGCAATTGTCAAAGTTAGTTAGAGTATAGCTGTGCACTCACGCAGATTACATGATTTCTTTAAAGATTTGTAGATTGTCGCTGTACTATTAGACGCATTATGATGTTGTAATTATAGCGACATCTGTGATATTCTTGCGTTGGTGCTTCTAGTGTAAACTCAGCTTAACTCTACTCATTTGAGGTTCAACTTCAATGCAGCGACATCTCTAGTCACAATTCCAAGCTAGTTTTGTGACTGCATTTTATTAATATTGATCTTCTGAACTGAGTTCCTGTGTTAGCAATCTTAATATGCAATTTATCAACTGCTTGCATCGACATTAGTACAAAATATATAAAAATAACGAAAGTTTAAACTAACTAGCAATGTATTAGAAAATATAAAAACTAATTATAAAATGCTTATGATGCATACTAAATGAGATACAAAAGAGACAATAAAAGCACTAAATTAGGGAGAAAATATATGACATTTGTAATACCATCACACCCCCAAACTTAAGTTTTTACTTGTCCTCAAGTAAACAAAAATTAACAAAGTCACAAGCAAAAAATGTTATCACAATTATTATCCATACAACTTGAACTCTCTAAATTCCTAATGTATAAATTGTATTCATATGAAAGAAGAATGTACCGACAATTTATAGAAATGAATGTTAAAAAATTGCAACTTCATAAATGTTAGTGATATGCATAGAGTCTTAATTTTCCTTAAACCAATACAACATTTATTATTATTATTATTATTATTATTATTATTACTTTTTTTAAATGACTGAGATACGTCATTACATTACTCTACCTTTGTTCCTGGGCAATAACGATAGGGTGCAACAAACCCCCAGGAGGTATGTAATTGCACCGACAGACACTCTTGCAGTGATAGCATTTTGCTAGATGATTTTTTCTAATCCTGTAGCGGAGTGTTCTCCCTTAAAAAGTCATAATGCACTCACATTAGAGTGTCTTTTATAAAATGTAGCTACAGGGGGTCAATTAGTTTAAGATTCAAACATAAACACTAATCATTCATTGCTGAAACAATTCTAATCATTCATTCGAAAATAGTAGATTCATCATTCATTTCCATTCATCCAATGTATACATCAGCATCCAAATAATTCAAGAATTACTCATTAAGATAAAAATTGTAAGCACATTCAAGTTGAAATTTTGTGAATTTTCATTAACCAAAGAAACAATTTGAATTTAAATATGTGGGTGTAATTGCATTTCCATTTCACATTATCTCCCCCCAAACTTAATGTCTGCATTGTCCCCAATGCACTGACAATATTATATAGAAATAATGGAAATGCAATTACAATGCAACTAAGTTAACAAATGATGCGATGACAAAATAAAATTCAATGATAATAAAAATGCATTAAAACTAAAAATTGTGTACCAAGTCATTCATCAGCAGCTGATGTAGCGGCTGCCTTTTCTTTCTTCTTTTTCTTCTTTGGGCGCTCCTCGTCATCATGGTTCTTCTTCACTTTCTTTCCCTTGCACCTCTTTCTTTTCTTGTCCCTCGAACCAATTGGCTCGGTAGATTGCTCTCCCTCAGCAGGTTAGGTGACAACCTCATCAATTGTCACATTAGATGGATGGATTTTGGCGAGTGGTGTTATGTGTGGTATAATAGCTAGAGGATTCAGTTTCTTTTTTTTCCTGAGACAATTTCAGCCTGACTCGTAACAGGTCGAGTCACTTCTAGGTTGGATGCTCCCACATCATCCTCCACGATCAATGCTGGAGCATCATTAGATTCCTTCTTTTCCTACATTTCTGCAGGCTCTGTTTCTTCCTTCTCGGTCTCATTTTCTTCCTCCTTTGCTTGCTCATCTACTTGATTGGCTTCCTCTTCCACATGATGTTCATCCTCAGTTGGGCCTCTGTCATTGTTGTTGACTGTATTGACATCTTCTCCTGCAATATCTGCTCTTTTAGTCATATTTGCACCTGAACTATTTGAGAACTCTTCCTCAAACAGATCAGCTATATTGCGACAACAATCTTCCTCAACGTTTGACTGCCCTTCATTATTGTTATCATTAGAGATGTGAACTCCTGTTAGCATTTGATTAGGCCTACCATTAGTAGTAGGCTTATCAAATGAAGATTGTTACATGTGAAAGAAGATATCAAGAAATTTTGGAAATTTTGGCAGAGGTCTGGTGCTGATAAGATGCAGTGCAACGACAATGGCCACATTCCAGGCCTTTGTATAGGTATAAAATATATGCTACCTATAATCCAAATCTTCTAACACACTTAAAAGACGGATTGTTCGCACATCAACACGGTCAAGAAGAATTTCCAAACTAGCCAATCGTCGTAATACTTTTGGATCAGAGGGTGCATGAGTCTGTTCTTCTTTCTCTTTCCCTTTTTCTTTATATTTCTTTGTTGAAGCTTCTTTAGCCATAGGTGTATCTTAGCCTCTGGTCATTCTTTCAACAGATATATCATTGATCGGACCCTTATTTTCCACAACCTCTTCATCCTCTTTTGGCACAATGCCTTTATGTTGACACATTAACATAATAAGAGATGGAAAAGGGAGAATACCATTTTGTCTGCTAGCAACTTCCACAATATGAGCATGTATGATTTCCCCAATGTCAATGTGACGATGGTGTGATATTGAATGTAACAAGCACATACGGTCCAGAGTGGCTGTAGTACTATGTGTAGAAGGCATCACACGACAGTTAATAAAGTGAAACCATACCTTACAGAAAGTAGTCAGATAACGCCGATGCCTTGTAAAATTGTGAAAATCACTGCCTATCCATATAAGATTGTCGATGCAAAGATCTTTAATCATCACAGCCAGAGTATCTTAAGTTATGCTGTGTATGAAGGCTGAGTGGCGGTTTACCCTTTTTGATATATGCAGCAAAACATTGATATGCGCCGCACTCCATGGTATCAACCCTTCTCAAACAAAAACAAACTCTTGTTCCTTGTCTACCAAGTTAGCATAAAACTCCCAGACCAAAGTAGGGGAATAACCAGATGGATGGTCGTAGAGAAATTCCCACCCCTTGCGGCTGATGGTACGGTGGACCTGTTTTCTTAGGGTTAAGTTTGGTGAAAGTTGGATGCCTTGCTCTGGATGTATATTGCGTTTCATCATTATGTTCTGATATTTGTCTTTGGCCACAGTCGTTAAGAACAAAATCGGACTTGTGGAAGAGGATGGTGGTGTTGTGGGCGGAATTGTTTGAGGTATTTTGAGATGAAGGTTTTGGAGTGTTTTTGGATGCGCGAGTTTTTGCCATGGTGCAACTATCATAGAATAAAGAAAAAGAAAAATATTGCTTTGAAGTGAGAAAAGAAAATCGATGGAGAAGGTTGATTTTCAGTAACAATAGCGATTGTGAAGAAAAAGAAAACTACAGTAAGGGTTTTATAACCTAGGTGTAATGAGTGAAAACATATGGGGAAACGATGCGCCTACAGCCATTAATTGCCAAGCTGCAAATCGTACCAAGTTTGTTTTGATCCAACGGTTGGGATAAGAAAGAATCAATCGACTCGATTTTTGCTAAAATGGTAATGCTGACTCATCATTGAATGCACTGACAATATATGCTCTAATGCGTCGAAAAAAATACAACCTTTATTTTTGCTAAGAATATGAAACAACATGACGAACAGTGAAATAACTGAAAAGTAAATAAAAAAATTTAAAATAAAATGCATCAACATTAATTAAATTTTACCAGGTTGATGACTTCGTCTGATTCTCGAACGTTTGGGCTCACATAGTGTTTAAGACGTTACCCGTTCACTTTGAATTGTTGTCCATCTTGAAAATTTTCAATTGTTACCGCACCACTTTGAAATGCTTCGACAACCTTAAATGGACCTGACCACCTTAATCGAAATTTCCCTGGATGTAGTTTTAAACGTGAATTAAATAAAAGTACCAACTGACTAGGATGAAATTATCGATGCAAAATGATGTTTTCATGCCATCTCTTTGTCTTTTCCTTGTATATGGCTGCATTCTCATAAGCATGGCGTCGAATTTCTTCTAATTCGGTGATGCCTAACATTCTCTTTTTACCAGCTGCATCATAATCCAAGTTTACCTGTTTAATTGCCCACATAGCTTTATGCTCAAGTTCGACAGGTAGGTGACAGGATTTTCCAAATACCAACTGATACGGTGCATTCCCAGAGGTGTTTTGTATGCAGTACGAAGCGCCCACAATGCATCATGTAACCGCATTGACCAATCCTTTCTAGATGGATTAACCACCTTTTCCAATATACCTTTAATTTGACAATTGGATACTTCGACCTGACCATTAGTTTGTGGCTGATAAGTGGTAGCTATATGATGCTTCACACCATATTGTTTCAATGCAGTCACCACTTGATTGTTGCAAAATGAGTGCCTTGGTCGCTTATCAACACTCTTCAGGTTCCAAACCTTGTGAGGATGTATGTATGAAAGAATTTCAACACTGTCCGAGCGTCATCTTTTAGTACTGCAATAGCTTCGATCCACTTGGATACATAATCAACAACCACTAGGATATACATTACGTCTAGAAATAAAACTAGTATGTTGACAACGATCACACTGTTGATAGCATCGTATCGTCCGAAAATGAACAGAGCTATGGAAATTGCTAATAAAAACATCAAGAAAATCGTGGAGAAAATGATAGAGACCTACAAAGATTGGCATGAGAAGTTACCTCTTGCTCTTTACGCTTATTGAACGTTAGTTAAAACTTCTACTGGGGCAACACCTTTCTCATTAGTATATGGAATGGAGACAGTTTTACCCATTGAATTTGAAATTCATTCCCTCCGAGTCTTGTCAGAAGTAAAGTTAGATGAGGCTAAATGGATCCAATCAAGATATGATCAGCTAAACCTAATTGAAGAAAAGAGACCGAAAGTTATCCAACATGGCCAAACGTACCAGAAACAGATAATGTGAGCTTATGATAAAAAAGTTCGCCCTAGAGAATTCCATGAGAGAGATCTAGTTTTGAAAAAGATCCTTCCTACGCAAAAAGACTTCCGGGGAAAATGGATGCCAAATTGGGAAGACCCATATGGTGTAAAGAAAGTCTTCTCTGAAGGAGCTTTAATCTTAGTTGAGATGGATGGCAAGAATTTGTCAAACCCTGTGAACTCAGATTCAATGAAGAAATACTTCGCTTAAAAAAAGGTGAGGACGAGATGAAAATCCGCAAAGGGCATCTCGAAGTCTAAGGAGATTTGAGTCGAAAACCTGAAAGGGCGACTCAGATTTGGATCAAGGTTTGGGCATGAAATGAGCTTCTTTCTCAGAAGTAACAAGATGGAGAGATATTGTATCTTGGGCATCGAGAGAGTGCAATACCTTTCATAGGTATACATCAGGCTCAAAGTGGTCCTCATCAAGTTTGCTCGAAGAAGTTCATACGTTGATATATAGGACATCAAATTTTATTTCTTTTTACTCGCTATTATGCATTTGACTAACATTAGCTATTTTGGCTGATGTTTTGATTAATATTTGATGTCTTTTCATTTATTTTCATTCAAGCGTTATCGCCAATAAATTCAATCTTATCCATTTTTGTAACCCTGCTAAGAATATTCTTTACATTGAAATAACGATTAATGGACTTGATGATATAAGGTATAAAAAGATTTCTGCATATTACTTTAGGAAATTCTAAATAGTACAGGGACCTGAAATAGGACCATTAGTAAAAAATAACCGAATCCGAGGGTTGAAGGGATCCTGAAACGAATAAGTTCAGCTTATGATTATCTCTTCGAATTTCATATCTAGAACACTAGACTTAAAGGAAAGGCATGGTGACACATCAATGTTAGAACTTAGGTAAAAGACGATCAGTAACAACCTAAGGACTAAAACAATAAAAAACCATTTTAAAATGACGTTTTTGCATGCATATCAGCATCATTCATGCGCATTTTGATAGGAGCATTTGATTCATTCAAATCATGGCATCTTAGTTACATGGCCTAGATAAAGGCCCATAAACAGGTTCTACAGGTCATATCCCCAGAGAATGACGATAGAACGACAAATCCTATACCCCTAAAGCTGTAGAGGAATGGATTGAAGCCGCAATGACAAATCTCATACACCTAAAGCTGTAAAGGGGTAGATTGAAGCCGCAATGGCAAATCTCATTCACCTAAAGCTGTTGAGAGGAAAATTGAAGCTACAAGAGCAATCTTATACTCCTGAAGCTGAAAAAGGGTAAATTGAATCTACAATAGCAAATCTTATACCCTTAAAGTTGTGGAGGGGCAGATTAAAACTCGTAGTAGTAGACCTCAATCTCCACTAAAGTTGTAGTGGAATGGAGTGAAGTCAAATCAATCTACCTGAAATTGCAATAGAATGAAGTGAAGTCACTATCCAATCTCTTACCCTGACCATGAGGCAGATTGAAGAAATCCAATCTTTTACCCTAATTAGAGGGCATATTGAAGACCATCCAATCTTTTACCCCGACCATGGGGCAGATTAAAGCAATCCAATCTTTTATGCTAAGTAAAGGGAAGATTGAAGACCATCCGATCTCTTACCCCGACCATGGGGCAGATTGAAGCAATCAATCTACAATAGCAAATCTTATACCCTTAAAGTTGTGGAGGGGCAGATTAAAACTCGTAGTAGTAGACCTCAATCTCCACTAAAGTTGTAGTGGAATGGAGTGAAGTCAAATCAATCTACCTGAAATTGCAATAGAATGAAGTGAAGTCACTATCCAATCTCTTACCCTGACCATGAGGCAGATTGAAGAAATCCAATCTTTTACCCTAATTAGAGGGCATATTGAAGACCATCCAATCTTTTACCCCGACCATGGGGCAGATTAAAGCAATCCAATCTTTTATGCTAAGTAAAGGGAAGATTGAAGACCATCCGATCTCTTACCCCGACCATGGGGCAGATTGAAGCAATCCAATCTTTTACCCTAATCAGATGGCATATTGAAGACCATCCGATCTCTTACCCCGACCATGGGGCAGATTGAAGCAATCCAATCTTTTACCCTTAAAACTATAAAGAGGCAAATTGAAGCTACAGAAGCAAATATTATACCCCTAAAATTATATAGGGGTGGATTAAAACTCATAGTAGTAGACCTCAATCTTCACCGAAGTTGTAGAGAAATGGAGTGGAGCTACGAAGGTGAATCCTTATCTCTTTGAAGTTGTAATAGAGTAAGATGAAGCTACAAGAACAAATCTTATACCCTTGAAGTTATAGTGGGTCGGATTAAAATCATGAAAGCAAATCTTTATTTCTTTAAAGCTGCAGTGGAGCAAGATGAAGCTACAACATCAAATCCTATATCCAGTAGATTGGATGGAGACTACATTAGCAAATCCTATCTCCCTAAAGATGGAGTGGAGTAGGATAAGGCTACAACATCAAATCCTATCTTCTTGAGGTTGCAGTGAAGCGAATACTATGGAATAGAGCAGCTAATAAAGTGAAAGGACAGATGGCTGAAAATAAGAAACATCAAAAGTTGAAATTGAGTAGGACCAAACGAAATTAATCTTCTTTTTATTTGCTTCATTCCCATTACACAACAACAAGCAAAGACAGGTAGCTGTACAAGCCCAATTTTGTCTGGGTCTCGAAACCCAATTCCATTTTTCTTATTTTTATTTTATTTTATTTATTTACTTATTTATCATTTTATAAATATAAATAAATAAATATAAAATAATATTAATTTTGTTTTATTATTTATTTATTATTTTATGAATATAAATAAATAAATAATAAACCTAAATAACAAACCCAAACCATACCAAATTAAAATACAAACCCAAAAACAAAAAAAACCCTAAAAACCCAAATAGCCCAAAACCTTAACTCAAACACAAAAAACCCTAGCCCTCTTTGTTGCTCTAACCGTCGCTGCCGTTAGCCATGCCCCTGCTGCCACCGTCGCCATCGATGCCTTCGCCCTCGGATTCTGACTCCATGATCCACATTTTGCTCGATTCACATCGAAAAATCTGGAAAAACATTGTAAAAAATGTTACAAAAAGAACAATAAAAATCATGTATTTTTACACGAAATTGATACAGAAAAAATTGCAAAAAAAATCAATTGAAAGAGACATTTCTAGCAACCAAAATACAAGCAATTATTCGCAAATCTCAGTCAAGCAAGGTGCCTTCATTGTTTTTTTTTTCAAAATCTTGGCACTAATAATTTCTTTGTTTTTCTATTTTTTTTGAAAGCAGAAAAAGGAAAAGGGACTCGATTTTTACCATCGGTGCCGTTCCATCTCCACCCTCGCCGTGTCTATCCGTCGGAGGCTCATCGGAGTCGGTTTAGGTGAAAAGGAGGCTAGATTTGGGTTCGTGGGGGTCGAAAACATTAAGGTTTTTTTTGTCAAAATCCGACCACCGTGAATGGTGGTCGACGGTAAAGCGACGGTAGGACGAACGGCGAAAGGCTCCTCATCCATTTTGGCCTAAAGAGAAAATGAAGGAAAAGTTTTGATTTTGAGAGAAAAAGAAATGGGTTTGCTTTTTAGATAGAAAATAAATGGAGAAAATGAAATTTTAGAAGAAAAAATGGGTTTTATAATCCTAATGAAACGATGCCATTTGGAGGGGGGAAGGGATTCCTGCTGTATTTTTTTAATTGGGCTAATTGCCCACTGAGTCCTTTTTTTAAAAAATCGTTTCAATCAAGTCCTTTTGCCTAATTTTTTTGTTATTTTCAATTCGACCCTACAATTTTACTTGGTTTTCAATTTGGTCCTTGACCCAAAAAGTGTTCAGGGGCTGCCACGTGTTAGGATTTTGGGTTTATTGCCCATAAAGTCCTTGCTTTATTTTAAAATTATGTTTTGACCCTCGAACTTAATTCCAATTTGACCCTTGAAACTTTTAAAAAATTCAAATGTGACTCGATTTTAATGTAATTTTTTTATTTTATACTATATGCATATATTACACGCTTTTAATTTTTCTTGTTTATCTTGTTTTTTATTAATCCCTTTTATATGTATATGTATATTATTTTAATTGTTTGTTTCTTTATTTATTCCTTCATTCAGTTATTTATTTACTCGATTTATAATCTTATTGTATTTTGTGTATATATTGTTTTCTTATTATTTATACTTGTAAATTATGTGCATAGTTTTTTGCATAACATGGTAATTTATTTTTTAAAATACATAAATTGTTTTAATAAATTAAAGTAATTTTTTTTTGTTTCGGGAATTTGAAAGAATCATGCCCTAACTCACTGGTATCATTTTTTCCTTTGAACCGGGATAATTGAATATCCTTTAAAAATTTAAATACAAGATTTTTTGAAAAGCTCGTTATTTTTAAATATTTGAATTGTTATGTCGTAACTTACTGGATGTGACTTTTTTTCTTGATTAATTCGAAATAATGAACTTTCTTCAGAAGCAAAATTTATTTTCAAAATAGAATAAATATGACATTTATGCATTTAAGGATCGCGATTTAAATTTTTCCCGAACTTTTAATTTTCAACAAATAAGATTTTGAATAATAGATTAGGTACCAATTTTAAGCGTGTAAGGGTGCTAATCCTTCCTTATGCGTAATTGATTCTCGAACTCATTTCATGGTTTCAAAGATCAAAATTATTTTAATGATTTTTTTAAAAAATCTCGTAAGTTGACCGAATTACACCTGTTTTAAAAAATTATTAGTGGTGACTCCATTTTCATTTTCCAAAGTAGAAATCGAAACTTGTTTTTGGTTTTTTTCAAAAAATGGTTTCGACATGTTTTAAAAAAATTACATGTGATATCAATAAAATTTTAAAAATAATTTATTTTTAAATTATAATTTTATTTAATTTTTTAAAACCTAATTTTGGTACAACCTCATAAAATATTTTCATAGTTTTTTATCAACCTCATAAAATTTATTAAAAATATTTTTTATTAAACTTAGTTTTTTCATAGTTCTTGTCACAAATTATATTTTTTTACCTTTTTATATATATTATTTTTTTTATCCGAAGATGCACGAGTTCGATTGTATTTTATAAATATGTGACATCCTAAAAAAATGGAGGTTAGTAGAATCAAAGTTCGTGCAACCAAGAGTAGTGACATCCTGATTTATAAAGGTTATCATTGTGTGTTTGAAAATAAATGAGTTACGAATCCCGTGTGTCGGCTTGATGGTTAAAGATATTCATTGTCTCAGGTGTGGCCTAGGTTCGAGTCGTGCTAGTCGCGTTGTTGTGAGGGCTTTGCCCTCCCCTTGTAAAAAAAAATGAGTTATAGGTCTAATGGTTAAGTATTTGTGAATTGTCTTGGAAATCCAAGATAAAATCTTTTCCCCTGCATCAGTTTTATTTTGTGCAATTTTGCTCCAAACCTTAGCAAGTGTCACACCTCATTTTAAGAGTAAATGTTGTAAGAGTTTAAACAAAATTAAGTATCTGGCTTAGTGGTTAAGTAGTAACTATCCCAAAAGATCCTAGGTTTGAGCTCCTTTCCTCCCATTTTATTATTTTCGACAACCTAAGGTAAAGTCACACCGCAATATATATATATATATATATATATATAAAGAATTTAGATTAAACAAGAAATGAATATTAGGTTTAATGGTTAAGAGTTAAAGCATCTATCTTAAGGTCCCAAGTTCAAACCTTTCTTTTCCCTTTTAATTTTGAGATTTCAGCAAACACACCTCAGAATAGATACAATTAAGTGACTAAAATAAGCAAGAAATAAGACATCGACTGAATAGTTAGGCGTTAGTGCATCCTCCTTAGAAGTCTTAACTTCAATCCTCCTCCTTCCCCTTTAATTTTGAGAATTCGACGAGTCTCTCGAAAAATAACATGTACAATTAAGTGTCTAAATTAAGTAAGAAATGAGCTATATGTTCAATGGTTAAAACGTTAGAGCCCTTCAAACCCAAGTTCAAGTCTCCTTCTTACCCTCTATTTTTCAAATTTTGGAAAATGCTAGGGGAAATGTAACACTCTAAACCTAGCCTAGAAGAAATGACTAAGTCCAACATGTCACAATATTACCATAGAGTAAGTACCAAGACACAACAAGGAAAATATGTACGATTAAGTCAACATAAACTCAACAGAACGAAATATATATACCAACGTCAAGTACAACACAAGCATCTAACATTAAATAAAACATAAACATGTATCCCACAAGTTCTAGTCTTAGATTTCAAGCTTAACATATGGTTTAACCTATTTAGAAGTTCCTAAAAAGCCCTAATTCGACCAAGCTCCCCGTCCGCTTGCCGTTAAGTCTGAGAAGAACCTGAAATACCAGCAATTAAATGAGTACGAAACATAATGATATTTGTAAAACTCAATAATGTAAATATAGGAGGCTCTTATACAGTTTATTAACTGAGTTCACGGATCTCAACCAGTTGAACAATTGTATTACAGTTCAGTGATAACCTTACAGTGTTTACAGTGTCACTGCTAGTTCAATTGTAATATCGTAGTGTTTACAGTGTCACTGCTAGTTCAATTGTAATATCACAGTGTTTACAATGTCATTGCCAGTTCAATAGTATATTGTAGTGTTTTCAGTGTCACTGCTAGTTCAGTAGTATATTGTAATGTTTACCCGTGTGCTCAGCCCGTGTGCCCCTTGTACGCTAGTTCCCCAAAACAGTAAGCACTCACAGTCTAACCCACGCCCGTGTGCCTAACCCATGTGTCACAAAATAGTATGCACCCACAGTTTGGCACATGCTCGTCTGCGTAGTCCGTGAGTCTCTTGAAGTCTATTTATATGGAATACGATCTGGACACATGCGTATTTGCTCTTGGACAGAGGCAAAACTAAATAAAAATTTAAAAAAAAATGCATAACCATCAAGAGGTTTCGATACCCTACCTGTTTCAGTACTAATGACGAGCAAAATGAAACTCCAACAACCTACATACCTTCGATACCTTCGTACAAGTGCATAATTATACAATCAATCTCCTAATTACGCGTCGAATTCCATTCCAAAATGTTCAAAAAATCTAACACAACTCTTGGGAAGAACACTACGATACCTTTGTACAAGTGAATTAAGACCAAAGCGCTCTCCTAAACCAAATCGTTCAAAGCCTCACCTATTATGCACATTCGCAAGATCATCGTCAATAAAACTCTCTCCTAAAGCAACGCAATTGAGACCAAAACTCAGATTTCAGACAATTCAACAAAGATTCATCAAATATTCAAAAAGATAGAAGTTAACACATCAATTCACTCAAACTAACCCTATGCTTCACAATTCTTACCACTAGTGCCTAGCAATGCTTACGTTCACGAACAACAATAACAAATAGCAGTTAGATAGCAACAATCAAGAGTAAAAATGAAAAATGACTGTTTTGGTTTTAAGAATTACTTACCCTTGTTTTTGGAAGAAGAAGATGGTTTCGTTAGTTTTTGTTTTAAACTAAGACAAAATAAAAATAAAAAGAATCAATTTACAGAAAGTGGCAAAAATATATTCGTTAACTCACACACAGAGGTTTGAACACGTAACCCCAAGAGTAGATAGATAGATGCATGACCATTGAACCACTAGGCTCATTGTTGACATAACTCAAATAGAAAAGTTTAAAATTTTAGGGCGTTACAACTCTCCCCCTAAAAGAAAATTTTGTCCTCGAAATTTAACTAGATTGAACAAGTGCGGATACTGGTGATGAATCAAATCTTCGGGTTCCTAGGTGGCTTCCTCAGTCTCGTGATTCCATCACAGAACCTTAACCAGTGGTACAATTTTCCTTCACAAGACTTTAACATCTCGCTCAACGATTTGCACAGGTTCTTCCTCGAACGTTAAATCAGGTCGCACCTCTATCTCCTATACCGGAACAATATGGGAGGGATCAGAATGGTACCGTCTCAACATAGAGACATGGAACACGTCGTGGATATGGTCAAGCTCAGGTGGTAACTCGAGTTGGTACGTGATCGTGCTATGAACATCACAACAAATATGTGCAAGCGTACACTGTCGATGCAAGTATAATAGATAGGTTTAGAACTATCAGATATCGATCCCATAGAGATGGCTGCTTATGTTTATAATTTTTGATGCAAAGGAAGTTAAAATAAAAGAGATTGTGATGAATAATATCGGAGCAAATTTATAAGAAATGTAGTAAAGGGTTGAGAATAATCTGTCAAAGCAATTTTAATAAAAGTTAAGAAGTAAAAACAGTGATAATGAAATGGGGTTCCCTAACTTGAAAAGATGGCAACAACTAAATGTGACCACAAGATAAATGATAGATAAATTGTCGTTGCAATTAAGTTCAATGAAATCTTACCAACCTCGACTTCCCTGTTATCAAAGACTCAAACACTCACACTAACCACACCTTCCAATGATGGTAATGCAAAATATTCAAGAATAAGTGGACAGAATTCCTTCGATCCTCAAGCAACTTCCGTTGTCTTGTTTGTTAACTTAATTTTTCATTGCACTTTCCAAAGACAGTGACTGCAATTACACTTATGTGGTCAAGCAATTAAATCCAAAGATAACAATGAAGGAAAGATAGAGTATATATCATATTTCATCCGGAATTAAATTGTACTTCCATTCAAACTCAAATAATCAAACACTCATCAGCGTTTTAAAAGAGATAACAAAAATAATTGAAGCATCCTATTCCTAGTCTACTAGAATTATTCTCTTACACTCCTCTTGCGTTGCAATTAGGAATTCTCCTTGTTGGGAGCAAATTTGCCTTCTCATCACAGTCAGGTCTCCCTTAAGGAAGTTAAGCTGCTATGGAAGCTAGCTTAAGAAAATGTTAAAGGAATAATTTTAAAGCATCAAAGAAATCTCCTCGATGATGCTTGAAGAAGATCCTCCCTCATCAGTATTTATCAACCATTGCCAAGTACAAATGTCCTTTCTTTCAGATCCAAATTCCTCTAACTGTAAAAGTTGGTTATACCAATTGTATACTCACGCAGATTTGGTGTGTTCATCAGACAGTTGTCGGTTGTGATGACATTTCTGGACATAAATTTGGATTCTATTTTGCAGCGACAAACCTGGATGCTTTCATGCGTTGATCTTTCCAGACAGACTACTGCACTGACATCTTTGGATGCAATACTAAACACTAATTGTGGTGACATTAATAATAAAAACAAGATAAAATTAAAGAAAAGTAAACCTAACATCATTGAGTTAGAAAATGCAGTTACTAAGTTAAAAATGCTAAAAATGCATGCTAAAAAATGATAAAATGGGAACAAATTATAACCTAAGTAATGAGAAATAAATGGTCTTTTCTAATGCAGTTACACCTCTCTCCTTACAGATAGTGTCTTGATAGCATTAGAAAATATCATTGATTTCTCCTTACTTAGGGTATAATTTGTTCCCATTTTTTCATTTTTTAGCATTCATTTTTAGCATTTTTAACTTAGTGATTACATTTTCTAACTCAGTGATGCTTGGTTTAATTTTATTTAATTTTATCTTGTTTTTGTTACTAATGTCGTCACAATTAGTTATTCAGTATTGCATCCAAAGATGTCAGTGCAGGAATCTGTCCTTAAAGATCAACGCATGATGTCTCTAGATTTTCGACGCGAACACGACTACAGTCAACTCAAGATCATGAGTAGGATAGTTACTCTCATGTGTCTTAAGCTGTCTAGACACGTACACTACTACCTTACCATCTTGCATCAGAACACAACTCAAATCGACGTGTGACTCGTCGTTATAAACCACAAAGTCCTTACCCCGACTCAGGCTAAACTAAAACAGGAGCTTGAGTCAACACAGTCTTGAGATTCTCAAAACTCTTCTAATGCTCTTCAGACCACTTGAACGAAACATTCTTGTGTAGGAGTTTAGTTAAAGGAGTTGCTATCAAAGAGAACCCCCCAACAAACCTACAGTAATAACCTGTCAGATCGAGGAAACTCCGTAGTTTCGCGACATTCTTCGAATTTTTCCACTCACTAACAACTTTGTTGGGATCAACCCAGATCCCTTCAGTTGTCACTACATGCCTTAGAAAAGCAACTTCAGACAACCAAAATTCGTACTTACTAAACTTTGCATAAAGTTGTTCTCGCGAAGTGTCTGAAGTACGATACGTAGATGATCATCGTGTTCGGTCTTAGTTTTAGAGTAAATCAGAATATTGTCGATGAATACTACTACAAACTAATCTATGTATGGTTGAAACACTTGGTTCATTAGATACATAAACACTGTCGAGGCATTCGTTAAGCCAAATAGCTTAACCAGGAATTCATAATAGTCATATCGTGTCCTAAAGGTCTTTTTGTGCACATCCTTGTCCTTAACTTTAAGTTGGTGATAACAAGGTTGAAGGTCTATCTTTGAAAACACCGAAGCTCCACTGAATTGATCGAACATATCGTCAATTCTTTGCAGAGGATACTTGTTCTTAATTGTTAGCTTGTTCAGCTGACGATAGTCAATACACATCCTCATCGTACCGTCCTTTTTTTTCAAACAATACAAGTGCCCCCACGGAGACACGCTCGATCAAGAAGTTCCTGCAACTGATCTTTTAGTTTAACAAGCTCTTTCTATGCCATGCAATAGGGAGTAATAGACACTAGTACAGTACCCGGTAACAAATCGATACCAAATTCAACCTCTCGGGTGGACGCTACACTCGGTAGCTCATCAGGGAAGATGTTTGGGAAATCTTTGACCGTTCGGATGTCACTGACAGTCAACTTAGTAGGAGTGAAATCTGAGATAAAGGCAAGGTATGCCTCGCACCCTTTTCGGACCAATTTCTCAACTACAAGACCAGAGATTACGTTAGAAAGGTAATCTCGATGCTCCCCAACTATCACTATCTCACTATCCCATTCAGTTCTCAAGGTAACTCTCTTAGTTGCACAATCAACACTAACCTGATGTTCCACAAGCCAGTCCATACTCAATATAAATCAAACTCCCCAAACGACAGTTCCATCAAATTTGTCAGAAACACAACTCTCTGAATCTCTAGCAGTACTCTTTTAAATACTTTCTTAACCCGTGTAGACTAGCCAAAAGGACTAACCACAAAAATTACACTAGTAGTACACTCAGCAGTTATATTTAGTTTCACAGATACAGTGCTAGCTATATAAGAATAGGTAGAACCAATGTCAATGAATAAATAAAGAACGTACCCGCAATAACGTTCAGTGTCGTCCTTATCCTCGCGGTGTCTAGCTGTATAAATAAGTGCTAGTTGTCGAGCCTCAATTTGGGTCGCACTTCTGTTCGGTATCCCACGACCTCTACCAAACACAATACCACCCCTACCGAAAATAGTACCACCTTTATCAGTGCCTCGACCTCTAGTGATGGTGGTAGCACTCTTATTGATTGGACGGTGCTCACAACGGTTACCGCTTCTTTAGACGTTGAACCATACCAGTGAATCTTGTATCACGCTTGACCTTACTCTGAGCTCTCATCTGTTCCTTTTTCTCCCGCTCAATGCACTTAACTTCCTTTATTATCTTCACCTTATCAATCAATACTGCGAAGACCCACTCCCTCTAAAAAGCGATCAGAACTTTCAACTCATACCGAAGTCCTTCCTCAAAACGAACACACTTGTCAGTAGGGGTGAGTATTCGACCGAGTCGAGTCGAATCGAGTCGAAAAATTTTGAGTTAGTCGAGTTGATGAATCCTATTTTAGCAACCGAACTTAATTTGAAATTTTTTCAAATCGAGTCGAATCGAGTAAAAAAATTTTGAGTCAAGTCGAGTCAAGGTAACGAATCCTAATAATTATACTCAATGTTGCGTTTATATAGACCGATTATTTAACTAGTAGACGAAGTATAAGATTATTTAACTACATAAACAATATAATGATTTTTCTTTCTAATTTAATAGGTAAAAATCTATCAAAACGACATAGTTTTGCCTTTTAACTTAATGGTTTGACTTTTAACTTTAGAAAATGTAAACATTTATCAAAATGACGTAGTTTTGTCTTTTCTTATTCGGATTTTCAAATAATTCAAATTGTGTAATTCATATCCGAATTAATCCGAAAAACTTTATTTTTTATTTGAGTTGATCAGAATAACTCGATTAACTCAAATAACTCAAACTATTTAGTTCAAAATTTAAATTTTTTATTGAGTTTTTCGAATCGAATCGGATTTTACTCATCCTTACTTATCATACTCTGTCGCCACCAAGGCTTGTGCATATCGAATTAATCTTAGAAATTCAGTCTCATACTCCGTTACTGTCCTATCCCTTGCTCCAGATTCATAAACTTGCGACGTTGAGCCTTAATAAGTTGGATCCGACGTACTTGCCCTAAAAGGCACTCTTGAAGGTGTCCCATGTCACTGCCTCGGGTTGGAGACCTTGCTCAGCAGTTAGCCACCACTGGTAGGCTTCATCATAGAGTAGGGACACTGCACCCCTCAGTTTCTATGCAAGAGTGCAATCCAGATCATTCATAATACGCTCGATAGCCTCGAGCCAATACTTAGCTATAGTAGGGGCAACTCTAGTGAAACCACTAAATAATTCAGCTTCATTCATACGGAGAAGCTCAATAACAGATCCCCGAGCTACGGGTCCAGTATGGGCTCCAACGACCCTCTCTAACATTCTTAGCATCGCCTAGGACACAAGATTGTCCCCAATCGACTCAGTCTCACTGGTATGAGTACCAATAGTCTCACTGGTCTCCAAAATGGGAATGCTTCCCATGGAGGACGACTCAGCTCGAGCTCTTCCTCGGCCTCACAGTGCCACCGTGTTCCACATCCACGACTTCCTCGTGAACTCATGCTTTCAACGAATATAATACCAGAAGTCCAGATATCAATTTAACATTTTTCCAAGGTTTTTAAAGCTTATGATGCAGATAACAGTACAATCATAGATTTAGTTATCACAATACAGTAAGCATATAACGCTATGATAAGTACTTATGGCATGACATTGAGAACCCAGTCTTTCGAAAACCAATTACTCAGTCTCTATTTTGAAAAGTCTCATTTAACTAAATCGATAGGCCCACCACACAGTCCAAGAGTTGTCTAACCTGACTCTGATACCATTAAATTTAACATCCTAAACCCAGCATAAAAGAAATGACTAAGTCCAACGTGTCACAATATTACCATAGAACAAGTACCAAGACACAACAAGGAAAATATGTACGATTAAGTCAAAATAAACTCAACAGAATGGAATATATATATCAACGTGAAGTACAACGCAAGCATCCAACATTAAATAAAGCATAAACATGTATCCCATAAGTTCTAGTCTTAGGTTTCATGCTTAACATATGGTTTAAGCTATTTAGAAGTTCCTAAAAAGCCCTAATTCGACCGAGCTCTCTATTTACTTGCCGTTAAGTTTAAGAAGAACCTGAAACACCAACAATTAAATCAGTACGAAACACAATGATATTTGTAAAACTCAATAATGTAAATATAGAAGGCTCTTATACAATTTATTAACTAAGTTCACCGATCTTAGCCAGTTAAACAATTGTATTACAGTTTAGTGATAAACTTGCAGTGTTTACAGTGTCACTATCGGTTCGATTGTAATATTGCAGTGTTTATAGTGTCACTACCAGTTCAGCTGTAATATCGCAGTGTTTACAATGTCACTGCCAATTCAGTAGTATATTGCAGTGTTTACAGTGTCACTGCTAATTTAGTTGTAACATATATTAACAATACACAAATTGTCAATCTCGAACTCAGTATCATGTTTTAAACATGCATATCAACTCTCACTAATTAGTTTTAGTCATAAAAGTTATACGGTTAACATACAGTCGCTTCACATGGAGTTTCCGCACCAAAATACACTACACACAGTCTGGCACACGGCTATGTGCTAGCTCGTGTGACACAAAATAGTGTGCTCACACGGTCTGGCAAACGCCCGTGTGCTCAGCCCATGTGCCTCTTATACGCTAGTTCCCCAAAACAGTAAAAACACACGGTCTGACCCACGCCCGTGTGCCCAGCCTATGTGTCACAAAACAGTATGCACCCAAGATCTAGCACATGCACGTGGGCATAGCCCTTGTGTCTCTTGTAGTCTATTTATATGGCACATGGTCTAGACACATGTCCATGTGCTCTTTAACAAAGGCAAAACTGAATAAAAATTTACAGAAAATGCAAAAACATTAAGGGGTTTCGATACCCTACCTATTATGGTATTAACGACAAGTAAAATGAAACTTCAGCAACCTACATTGACACAATAATGCATAATTATACAGTCAATTTCCCAACTACGCATCAAATTCTGTTCCAAAACGTTTAACAACTTTAACACAACTCTTGGGAAGAACACTACTATACCTTTGTACAAGTGAAGCCTCACGTATTACGCACACTCGAAATATCGTCGTCAACAAAATGCTCTCCTAAAGCAACGCAATTGAGACCAAAACTAACTCCGTGTTTTCACAATTCTTACCACTAGCACCTAACAACGCTTACATTCACGAACAACAACAACGAATAGCAGTTCGATAGCAACAGTCAAGAGCAAAAATGAAAAATGGTTATTTTGGTTTTAAGAACGCTTACCCTTGTTTTTGGAAGAAGAAGATGGTTTTGTTAGTTTTTGTTTTAAACTAAGACAAAATAAAAATAAAAAGAATCAATTTGCAGAATGTACCAAAAATATATTCGTGAACGCACACGCAAAGGTTCGAACACGCGACCCTAAGAGTAGATAAACAAATGTATGACTATTGAACCACTAGGCTCATCGTTAACACAACTCAAATAGAAAAGCTTAAATTTTTGAGGCATTACAAGAAATTTGTAAATTATTGCCCCTCGATCCTAATTTAGGTTAACTGCATGTGCCGCCAGGTTTACAAACCTTAAGACCAATTATTTCCTAATTAGAATTCATATATTGCCCTTCCTCATAATTCCAATAGAATTAGAATTTCACCATCTTTTTTCTTCTTTTCCTAATAGATTTTCATATTACCCCTTTTCAAATCTTAATAAAATTTGCTCTCTATCTTTCTATTTATTCTCTATTTATTTTCTTTCCATTTTCTTTATACCATATTTTCATAATAAATGTTGTTGATTATTTTTCTTTCCCAAATCAAATCATCTCCCAATCAATCGTTTTCTGTCGAAGTTTAGATTTTTCATCAATAAACATCTATTACCTTTGCCAAGAATCAATAAGTACCCTTCGTTTCAAGGGTTAAATCTCGTATTTCCATTATACCAACATCCAATGTTATTTTTTTATTCGATTAAACAGTCTTTGATAATCTCTCCAAATCTTTGCAAATCTTACTCGGATCTTGATACCAATCATTAATTGAGTGTATTAGTCGTTAAATGATCGGATCTAGGTGAATCAGATCAAATTGGATCATGAGAAAGGTCAATCGAATTGCGGTGTGCAGCGGATGATGGGTAGGAATTTTTTTTAAAATTGGAAAAAAAAATTGCATTGTTAAATATGAGCATGTGCTTACGTGATATAATTCATGCTATTTGTTATATTGTGTTACCGTTAGCTTGTTTGCTATTTTATCCTACTAGAACTGAAAAACTTGTGTGTTAAGACTCACACTGAGCTCTATAGTTCACTCATTAGTTTGTTGTCTTTACAGATAATCCATGAGGTTAGGATTTGGACTCGACATACGAAGGATCATCTCGGACTTTTTATTTAAAAAAGTATTGTTACTTTAATTTATCTATTTTTATTTTGGGATTGTAATAATTCATGCATGTGTTATATTATTGGTCTCTCTTTTCTTTGAGCTAAGAGTGCTTTCCTTAGTTTCCTAGTGATATAGTTTTATGTGGGTGGGTTGGTCGAGGGTGGTGGCGATGTCTCTCTGCTGGACGAAGAGCTTATGCAACTATTGATAAAGAGTTCACGAGTGATTTTGTCTAAGAATCCAACTTTGGTATGTTCTATCTGGACGAAAAAATCCTACAATCTGGATAGTTTTTACGCACAAATGAAAAGCATCTGGAAGACGAAAAAGAAATTTGAGATACAAGTCGTCGGTCAAAATCTTTTCTTTATTACTTTTGAAGATGAGGGTGATCTAGAGTTAGTACTGGAAGGGAGGCTGTGATTGTTTTATAAGCAGTTAATTCTACTTGAGTGACTAATTACATTGATGGAGCACAAATAAATCAAATTAGTTATATCATCTTATTGGCTTAAAATCGGACCATGTCCACCTGAGTGTGATAAGAAAAATTTTATGCATGCCACGGGATCAACTTTTGGAAGAGTACTGAGATCAGAGGTGAAGGGAGACTTTTATCGGTTAAAAGTTTTTTTGGATGTTTAGAAACCACTGAGAAGGGGAATATTTGTTGTGGCTGAAGTTAAAGAAAAAATGTGGATTCCTTTCAAATATAAGACTCTGTCGTTGTTTTCTTTTGGATGTGGAAGAATCGCGTAGTGGTTGATTGTATGGAAACTATTGATGCGCAAAAATAGAAGGGTGAGGATGAATTCCCGTATTCTTTAGCATTAAAAGTTGAGTCGAATATGTTTGGGAAGGAAAGTTTATTACTGGGTAATGCGAGCAAAAAAATCAAAAAGCAATGCTACTATATGGGAGAAACATAATCGAAAAAAGAGGTTGACAAAATGAGGGAAAAAGTGTCGGTTAATTCTTCTTACGAAAATGGGGACGATGCTTTTCCATTCAGTGTGGAGGAGAAGATAGGGGGCATGGTGCAGATGGAGTCTTCATCAAAGATGGTATCCCAAATCTTGGGGCAAGATTTGAGGAAAAAAAGAAAGGATTTTTTGCCTCAAATCGGGGAGATAGATTGCACTCAAGAGAATATTATCGAATCTGATTTGAGGGAGTTTTCAAATTTAGAGGGTATCGATGGGACAACTGATTTAGGGATGTCTTCAAAATCTGTGAGTGCAAGTGGGATATATGATGTTAAAAAATTCAATACCTAAGGAATAAATCATCCTAGCTAGAAAAGAATTTTTAATGAAGGTACAAGGGGAGAGGAGCGGCTGAACGTAAGTAAGCTTCGGAAAAGGAAGCTAGAAATAAATGAAATTAATGCAAAATATTTTTCCATAAATAATTTCAAAAAGAGCAATTTAGGAAAAATTATGGAATAGTTAATATGCAAGAGGATGAGCGGTGTAACATCTCGTTTTTGAAACGAATTTGAAACAATAATAGAGTAGAATTGAGAATTAGACTATGTAGCTAAAATAAGAAAAAATTTAGAAAATTAAGGATTAATTAGTAATTATGAGAAAGGTGGAAGGACTAAATAGCAATTTGTTCAAATTGAATTATGAGTCATCATGGGAATTAGATTGATTAAGGAGGGGCAAAAGAGTAATTTGGTGGAAGTATTTTTGGAGGCAAAGTTTTAGGCCAAAGTGTAAAGTTGGAAGGACTAGGGACTAAAAGTGTAATTTTTCCATTTTTATAAAGAGAGATATTTTTAGTGGAAAAGTTTAGAGATTTTGAGAGATGAAAATTAATAAAAAGATGAAATAACATCTTTTCTAGCGAAGCCAACCGTCCATGCCTATGTCATTTCTCCAAACTTTTGCTTTAATTCTAATTAGGTCCTTCCACCATTGTTAAACCTTCCAAGTTTCAAAAACCTCCCTTTTCTTTGTAATTTTTTTAAGAAGGGCATAGAAGGAAGCTAATGGACACCTTATTTTTCATATAGAGTTCACTTTGAGGTGTTAAAGAGTGCAGGGATTGAAATAGAGTTTTGTGTTTTCAAGAGCTAAGGTAAGAGATGAATAAATTCTCATGACATACATGTATATTTACATAATCTAGCATGAAAAAGTATTGAATTTTAGCTTATAGCTCGTATGTGTGTTTATATGAAATTGAAGAAAAAGGAAAGAGGGACAAGGATCAAATTGAAGAGAAAGGAAAAGAGAAGAGCAAGGAGTAAGAAGAGAAGAATATCAACTTTTTATTGTAAGTACTACAAAAGTTTTGAATTATGGTTTACTTTCTCTAATGGTATATGAATTATTAGCATAAAAATTGTTATATAGGTACATAGTATGAATATCTACAATGATGAAATGAAGGGATTAATTGTGAAAAAAATGAATAGAATGATATGTATAATTATAAGAATGGTAATTATGTGTGATTGAGTAAAACATAGTGTAAAGAAACATGGAAAAGGAAACATGCTCATTAAAACAGTTTGGACAGAACAGAGGATTAACTTCGAAAATTCACCAAAAATTGTATATAATGAGTTAAGGGTCAAATTAAATATGTAATTAAAGCTTATTGAGTTTAGTTTCATATGGACGAAACAGTGAAAGAAAATGAATTGTATATTTCGAGATATACTAGTTTTTATATAACAAGGTAAGAGTAAGTCCGAGTTCCCCTGTTATGACTTTGAAAACATCATAGAAAAATGTAGAAAAATTATTAGAGACTGAAATTTATATGGCTGAATCCTTAATGAGTCTATTTTCAAAATAAAGACGGGAACATTATTAGATTCCTGTACTAAAAGATAATTAATTTTTAGTAAGAAAAGGTCGAAACTGTCAGGTTGCAGAGAAGGAGTAAATTGGAAGAATTTTCTGTACGAATTGGATAAAGTAAAAATTCTGAAATTATTATGGTAGAAACATATTTGAGTCTAGTTTCAGAAACATTAAGTTTATATGAATTTTTAATTTTTTTATCTCAAGATATAAATAATTTAGTGAATGTGACTCAAATGGACAGCTTTGAAAATTAATGTGAAAATAAGAGTAAAGAGGTAAATGATGAATAAATTATGAATAATGATGTTAAATGAGATTATGCCTATGTAGACGAATTAGAACCGTTATGATATTAGTGGCATGCCATTAAGGAATACTTGTGCGCCTACAGTTTAGCACGTTTTGTGCCCTCTGTTCAGCACTGTGTGTGCCTCTGTTCAGCACTGTGTGTGCTTCTGTTTAGCACTTTGTGTGCCTACTGTTGCCAGCACTTATGTGCCCTCTGTTAAGTACTTCGGTACTTCCTGATTGTCCGTTTATCCGGTGAGTTCTATGAAAGTCTACAATGGGCTAATAAGTGGAAAAAATGGATCAAAGTGTGAATTAAGTCAATGTGGTAAGTTATATGGTATACGTTAGTAAGGCAAAAAGTGTATAAGCATGAGTTATTTAATAGTTGTTCATTACTTTTGTAGTGCTTACTAAACCTTCACCGGCTTAACGCGTTTATTTTAAAGCATAGGTACAGAAGGTACGAGAAGTTAAGTCGAGCTAAAGGACCTCTCCTCACATCACATCATCATATTAGAAGGCTCAAGTTTAGGTACATTACTTTTGGTAAAAATGGCATGTACAAATGGTACTATTATGTGTCTCCAATGGATGGTTATAAATGTTGTTTTGGATTATTACGAGTTGATAAATTGAAATGATGAGTTTTGAATGAAATAACTTTAAAACACATCATTTGAAAGAAAAATTTTATTACACTCGTGTTAAATTCTCTGATTCTTTATGTAATACTTCTATACTGGGTTTATACATATGAACTGGGTATAAGGGTGTTACAGGCGGTAACTTGATGCAATGTTGAAATCAAAACTGGAAGGTTCGAATGTGGGGGAAGGATGATAGTAGATTAAGCTACACAACCATGGATCATGATTTGGATGATGAATGTCAAAACTTGAATGAACCAAGTTATTCTGATCAACTGACTACATATCTTGATGGTAAGAAGGTACAACCCGTACAAATATTAATGGTCGCCAGTGGGCAAGCTGATCGGATGCCATATTAATACTAAGCCGGAATGTTCACAAACTGGAGAATTCACGAAAAGTTCTTCATCTTCAGCATATGTTGAAGGTTTATAATTCCCATTTGGGCTTTTTTATAAAGACTAAAATTTCTGCTAGTAGAATGGAACAAGTAAGGAGAAAGTGTAGTTATTTGCATGGTATTGATGTTGGAGCGGATGGATCGAGGGGGGCTAAGTTTGGGATGGAAAGCTGATTGTTTAGTGACTTCACGGAACTTCTCAAAAGACCATGTAGATGTTGAAGTACTTGATGATCAAAAGGGTGTACGATGGAGATTGATCGATTTTTATTGCTTGTCATATAATAATGATCGGGAACGTACTTGGAATCTGCTGCGAAATCTTGGTAGGTCTCAAAGTATACATTGTATTTTGAGTGGGGATTTCAATTAGATTTTATTTTCTCATGGAAAACGTGAGGGAGCTCCAATGGATGAACGTAGAATGGATAAATTTAGATGTGTATTGGAAGAGTGTCATTTGGAATATATGGGTTTTAGCGGCTATTGGTTTACTTGGGAATGTGGGAACAAGGCAGAGACTAATATCCATGAACATCTTGATCGAGGCCTTGCTACGATGGAATAGAGTCAATTATTCCCTAATTTTTCTCTCAATCATCTTAGCCACTCATTTTTTGATCATTGTCCTCTACTTATCAAAACGAATGACGAGGATTTGGGTGGGCGACAATAGAAATTTAGTTTTGAATCATGATGGAGTATGAAAACATCTTGTGAGATGGAAATTAATAAACTTTAGGGAGGAGAGTTCTAATCTTCTATCAAGTCAATTACAAGAGGTTGCTTTAGGGCTTGAAAGATGGGCATCTGCGATAAAAAGGAATAGAAGTGTCCTTTCCAAAAAATTGAAAAGATGTCTTGAGGAGCTTGATAGTCAAGATAGATCAAGTGAAGTACTGTCAGAGCTAATGGATGTGAAATTACAACTCAATTTTGAGGTTGAAAAAGAGGAACGCTACTAGGAGCAGAGAGCTAAGGCAAATTGGTTGAAGATGGGGATAATAATACCTCTTATTTTCACAATTTTGCTTCTTAGAGGCATCGTAACAATAGAATCCGTGGGCTAAGGAACAATGATGGAAGTGTTGTGACTAATGCTTGTAAGGTAGTAGTAGTTTCAAGGAATTAATTTTATTGATCTCTTATCGACTCAAGGAAATAGTAATTCGGCTCATTTATTATCAGGTCAGTCATTGTGTTAATGATAGTATGAATAGTAAGTTACTGATGACTTACAAAGCTAATGAGATTTTTGAGGTAGTGAAGATGATTGGCCCAACAAAAGCATCGAGAGAGGATGATTTTCTAGCGTTTTTTTATCAAAGATATTGGCACATTGTTGGAAAGGATGTTTGTTACTTTTTTTGGAAGCTTTAAGTGGGAGACAACTGTTAGATATGATCAACAAGAGGAATATCGTATTGATTCCCAAGCTACAAAACCCTATCATCTTAAAGGATTTTCACCCAATTAGTCTTTGTACGGTTCTGTATAAGATTATTGCAAAAACATTGCCAACAGATTGCAAAAGTTCTAAACTCATGTATTGATGAAGCGCAAAGCGCCTTTCTACCGGGTCGTCTAATCACTGATAATGTTCTTTTACTGTATGAAATTTTGCACATGTTTAAGAATAAGCAACTAGGAAAGAAAGGCTATTTGGCATTGAAACTCAATATAAGTAAGGCTTATGATCGTGTGGAATGGCCTTTTATTGAACAAATTACGTTGAAGCTAGGTTTTGATAGCTCTTGGGTGGAGTTGGTTATGTCTTTTGTAACTGCCCATTTTTTAGTGGTGTCGAAAATGGTGGTTTCGGGACCACAACTACGATGAGTCAGGTCAGGAATATTAATTATTTAATATTTATGATGTCATTAGAGTCATATTAAATTTTGGTTAAGAAATTTTATCGTGTAGATAGTTAATTAAGTAAAATGGATTAAATCGTAAAGGGTGTAAAAGTTGTGTTTTATTAATTAAATGTATTAGATGCTAATTAAAAGGTAAGGTAAAGTCCTTGGAAGGAAATTAAACCATGAGGAATGTGAGTGGACAGTAATGGGCATGAGAATTATCAGTTTTGATTATAATTAAACAAGGGCAAATAAGTAATTTAATAAATTAAATGATAATAAGGCAAAATGATGTGAATTTGGTCATCTTCTTCATTTTAAACAAAATAAAAGAAGGAAACCCTTAAGGAGAGAGCTTGAACTTTCGACCAAGCTAGGTTTAACCTTTGGTAGGTGATTTCCACCCTTTTTTATTGATTTTTATGTTTTGGAGTCTGTATTAGCTTAATCTAGCAAGCCCAAGGACTAATTTGTGAATATTTCAAATGTTATAAATTTTGTCATTGATGAATGAGCTTGTTCTTGAGAATTTATGAAATTATTATGAGCTTGATTGTTAGATTTGATGATTTTGTGAAGTGATATTTTGGTGATTTTAAGGTTTAGAGACTAGATTGCTAAATCAATAAAAATACATGTACTTGATGTGAAATAATTGCATGTAGGGATTTGGAAAGTACTCTTGAATATTCGGTTGGTATGAGATTAAAAAGAAAATGGTTATTTTGCGTATTTAAGGTCTAAGGACTAAATTGAATAAAAATGAAATGCTAGGGGTAATTTTGTAAATTTCCCAAAAAGGAATTAAATGCAATAAGTGATTTAAATTTCACGATATAACGAGAAAATTAAATGAATTATTGTGATAGATCAAGAGAATGCTGCGGATCGTGGAAAAGAAAAAATTACAGAATAATCCCTGGAGCTAGTTTACAACTGCCGACTAGTTCGGTAAGTTCGTACGATTAAATTTCAATTTATAAATTTATAACTTCATTTATCTTGTTTATATTCTTGAGTTGGGACAATATAGAAGATTTGAAGAATATTTTGGACTGTAGCTCGGTGGAGCAATTTTTTTAAATTTTAGCTCGATAAAAGCGTACTCTATCTGGGCTTATGAGAGCTAAACTCTATTTGGGCTCATAAGAGCTAAACTCTGTTTGGGCTTTTAGAGCTAAAATCTGTTTGGGCTCGTATGAGCTAAATTTCTAGAAGACTCGAAGAGATCAACCTGGTTCTAATGATACGCGTTAATGAAAATGTTCATATTTCTCTTTCTATAACCAAATATGTTATTCAGTAAGTTAATCGTTCTTGCGAACTTACTAAGCTTCGTAAGCTTACCTGTGTTTCTGTTTATTATTTTGTAGATTCATTTTACTGTTGAAGATCGGATCCTCAAGAAGAATCACACTACCTTGGGAGCTCGTTTGATAGTTTTTGAATCACTTGGTTATATGACATGTACTAGGATTATGTATTATATTTGCTTGAAAATGCTTGAAATTATTTGGATGATGATAGTTTAGGAGAATGAAGTTAAGTTGATGTTGAATGCTAGTTGTGACGTGAATGTTTGACATGTATTTTGAAACGATAATGTGTTTATTCAAATGAGTTAGTGAATGTGTATGGTAAGGCATTTATATGGGTATGGTTTGTTTGAATTAAGTTGCATATTTATAAGGAAATGAATGGTAGTAAGTTAAGTACATGTTAAGCTAGTTGTAAGAAATTTTGCATGTTTATTTGAGCAGTTCGTAGGTACACACGACCTAGAACATGAGCCACCACATGGGTGTGTGCCTGGGGAAAATTAGGTACAAGTCTCACATGGGCTAGAATAAATTTTTTTGTACTTTTTGAATGATTAAATTGATGGGAATTATTATTAGATCGAGAAATGGGACAATCAGATTTAATTCGAGGAGAAGTTAAAGTTTCGGTATAGTCATCGGTTTTGTTTGGTAATCATTTTAGTCGAGGTAAGTTCTTAAACTTATTACATTAATTATATGTTGCTTTTCATGACTTAAAATATATCTATTTATGTTGTAATTGAGTTTAACTACCTAAGATAAGTATGATATGAGTTTAAATGGTATAATTGGAAATAGAATTATAGTAGAGGGTCATGACTGAAAATAAAGAAAGGTTTTAAATAATTATTTGATATGTTAGTTATTATTTATGTTATGAATGAACTAAATTGATTTATATATGGAAATTAGTAAATTGCATTATTAGCTAAATTGGTCTTATGTTTTATAAATAAGAATTTTTTGGATGTGAGCTTGTAATGGTATAATGTGAGGTGAACTTCTAACTATGTGCTTATTTTATTTCGATATTAATGTTGATGAATTTACCTATATACATGTAAAATTTATATATTGAAAAGTGGATAATTTTGAGATGCATGAATGAGTTAAGTGAAGTAAATTTTGATGGATCAAATAAAAGTTTCGAACGTAATGTTTTTACTTCAGTAGCTGGCGAGCATAAACGCATATTAGCTGGCGAGCGTAAATGCATATTAGCTAGAGAGCGTAAACGTAAAGTAGTTGACAAACATAAACGTAAAGTGGCTGACGAGCATAAACGTAAAGAGGCTGGCGAGCATAAAAGTATAGTGGCTGACAAGCATAAATGTAACTGAAACTTGTGTATTGAATACTTTTATAATGATCCATCGAAATAATAAAAGTTAATTAATATGATAATATTCAAAGGAAGTGTCAAAGGCATCTAAGTATAAATACTTGGAAGTTAAATGATATCGACGATGATTTTTTGATTTATGTTGAACATCGATGGTTCATATGCATTAAATATTCTCCAACCTGGAAGACATTTAATCTGGTTCAATGGATGTTAGAGGCTTAAAAGAATTTGCATTTACATATGAAATGAATATTGTCAAGACATGCGAACTGAAAAAATGTTGATATAAATGGTTGAAATGAGAAAGTATGTCTATTGAACGTATGATGGATGATATATTTATACTTGATGTTTACTGTTACAAGTTACCTTAATTGTTGAAATTATATGTTTCTTAGTGATACTCACCAACCTTGTGAGGTTGTGTTATATAGGAAGGAAAAGTAAGTATAACATATAATGAATATTTATATGTTAAATGCATAAATGTAAGTGTAAGATTTAATGAATCTTTACATGAAAGAGTTTGTGAATTGGTTATGTGAAAATATATGTATGAAATGAGACATTAGATTTAGATAGTTGAAATGAAAGGTGATTGACATGAGTAAATATGATGTTTGGTTTATATGTCAAATGTGTTTCTCATGTATAAGTTTGATATCAAGATAAAGTTATATATTTACATACGAACTCACTAACCTTGTGAGATTCGTGATGTGTATAGATAATTAATGAACTTATGATCGTGATATTAAATTATCTTGTAAAAGGTTTAAAATTACATCTTTTATGGTAAGTTAAATTTAAGTTTATTACAAAATTACTAAGCTTTAAGTAAACTTACCTCGTTTGATTTTTGTTTCTTGCAAACCATCGGATACGAGTTGTCGATTGGATTACTTTTGGAGGTCACACTAATCGATAATTAATTGTTCATTTTGGTCTGGCTATAACTGGCATGTAAATAGGAAATTTTATAATGTAATTAGGTGGCTATGGTCTAACACTTGTTTTGTATAAAATCCTTACTTTGATAAGTGTTAAGTCTAATTTGTAAGCCAAGTCTTTTGTTTTATGAGAATAAGACATAATTTATGATATCTGGGAAATATTTGGTTGAGTATTGCTACTGACTTGAGTTGTTTCGGTAGAACTCAATAAGATATCGATAGAAGTACAAGGGATAAGAGACCTTGGCTACTGACTTGAATTGTTTCGGTAGTAATCATTAGAGTATCAATAGTACTTTGACTTGTTCCAGTAGTTTAGACCTAGATATCGGTAGAAGTCATCTAGATTTTAACTTTTAAATTTATTATAACTTTTAAGAAATTTAAATATATTTTTTTAAAAGTTGGTTTTATTAACATAAAAAAATAGGGTTTTAAGGACCTGGAAATTGTTCCATAAATGTGTGTTATCTATGGTAACATCCTTTTGCTAGGGTCTAGTGATTGGGCCCGGTAAGGGGTGTTATAGTAATAGGAGTTCTACTAATAAAACTTACCCTCACAACATAATTTTTTACAAGAAGCTTTGGAATATATATCTTTCAGCAAAAATTAGGATTACAATTTGGTAAATATTAAATAACTACATGCCTACTTGTAACACCCTAGAATTTTAGGAATTAAAATGGGGTAATTTTAATTTAAGGGTCTATTGGGTAAAAAAAAATTATTATTTGAGGAAGTTGGGTTTATTTGTGGTGAGTGTAAAAGTTTTGGGTCAATTTACAAACCCTAGTTTACTTTAAGGACCCTTATGGAAATAACCCATGTTGCTTGAGTATTTAAACACCCTTAAAAACCTTTTTGCTTTTTCTTCTTTCCAATTTGCTTATTGTGTCGTTTCATACTCTCCCCAAAAAGCTCTCTCAACTATTTCATCCCTTTATTTTCCGATGAAGCTCCGACGAGTGTCTTTCTGACGTTCGTACCCTACATCGCCACCACCAAAACCTTCCTTTTCATCTTGCGACCAAAACCCCTTCACTCTAGCTCTCAAGCCGTCACCGTTAGTTTCTTTTATGGAGGAAAATCATTCGAGTTTTGTCATCACTCTTTTATTCCATCGTGTGGGTTGTCGTTCGTGGTTTTGGGTGAGTTGTACTCTTGGTGTTGTGGCCATTTAGGCCTTGTCTTTGTGGTTGTTGTGTTTTCAGCAAGAAGGAGCATGGTGGTGGAAGTGGTGTCGTCGGTGGGCAAAGGGGTGTGTGTGTGTGTGTGTGGGTGTTGTTGTGTTGTCAAGTAGGGTATTGCATGCCTTCTGTGAGCCCAATTTGTGACCCAAATCAAGATAAATTAAGTAACCCATAACTTTGACCCAATTACCTTACAAATCCATTTAAAACCAATAACCCAAACCCTTTTAAAATCCTTAAGCCCAAACTTAGACCTAATAACCCAAACCCTTTAAAAACAAAACCAAACCCATTTGAACCAAGTCTAACCCAAACCAAGTCAAACCGTTGACCGACCGTTGACCGTTGACGTTGATCGTTTACCGTTTACCGTTGAATGTTGACCGTTGACCATTAATTTTTTTTCGAGAAACCTTACCCCACCATTTTTCAATGTCTTTAGTCCGTTTATGCTGTCCATTTTGCCCAATTCTAACCCGAAAGTCCCGTTTTGATAGTTTTATTTTAAATTATGTACTTTAAATTATTTCAGTGTTCTAATTTGGGTAGTACTGATATAAAATATTCGTGTTTAGGTGATCACGATTTTGTGGCAGACGATTTACCTCCTTCATCTGTTCAACCCATTCTTGCATCGGTTTCGAGAGCTACTCGTAAGTTGCTTTAGTTTAATTTTGAGTTTAAGTGGTGGCTAGGTTTGTAATAATATTTAGTTGTATTTGTAAGATCTAATTTCGTTCGACCAGGAACTCGTACAGTGCGTGGTGGACGACCTCCTCGTCGCTAGAGTTTTATTTGCTTGAGGTGTGTTTCTAACTATAATATATCTTAATGCTTGTGATGTTGTTGAGATTATGTGATTTCATGCTGTTTAGGGTATGTTGATATTGAGATGATTGTGTTATGATTGAATTAAATAATGGTATGATTAATTAAGCTGTGCAAGTGTGTGATGTTAATGTCATGCATACATATACATTTATACATTGAGCATGTGACGGATAATTAATGTGATTATGCTACAGTGATTGTGATATGTGGGATATTAATCGAGATTGAGATTGAGGAAAAATATGAATATTTGATAATCATGTGATTATACCATTGTGTGTTCATGGGGCTGGATTTTAAGGTGGAAGAAGTGGTTATCATTCCTTTTAAGGTTGACACTAAAACCACACTGCGATTGGTGACGTTGGCTGGGAAAGGGTTCTGGGGAACCTTTTCATTATGTTGGTCTGATGGAGTATGGGTGCATTGCATTGTGCTGGTGTATGTGAAATATGATTTGTGGTTACCCTTTTGTGTTATAAATTGTTATGTTGATTTATAATAACATTAGGTTGTATTTATTTTAGAGACACACTGGGCTTATAACTCATACCTCCACAGTCTCCTTACAGGTATTCGAAAATTAGGTGACTTGGTACCCGGAGGCTTAGTTGGAAAATTTATAATAATATTTTATTTTATTTTATTATTATTATTTTGATGTTGGAATTTTAACATATTATGTTAGTAACTATGCGTTTTGGGTTGTAAATATAATTTATTTTGGGACTTTTGATATTTTATTTTTGAGAGTTTAATTAACTTATTTTATTATTAATTATAGATTTAAAATTTTGTATATGAATATTTATGTTTATTTTTTTTAGAATGAATGTGAATGTTTTTGGATTGTCGAGTTGGGGGTGTGGGTAAATTACTTGACTAATCTTCTAGATCCGGTCGTGGTTTTTGGGTCGAGTATAGGGGGTTATATTTAGTGGTATCAGAGTCGAGTTCAACGCACGGATTGTGAAGCTCTCCAGGCTTGGTTTTTAAAATTTTTGGTGTTAAATGGGGATTTTGAATAAATTAATGAGTTTTAATAATTTATGTTTCATATAGATATATGTATATATATATATATGATTTATTCTAAACCTCTGGTACCAATTCTTACTTTAGTACTCTTATTTATGTAGATAAATAGTATGTCACCACGTAGGAGTGCTAGACTTACGACTAGTCGCGACCAAGGCCAAGGCCGGGGCCATACTGCTAGGGCCGTTAGTGACCCTACTCCTGTGTTTGAGCCTGAGGAAAATGTGGATGAGTT
The DNA here is from genome assembly GCA_039519145.1 of Kokia cookei. Classification (NCBI taxonomy): domain Eukaryota; kingdom Viridiplantae; phylum Streptophyta; class Magnoliopsida; order Malvales; family Malvaceae; genus Kokia; species Kokia cookei. The sequence continues at coordinate 15,758,310 of CM076908.1, forward strand.
GTCTCACGTTACTGAGAATGGGCTGCCCATAGGTGTTGAGGGACAGTCAGCTATTAGAGGAGACATACCTGCTGAGGAGGCTCCTGTTGAAGATGTGCCCGATACAGGGGATAGTGAAACTGTGGAGTTGGATAGTGCCACAGTTAATCGAGAGTTACTGAGATTGCTTCGTGGATCCACTGGGGGTCATTCTGAGGGTCTGAGGAGGCCTATTTCTGTTGATTTTATTGCTGCTGGGATGAAGGTGTTTGAGGGTAAGACTGGTACAGATCGTTCAATTTCTGAGTATTGACTGAAGGACTTACAAAGATTATTTATAGAGATGAACTACCCTGCTGGACAGAAAGTTAAAGCTGTTGTCTCTTTACTAAGGGGTGAGGCCCAAAATTGGTGGGACACTATTGAGGAGTCTACACCTGCTGGTTAGATCACATGGAATTATTTCAGAAAGGCCTTCCAAGATCGTTATATGGGTGAGGAGTTTCTCGACAAGTGCAGGGACGACTTTATGAACTTGAGGCAGGGAGACATGTCCGTTAATGATTATGAGATAGAGTTCCTGAGATTGGTTCGTTATGCGTCAAGGCTGGTGACAAATGAGAAAGAGAAATGTGACTGGTTTAGGAAGGGACTACGACTTTCATTATAGGCTAGGGTCAACATGCATCATGACAGAGTATTCAATGAACTGGTTAGTCGAGCTAGATCAGCCGAGAGTTTGGAGGCTCATACTAAGGCTCAGAGGGTTCAGGACAAGGAGCGTAGTAAAAAGCCAGTGGGTACATCAGCTCAGCCAGTTACGAGTGGACTTTCTGTTAAGAGACCTAGGGAGGAGACAACTGAACCTAGTTATCTGAGGGTGAGGCCTACGGTTTCTACAGTTCTAACAGGTAGTGTTAGTGGTTCTTCTAGACCTCATCACATGCATATCTGTTCTTACTATAATAAAGGTATAGAGGTAAGTGTTGGAGAAAGATTGGGGCTTGTTTTAGATGTGGATTGCAGGAGAACTTCTTTAGAGATTGTCCCCATCCTCCTACTGGGTCATTTATGCAGAGTCAGACTCAGGCTTCAGTTCAAGCTCCTTCTAGGGGAAGAGGGCAGGTTAGACCGATTGCTTTGGGTTTAATTACTAGAGGTACGCCAGTTCAGAGTGGAGGCGATTCTAGATCTGGGGCGAGACAGCCTGGGTTGGTTTATGCTACTAGGAGGCATGAGGATCGTAATGAGCCCGATATCATAGTAGGTACTTTCTCTGTTCACTCCATTCCTTATTTTGCATTGCTCGATAATGGTTCGACACATTCCTATGTGGCTAGTGCTGTGTCTTGGGGTCTTAAGATTACTGTTGAGAGTGTTAAGTCAGCAGTAATTGTTCAAAGTCCGGTGGGTAACTTTGTGGAGGTTACTAGAATATACCGTAACTGTCCTTTAGAGATTCAAGGAGAAATCTTTTCTGTCGATTTATTGGAATTGTCATTCAATGAATTTGACCTTATACTGGGTATTGATTGGCTTTCTAAGCACCGAGTTAATTTGGATTGTGAGAAGAAAAGGCTAACTCAGAGAACTACTGATGACCGACAGATAACCCTAATTGGTGAGCGTAAAAGGTTTCTGTCCAATGTGATCTCAACCCTTAAAGCCGAAAAGTTATTAGAAAGGGATCCATGGCTTATTTGGCTTACATTCTTGATCCAAGACAATATGATTCTGGGATTGATAAGATTCGAGTGGTAAAGGACTTTCCTGATGTGTTTCCGAAAGAATTGCCTAGGGTGCCACCTAAGCGTGATGAGGTTGTGTTCGGCATATAAGTCTATCCTGACATGACTCCCGTGTCTATGGCACCTTATAGAATGGCACCTAAGGAACTCAAAGAGTTGAAGGTGCAGTTGCAAGAGCTATTAGATAGGGGTTTTATTCGACCAAGTGTTTCACCTTGGGAAGCTCCAGTTTTGTTTGTGAAGAAGAACGATGGAACACTTCTGTTGTGCATTGACTATCGGAAGCTGAATAAGCTAATAATTAAGAATAAGTACCCCTTGCTTCGTATTGATGACCTATTCGATCAGTTTCAGGGAGCTATTGTGTTTTCTAAGATTGACTTGAGGTTTGGATACTATCAGCTTAGGGTTAAAGATTCAGATGTGTTCAAGACAGCTTTTCGAACTCGCTATGGGCATTATGAGTTCTTGGTAATGCCCTTTGGGTTAACTAATGCCTCTGTTGCTTTTATGGACATGATGAATAGGGTGTTTCAGCCCTACTTGGATCAATTTGTGGTGGTGTTTATAGATGACATTCTGGTATACTCTAGGTCTGAGGTTGAGTATGAGGAACATCTGAGAGTTGTACTGTAAACTTTGAGAGAGAAACAGCTTTATGCGAAGGTCAACAAGTGTGAATTTTGGCTATCTGAGGTGATGTTTTTGGGTCATATAGTTTCTGTTGAGGTATTCGTGTGGATCCGAAGAAGATTGAGGCTATTATGGGCTAGAAGCAACCTAAGAATGTTTTTGAAATTCGTAGCTTCTTCGATTTAACTGGCTATTATCGAAGGTTTGTTGAGGGTTTCTCGATTATCGCAGCTCCGTTGACTAAGCTGAGGAAGAATGTTCCATTTATTTGGACCGAGGCTCAAGAGGTTAGTTTCGAGAAACTAAAGTCTGTGTTGACTCAAGCACCAATTATGATCCAACTTGAGCCTGAGAAAGCTTACACTGTCTACAGTGATGCTTCTCACAATGGATTGGGATGTGTGCTAATGCAAGAGGGAAAGGTCGTGGCTTATGCCTTTCTACAGTTGAAACCGCATGAGATTAATTACCCTACTCATGATCTTGAGCTTGCTGCGATAATCTTCGCTCTTAAATTTTGGAGACATTATCTCTATGGGGAGAAGTGTTATATCTTCACTGATCATAAGAGCTTGAAGTACTTGCTTACTCAGAAGGAGCTTAACTTGAGGCAACGTCGTTGGTTGGAGCTACTTAAGGACCATGATTGTGAGATTGAGTATCACCCTGGTAAGGCTAACGTGGTTACCGACGCCTTAAGTCGTAGTGCTGTGACTGAGTTGAGGGCATTGTTTGTCAGGATGAGTTTGTTTGAGGATGGTAGTCTTTTGGCTGAACTCCGAGTTATTTCCACTTTACTCTCGGAGATTAAGTCTGAGCAAGCTAATGATCCTTATCTAGAGTACCGTATGAGGCAGGTAAGGAAGGGTTCATCTGCAGACTTCTCTATGGATCAGGATGGGTTATTATTCTTTCGTAGGCGATACTATATTCCGAGGAATTCTGAGATTAAGCAGACTATTCTTTATGAGGCTCATGATAGACCTTATTTCATGCATCCTGGCGGAGATAAGATGTATAAGAACCTTCATGATAGGTATTGGTGGAAGGGTTTGAAGAGAGATGTGATGGATTTTGTGTCGAAATGTCTGACTTGTCAGAAAGTTAAGGCCGAGCATTAATGTCCTTCTGGGTTACTGCAACCGATTGAGATTTCTAAGTGGAAATGGGAAACGGTGACTATGGATTTTGTGAGTGGTTTGCCCTTAACATCGTCTAAGAAAGACTCTGTGTGGGTGGTTGTGGATCGACTCACTAAGTCCGCACATTTCATTCCAGTGAGGGTCGATTATCCTTTAAGTAAGTTAGCTCGACTTTACATCTCAGAGATAATTCGTCTTCATGGGGTACCGTTATCTATCATCTCTAATCGAGATCCGAGGTTTAATTCGAGATTTTAGGAATCCTTGCACCGTGCTTTAGGTACTCGGTTAAACTTTAGCACTGCTTACCATCCGCAGATTGATGGTTAATCCGAGCGAGTAATTTAGGTCTTGGAGGACATGTTGAGGGGTTTTGTGATTGAGTATCAAGGGAGTTGGGAGGATTTCTTACCACTGGCTGAGTTCGCTTACAATAACAGTTATCAAGTCAGAATTAAGATGGCTCCTTATGAGGCTTTGTATGGACGCAAGTGTCGTACCCCTATCAGTTGGATTGAGTTGACAGAGCATCGATTGTTGGGACCAGATCTAGTTCACAAGTCTGAGGAGACTATTAAATTGATTCGTGAGAGGCTTATGGCCGCTTTTGACGGCAGAAGTCTTATGCCGACCTGAAGCATCAGAGATATTAAGCTCATTGTAAGAGATTAGGTTTTCTTGAAAATGTCTTCGTGGAAGAAGGTGCTTAGGTTTGGACGGAAAGGTAAGTTAAGTCCTCGTTTCATCGGCCCTTACCGAGTACTTCGTCGCGTGGGACCAGTTGCCTATCAGCTTGAGTTACCGCCTGAGCTTGAGAGGATTCATGATGTTTTCCATGTTTCCATGTTGAGACGTTATCGATTGGACCCGTCTCACATTATGCCTATTGAGAAGATTGAGGTTCATCCAGACTTGAGTTTTGAGGAGAAACCGATTGAGATTATTGCTCAGGATGAAAAGGTGCTTAGGAGGAAGACCATTAAGATGGTTAAAGTATTATGGCGCAACCATGACTATGAGGAGGCTACTTGGGAGCCCAAATTCGTCATCAAGGCTTAGTATCCACATCTTTTTGGTCTAAGTAAATTTCAAGGACGAGATTTCCTTTTAAGGGGGGAGAGTTGTAACACTTTAGAATTTTAGGGATTAAAATGGGGTAATTTCAAAAATTTAAGGGTCTATTGGGTAAAAAAATTTGTTATTTGAGGAAGTTGGATTTATTTATGGGGAGTGTAAAAGTTTTGGGTCAATTTAGAAACCTTAGTTTACTTTAAGGACCTTTATGGAAATAACCCATGTTGCTTAGGTATTTAAACACCCTTAAAAACCTTTTTGCCTTTTCTTCTTTCCAATTTGCTTATTATGTCATTTCATACTCTCCTCCAAAAGCTCTCTCAACTTTTTCATCCCTTTAATTTTCAACGAAGCTTCGACGAGTGTCTTTCCGACATCCATACCCTACATCGCCACCACCAAAACCTTTCTTTTCATCTTGCGACCAAAACCCCTTCACTCTAGCTCTCAAGCCGTCACCATTAGTTTCTTTTGTGGAGGAAAATCATTCGGGTTTTGTCATCATCACTCTTTTATTTCGTCGTGTGGGTTGCGTTCGTGAGCTTTGGGTGAGATGTACTCTTGGTTTTGTGGCCATTTAGGCCTTGTATTTGTGGTTGTTGTGGTTTCAGCAACGAGAGAGCATAGTGGTGAAAGTGGTGCTGTCGATGGGAAAAGGGATGTGTGTGTGTGTGTGTGGGTGTGTGTTGTGTTGTCAAGTGGGGTATTGGGTCAAAGGTGGCAGGCCAATGTTGGTGCCCAAATTGTGACCCAATAGCATGCCTTTTGTGAGCCCAATTTGTGACCCAAATCAAGATAAATTAAGTAACCTATAACTTTGACCCAATTACCTTACAAATCCATTTAAAAAAACCCAATAACCCAAATCCCCCTTTTAAAATCCTTAAGCCCAAACTTTTTAGACACAATAACCCAAACCCTTTAAGCCAAACAAAGGACCAAACCTATTTGAACCAAGTTTAAACCTAACCAAGTCAAACCGTTGATCGATCGTTTGACCAGCCGTTCATCGACTGTTGACTGTTTACCGTTGACCGTTGAACATTGACGTTGACCATTGATCGTTGACCGTTGACCAATTGACCATTGACCGATGACGTTGACCATTGACCATTGATCGTTGACTTTTGACCGTTGACCGATTGACTTTGACCGTTGACCGCTGACTTTGGCCATTGACTTTTTTCCTGAAAAACCCTACCCTACTATTTTTCGACGTCTTGAGTTTGTTTCCGCTATCCATTTTGCCAAATTCTGACCTGAAAGTCTTGTTTTGATAGTTTTATTTTAAATTATGTACTTTAAATTATTTCAGTGTTCTAATTTGTGTAGTACTGATATAAAATATTTGTATTTATGTGATTACGATTCTGTGGCAGACGATTTACCTCCTCTACCTGTTCAACCTGTTCCTGCATCGATTTCGAGAGCTACTCGTAAGTTTATTTAGTTTAATTTTGTGTTTAAGTGGTGGCTAGGTTTGTAATAATATTTAGTTGTATTTGTAGGATCTAATTCCATTAGACCGGGAACTCGTACAGTGCGTGGTGGACGACCTCCTTATCGCTAGAGTTTTATTTGCTTGAGGTGTGTTTCTAACTGTAATATATCTTAATGTTTGTGATGTTGTTGAGATTATGTGATTTCATGTTGTTTAGGGTATGTTGATATTTAGATGATTGTGTTGTGATTGAATTAAATAATGTTATGATTAATTAAGCTGTCCAAGTGTGTGATGTTATTGTCTTGCATACATATACATTTATACATTGAGCATGTGAAGGATAATTAATGTGATTATGCTACAGTGATTATGATATGTGGGATATTGATCGAGATTGAGATTGAGGAAAAATATGAATATTTGATAATCATGTGATCATACCATTGTGTGTTCATGGGGCGGGATTGTAAGGTGGAAGAAGTGGTTATCATTCCTTTTAAGGTTGATACTAAAACCACACTGCGATTGGTGACATTGGCTGGGAAAGGGTTCTAGGGAACCTTTTCATTGTGTTGGTGTGATGGAGTATGGGTGCATTGCATTGTGCTGGTGTATGTGAAATATGATTTGTGGTTACCCTTTTTGTGTTATAAATTGTTATGTTGATTTATAATAACATTAGGTTGTATTTACTTTAGAGACACACTGGGCTTTATAGCTCATACCTCCATAGTTTCCTTACAGGTATTCGGAAATTAGGTGACTTGGTACCGGAGGCTTAGTTGCAAAATTTATAATAATATTTTATTTTATTTTATTTTTATTATTTTGATGTTGGATTTTTAACATATTATGTTAGTAACTAAGCGTTTTGGATTGTAAATATAATTTATTTTGAGACTTTTGATATTTATTTTTGGAAGTTTAATTAACTTATTTTATTATTAATTATAGATTTAAAATTTTGTATATGAATATTTATGTTTATTTTTTTTTAGAATGAATGTAAATGGTTTTGGATTGTCGAGTTGAGGTGAGGGTAAATTACTTGAATAATCTTCTAGTTCCGATCGTGACTTTTGGGCCGAGTATAGGGGGTTACACTACTTATGCTAATCTGTATCATAGGAAGTTAATGGTTAATGCTATTTGTCCCCGATCTACGAGCGATGTTGAAACTGTGGAACATGCGTTCCAAAACTGTCTGCAATCAAAAGAGATATGGTATTAGCTAGGTTTGCAACAACAAACTGACCTAGATGGTTTATCTATCAAAGAATGGATCATTCAATTTTTTGAGAAAAATTTGAAGTTCATATGTCGCATCTTTTGTTGTGCCCTATTGGCTATATGGAATGGGAGAAAAAAGTTGGTACATGAGCGAAAAACCCCTATTGTTTCTGATAAAGTAACCTTTATCAAAAACTATTTGGGGGAACTTGACGGTGCAATAGGTCAAGGAGTTGTTAATCAGATTTCTTAAGAAAGATGGAACGCTCCAGTAAATCTGATTTATAAGATAAATTTTGATGCGAGTTTTTGTAGATTGAAGAGGAATACTTGCTCGGGAATACTTATTAGGGACAAGTATGGGTTTGTACTATGTTTAACAACAATTTTTCATGTTACCATACCTTCCCCTTTAGTAGTAGAGGGCGTGGCATGCTTTCAGGTAGTGGAAGTGGGTTTGTAATTAGGTCTTTCAAAGGTTCAAATTAAAGGTGATTCCTCGACTTTGATTAGGAAATTGCATGGAAATGGAGGAGACAGATTAGTGATCGGAGGTTTTGTCCACAACATTAAAAACTTATGTACTGCTTTTCAGACTATAGTTTCAACCATGTGCGAAAACAAGCAAATGTTGGGGCTCATATTCTAGCTATGGAGGGATTAAAACGAGAAGAGGATACTTATATGCTACATGAGGTTCACTCATATGCAAAAGGGATAGTCGACGAGGATCGTCGTCATCTGGGGCTTTCTGGTGTTTTTGGTCAAATTACCCCTAGATGAGAATAGCGCGGCATCTTCATTTGGTTTATCTAAAGCAAAAATGAAGCAATTTTGCTTGAAGTTGTTTGTAACAGTTTCTTCAGGAAGAAAAAGCAAGTTTCACCCTCATTAAAGAGCTTCAATGATGGGAATTTGAAAAGTTATGGTTCAGGTTGCTTTTTTGGAAAGGAAAATCTGCTAGTGGGTGGTTGGTTTTTCAGAGTATTTATTTCTTTTTTACTTTTGTTGTGTGTTTTGTTTAAGTTGAGTTTAGGTCATTATTTTCTTTTTGAAATCTTTATTTTTGCTCTAGGCTTTCCAGACTTTTGTTTTGGTTTTGATATTTGAAATAATATTATCGTTTAAAAAAAAACTGAACAAATTAAATTTAAGGATTATGTATCATTAAAGGCCCATTTTTAAAATTATTTACATAAATAGACCAAAGGAAAAAATAATTACTAGAATAGCTCAAATTTACAAAAACGTGCCTACGTGGTGACGTTTTCAGGGGTTTTTTTTGAAAAGTGCTTCCACGTGGATGTTTTTTCCTTGTGTCAACCAAAATGCTTCCACATCAGAGCGTTTTTCAAATAAGCGTCCACGTGACCACGCTTTTGGCCGTTTTTTTCCTAACGGTCGGCTTCCCCCAACCATCATCTAATAATTTGACCATTGGACTTCCAACGATCAACAAAAAGCTATAAAACCCTCAACCCTCATTTTTCATGCAAATTTTTCTTTAAATTCTCAAAAAAAGCTCTCAAAGTTCTCTAAATTTTTTTTATTTTTTTGAATTATTATTATTATTATTATTTCTTTATAATTCTCTAATTTTTTTTAAAATTACTAAAAAATTTGATTGTGTTAGCAATGATAGACATTTAATCCATCTCGATGATAAACATATCTCCATCGACCAATTGCAAATGGTAAGAGTTAATTTCATTTTTAATACTATTTATTTTTTTATTTCATTTTTATAATTAAATTAATATTTTTTATGATTTTTATGTGAATAGTAGATATATCGAGTTTTATAATGTTTTATTCTTAATTTATCCGGTCCTCCATCATCGTTGATTGAAAATTACTTGATGAAAGCCGATTTTTGGCATGTGGCCATTATAGGTCGGGGTTGCAAGTTGGACCCGAGATGTACACATTCCATCTTCCATGCGAGGTCTATAGGATATGCAGTTGCAGTTAGGTTATCGGTGGATGGACCCGTACTCACCGGGTCCGCTCAATCTGCTGATTGGGAACGAAATGACCTGGTTACAAAAGACATTCTGAGTGTTGTGGCATGATTCGACTAAAGTAGAAAGAGTATTATATGCTTGGGCATACATCCTTCAAATCATTAGAGGTTTTTTTATGCCAGACAAGTCACGAAGCCTTGTACATTTGAGGTGGCTGCTGAAACTCATCGAGTTTAGAGCAGCTGGTGAACTCACTTGGGGGTTAGCCATGTTGACAACATTGTAACAGGGGATGTGTTGAGCGACACAACCAAAAAAAACCAAAATCGGTGGTCGCCTCTCACTGCTACAATCATGGGCTTAGTTTCACTATCCATTTTTATGTCCTCGAGTGAACCAGCCGTATACATTCCCATTCGTAACGAGGAAAAATCTCACTGCTACAATCATGGGCTCGATTTGACTTTCCATTTTTACGTCCTCAAGTGAACCAACTGTATATCCCACTCATAACAAGGAAAATTTTATTTTTGATTTTACCATTATTAAATAGATTTAAATTAAAATATTATGCTAAAATTTTATTTAAATAGGTGTAACCATTCGCCGAGTTACGTGGGATTACCTACCACTCTTAAAGATATACGGCTTTTATTAAACCAACGATTGGAAGCGCATGTAAGTCTTTATTTAATTTTGAACTATATATATACATAATATAGTGGATTTCGTATTTCGTATTATGTACACCTCTAATATTTTTATCATGTTCATATAGTTTTAATGGACACCATATGAGGACCCGACAATTCGGCAGTAATTCCGGAGGAATTCCTGCAGAATTCAAATGTTTGGCATGTTAAGGTCACATTGGTTAGCTACGCTATCGTCGAGATGTACCAAATGGATAGAGTGTTACGGCAATTTGGATTTCAACAATCGGGTGCTCGATGATGAACACAAAATCGACTTACGATGACCGAATACAGATTGACCGTTATTCCACTCGAAACATATCAAAAAGTGGGAAAATTGGTATGATTATCGTTCCGGAGTTAGCGTCCGATCCGGATTACATGCCATGGTTTAGGATTCATGGCAAGCCTTATTTGCTCTCGAAAAAGGCGAAGAGTTGACAATTCCATGTCGAAAGGGAGCGACAGGGCCCTTTAAATCCAAGGACAAGGGGTGGAGAGGCAGGCCCATCAACATTGCCCACACAATCACCGACGCAAACATCGGCCCCAACGGAGAAAGCTATGATGCCCACACCACAACCCCTTCAAATTATGCTAGGTGCGTATCATAACCCTTATATGTATCCATTTTTAGTCCTATGCCAAGTTGGAATATATAGCCCGGTGCATCTCATTTCCCGATGACTCTGACTCAACCGACGATATATAGGCAATCGTCGTCGTAGGAGGGACCGCATGAGGGATCGTCGGGGAGCTCAACTCATTGCCAATCCCAGCACAATTCCCATCACCACCTCAATTCACATTGCCACCTCAATTCCCATTGCCTTACGGGATTCAACCCAATTACACCCACAACAAGTACCACAACAAGAACCAGAACCAGAACCCCAATCCGCTTGGAAGCTGATCCTGGACAACCATAACCCCGGTCAAAAGCTAAATCAAGAAGGAATCCAGCGCATAACCGTCAACCACCCCATGTGGCACTGATTTTGACCGACACATGCATTGATTTATTTCGAATATTTTTGTAAACATTATTTTTTATAATGTTTCATTTAATAAAATAGAAGTTCATTTGAATATTTTTGTACACATTAGTTTTATCATATTGTATCATTTAATGAAATAGAAGTTCTTTTAAATATTTTTCAACACATTATTTTTGGAATATTGTTTCATTTAATTGAGAACCAAATTAGAAAGTTTAAAAATTTTATTTTTATTATATGAATTTTATTATTACGGTAATTGATATTACATTAAATCAAATTTAAATATTTACTAATTTTGAAAACAAATGAAATGGTATGATTTAATGGTGACGGTAGTGAATCAATTTACAAATAATTTAAACAAAACAAATAAAATAAAAACAATTTGAGATAAAATTAAAATCAATTTCTTACTTCTACTCATTTTTCAATACTACAATAGAATCATATCATTCCATTAACATCAAAGTTAATGCATAGTGTGGAAACGTTTTTTTTTTCAAAAGGTCCCGAAATTTGTTTTAAATTTGAAAATATGAGTCGTCACCAATCTTTTACTTGGTGTGATTGGATCATCATAAAACGTTTTAAGTTCATTTTGACAAATATTTTGGTCTTCAAAATCCAGAAAATGGGTTTGAGAATCAGTTACGTGTGAGGAAGGATTAGCACCCTCACACGCTCAAAATTGGTACCTAGTCGATTTTTCCGGTGTTGATTATTAAAAATTTTAAGTCTCAAGTAGAATTTAAAACGCGATCCCAAAATGCATGATTTATTTAGTGTAATTAAAAATTGAATCTTGCGAAGAAGGCTTATTTCTTTGAAATAATTGAGAAGGAAGTCGCAATAAGTTAGGGCACAATGCCTACTTTTCAAAAATAACAAGCATTCATTTTATTATATTTTAAAAAAAAAATGAAAGGATATTTAACTATTTCGATTCAAAAAAAAAACCGCACCTAGTGAATTAAGGCACGACTTTTCAAATCACGAGATAATGAATATTGCCTTGATTTTGAAATTATTTATGTATTTTGAAGAAAATTGGACAACAAATTCTAATTAGAACATTTTAATGAAAAATGAACGCAAAAATTGAATAAAATACGAATACGCGATGGATGACAAAAATAAATAAAATTCGGTTGCATAAATGCTAAATGATAAATAAATATATAAAAATAAAATATATATAAAAAAGGGTTGAAAATAACCTAAAATAAATATTAAATAAATAAAAAGGAAATAAAATAAAAAAGGATTTAATTTGAAAAGGGGAAAAATGATTTAATTAAAAAACCTAAAATAATGGGGTTGTTTTTAAATAAAATAAAATTGCGAGGATTAAATTAGGACAAAATTGAAATTTAAAGTACTAATTTAAAAAATAAAAAAATGGGGGGTAAAAATCAAATTTTTGAAGAGTTTGGGGGCCTAATTTGTAAAATCAAAAAATAAATGGGGTGGAATTAAAAGAAGAAAAGGTCTAAGGACTAAATGAAAAAGAAAATTAAATTTTAGGTAAAAATAATAAAAGATAGAAAAAGGGGTTAAAATCGTTATATTCGAAAAATACAAGGACCAAAGGGGAAATATGCCCAAAGTTTGACACGTGGTAGCCCCAAGGCCACTTTTGGGCAAAGGACCAAATTGGAAAGAATTTAAAATTATTGGGTAAATTTTTAAATAAATTAAAAATTGGAAAAAGGACTAAATTGAAACATAAAAAATTACGAAAGGACCATGAAAATAAATTTTCCATTTTTAAAAAAAATGCAAATCCTCAAGTTGGGTTCAGGTCGAATTCGAGTATGACCAAAACGACGTCATTTTGGGGCGTTTAAGCCACACCAAAAACGATGTCGTTTTAGGCTATAAAAGTCCAAAAATCCTTAAAAAAATCATTTTCGCCTCTTGTTTAAAAAAAACTCTTCATCCTTCTTTTTTTTCTCTCTAGGGTTCCCAAGTCGGTTAAGGGGAGCTGCCGTTCACTCCATCGCTGATCGTTATTGCCATCGCCGATCAACCACCATCCGCAGCGGTCGGAAGTCAAAAATTTTGTTTTTCTTTTTTTTTTTTAGTTTTAAAACATAGATCAGGACTAGATAAAAAAAAATCGAAGCATTTTGGAATTTTTATGTTTTTGTTCCATTTTTAGGTTTTTTTTACTCCCGTTTTTTCTTTTTTGCAGATTGGTCATTGGAGTCCCCTCTCGAATGTGGGGACGCTCGGGAACCCCTCGGCCACCGATTAACGACGGCGACGACGATGATAGATCTAAGTAAAAAAACCCTAACCTTTTTTTATTTTTTTAAAAGTACTTCTTTCAAAAATAAAAAATATATAAAATAAATAGAAAAAAATAAATATAAATGTATATGCGTGTATAAAAAAAACAGTGGAGTACTTTAATGCCAAAAATAGCACTTTTTATTTCGCATAGATCTTTTTTTTGGTTTGTAACCCCCTTTACAACTATTTTAGATTAAGCTTTTATAACTCTTTTTACAATGATTATTTTTTGTTCTTTGCCATTAAACTGACTAGTTTCTTCTTCCACTTGTGTTACAGGTGACAGTGACAATAGTTGAAGATGGTGGTGATGCCATTGACATGGCAGCACGTGAGTAGCTGGGGCGAGCGGGTGGCAATTGGAGACAACTTGCATGCTAGGGTTTTCAAAAATTTTTTTAGGTATTAAGTCGTTTGGGCTTTGATTTAAGGTTTGGATTAGAGTATAATTAGACTCTTGAATATTTTAATTGGTTTTATGTAGATGAACCAATTGGGTTTGTAATTCAAATTTTCTTTTTAAATTAAAATAAATTTAATTTAAAAAATATTTTAAATTGTTTGGTCTCAAGTTATGCCCGAACAAATTCAACTTTAACATATAAAATTAAAATGAAAGTTTTCCAAGATATGATTATGATATGTAGAAATATTCTTATTGGTAGAACTTGCAACACACAAGCTCCTACCATCATCCGAAGAAACACTTGGATTTTATTTTACAAAGTAAAGTGAATGTGTTGAGATCAACCAAAGTGCAAGAAGACATGACACAACTGTCAAGACTCACATATACTAGTAGGACCCATTCGGCTGTCCCAAAATCTACCGTCCTTTGCTTGGATCCCACTATATCCATGTGTCACCCTAATCCAAATTTTTTAAAACCCTAATTAAACGATAAAAACCATAAACATAGGCCCTAATTTGTAAATAAACTTAGGCCCTAATTTGCAAATAAGCCTAGGCCCTACTTTGCAAATAAACCACTAAGATGACCAGTGATAAAAAAGACAAAATCAAATAGTTAGACGATCATTTTTTAAATTTATTTTTCAAAATTATAATTTCATGATATTTTTAAATCATAAAATTTTCCTAAATCTTTAAACCCTAAAACCCTAAACAATTAAAAGCCTAAAACCTTAATTTTAAAATTTTTTAAACCATAATTAAATAAAAAAACTAAACCTAGACTCTAATTTATAAATATCACACTTGGGAAAAAAAGCCAAAAGTACATCCAGATGAAAGCTTTTTTGTAAAGTGCTTCAACGTCATCGCGTTTTTAACTCACATAAAGAATAAAACTTTAACGTGGAAGCGTTTTTTTAAAAAAACCCTGAAAACAACATCACGTAAACACATTTTTATAAAATTGACCCATTATAATAATTATTTTTTAAAATTAATTTATTTCCATAAATAATTTCGGAAATATATTTTTTTGTACGAAACTCTAAATTTAAATATATAATTGGTTAAAAACACTTTTTTCGTACATGTAATTAAAACTGAATGACTGAAAAGACATTTTAAACCAACAAATTTACAAAGTTCTGGAAAATACGAAACCTTTACAAATTACTCTGTTTTCGTACGACTTTCGAATCATTAATATTAATGGATGACTTAATTTTCGTTTGACTTTCAAATCGTCAATATTAAAATATCTATTAAGTTGACATTAAATAAGAAGAAACTTTTACATATAAATGGATGAAAAAATATATTAAAATAAAATCTAATAGGAAACAATCATTGAAAAATAAAGTTTTTTTTTTTTTTTTTTTTTTTTTTTTACTTTTAGAATAGGTAAAAGTGATTATAAAATATGTATATAATAAATTTACTAAAATAAATAGATAAACTAAAAGGATAGGTTTATAATTTTGTTTTAATAAATATTTTTACAGAATATTTTAATAACTATTTTAAAGTAGGATAAAATAACACAAAATTATAATTTTTTGGTTAAAACAAAAAATATGAACATTAAGTTTTTATCAATTATAGTTTTTTTTATACAAATACCTTAAATAAAAAGATAATATATTTCAGCATTTTCGAATCACGTCTTTCTATACTGTTAAATATAAAAAACACATTTAAAAAAAGGATAATGTGCAATGGTTGATTGTATTAAATATAAAAACACATTTCATTTGTATTGTTAATTTAAAATATTTTTTTATGATATATATGTTTTAAAAAACATTATATACCATATTATATTTAGGGTGATTATTCAAATATTAAATTATAATATTTAATTTATACATAATTTTGAATCCAACGAGTGACTCCAGTAAAAAAGAGGATGATATTCATCCTAGGAGTCCCGAATTCGAGTACATGTGTGTGAAGGAGTGTGTCTTGTCAACGGTTAAGAAAATATGAACAGATACTACTGTGTAATCACACTAATATATTAAAAAAAATAATTTATACATAATTCTATTGGTATTAAATAAATTATTAATATAAAAATAATTTATAGTATACATTGTAGAAGCTCATTTTCGTCCGTCCCAAACCAACCAAAATAAAACAAATAAAAAAAAAATCCACTAATCCACTAAAATCCAAATTCATTTGCAAAAAGAAATCAAAACCCAAATGTCCACTAAGTTACAAGCCCAAATTACCTATCCTAACCCAATACCCCAAGAGCCCACAAAGCCCAAACCCAAAAAACTTTGCATAAGTCGAAACCCTAATTTTTCCATAGCCTCCAACGTCATTCCCCCTCATCTACCATGCCAGTGCCACATCAGCCACGAGGCTCCTCCGACTTTTCCTCTTCCCTTTTCACCGAAATGGCAAGGGCGCACCTCCCATGATCGGCGTCGATGAAGGGCTTTGCCATTTTGATGATGACCTGCAAAAGAAACAGAAGCAGAGAAAAACAGAAACAAAAGAACTAAAAATATGTAATTTGACGAGGTTATAAAAAAACCCATTGATACTTTATAACGGGGGAACATGATGAAATAAAAACTAGAAATTTCAAAGAGAGATTTGTGTTTTACACATATTTTATTTCATTTCATTTTATTTTTCTTTTGATTTCGAAAATAAATAATAAATAAAATAAAAAAGAGGGAAGGCTAGGGTTTTACCTCTTGATCCACCATTCGCCACAATGGGAGCCCTCTGAATCTCTTCGTATTCGCTTGGGGCTCCGACAAGGAGTAACAGAGTTCTATTCTCCTATCTTTCAAAAAACCCAAGGAAAATCGAAAAGTTTCGAACTTTCTAAGGGTTTTGGACTCAATTTTGACGGCATAAATCCTAGATCTGGCTTCAGTTTGAAAGAAAGGACAAAAAGGTAAACTTTTGGGATTTCGACCACTATACATGATGGTCGCTGATGCCGAAGATCGACAGACCCATGGTGGAGGTGTGACGAGCACCTAGGTCGGCCTTGAAGAGGCTTGAGATGAAAAAAAAGGGAAAGAAAGGTTTCTTTGTTTTAAAACTAAGGAGGAAATGAAATTTTATAAAAAAATTTGGTTTAAATAGGGCACCAAAACGATGTCGTTTTGGCTTATGTGCCAAAGCACCAAAATAACGCCATTTAATGCTATCCGACCCAAATCGCTAATGGTCCGTGTGTTTTTGGAAGGATAGGCTATTTACTGACCTGGTCATTCCGCTTTTCCTTGAGCTTTCAATTTGGTCCTTTTACCTTTTTTTTCAATCTATTACTTAATTTTGTTTCTTTTTCATATCGATCCTCTGACTTTGCGTGCGTATGAAGGTGACACGTATCAAGTGTGGCAAATTTTCCCATAAGGCCCCTAAGCTTTTCGAATATTCAACATTGACCTCCTTTATTTTTTGTTTGTTTATTTTTGCTTAAAATTTTATTTTGGTTCTAATTTAGTCCTCCCACGATTTTATTTTTTAAATTGGCCCAATATTCTGTTTTGATTTCTAATTTAATCCCTTCTTTAGATTTTCCCCTTTAATCTATTTTATTTTCAATTAAATCCCTTTCATTTATTTTTTATTATTTTATTCATTTTTATATTTAATATACATGTATTATTTTTATGATTATTTTTATTTATTTGTTTTTCATTTTATGACATTTCAAATTTTGTCATTTTATTTATTTGTTTTATTTATTTAACCTCTAATTTAATTGTATTATATTTGTTATTGCATCACTAATTAGTGCTTACCACATTATTGCTATTTTATTGCTATTTTTTTTGTCTATTTTATTAAGTTGTGCTCATTTAATTATTTTATGTATGCATGTTTTATTTAGTCATTATTAAATTAAGTTATGTCCATCATCATTCATACTTTGTAAAAAATGTTTTAATAAAACGAATTGCATGACACCTTAAATTGATTTAAAAAAATCAAGGCAATGTTTTTTTTTAGGAAATTCGAAAAATTATACCCTAGCGTGTTGGGTATGGTTTTTTTTTACCTAAATAATTGAGTATCCTATTTAAAATCGATAAATGTTCAATGTTTTGTTATTTTAGGGAATTCGAAAATTGTATTGAGTATGATTTTTCTTTGGACCTAAGTAACTGAATATTCTATTTAAAATCGATAAATATGTTTTGTTTCCGAATATTCGAAAATATTGTTTCCTAGCTTACCGAACATGATATTTCTCGATTGATTCCAAAATAAATGAGCTTCTTCCACAAAATTCGATTTTTAAAATGACATTAAAACATCTCATTTGTGTATTTATGGATCGTATTTTAAATTTTACTTGAGTTTTCAAATTTTTAGCAATTAAGACATTATATAATCGATTAGGTATCAATTTTGGGCGTTTGTGGGTGTTAATCCTTCCTCACACGTAACCGACTCCCAAACCTATTTTCTAGATTTCAAAGACCAAAATGTTTATTCAAATAAATTTAAATATTTTATTGTGATCCAATCACATCAAATAAAAAAGATTGGTGGTGATTCTATTTTTGATTTTAAAAGTAAAAGTCGGGACATTTTTCAAAAAAATGGTTTCGACAGCTTGGCGACTCCGTTGGGGACTAATAAGAGAGTCAAGCCGCGAGTCGATTATTTTTTGATCTTTTTGCTGAAAATTGAGAACTTGATTTAAATTTAATTTGTGATCATTTCTTGCATTTTGTATCCGTGTTTGGTTTAAATTATATTTAACTTGCGATCCTTTCTTGTATTTTGTATTCGTGTTTGGTTTAAATTAATTTTTTTATTAATTTATTTTGAGTCGAAGGTGATGGTTTTTCACACATTGCATGAATCGGTTACCTTACTCTTTTAAGTGGAAGTGAGAAACTACTCCTTCGTGAGGTTTTCACCTCCGTGCAGGATAGTAGATCGCTTTCAGGAATACATTCTTACCTATATTTTCGTGAAGTCTTCACTTTCGTGCAAACATATGAGAAATGTATCACTGGTCGCGTCTGTAACGTCACAATAGTTGTGCAAGTGAACACACATTGATGCAAGTATAGTTGATAGAACAATTCTATCGGATATCGATCCCAAGAGGAATGGGTTATTGATATTCAGCTGTCGAAGCAACTAATACTAAAATTAGATGAAATGTGAGTAAAGATGTCAGCGTAATTAAGTTAATCTGCACACTAAAATAGTCAAAACTATCAATGTAATAAAAGTTAATTGTCAGTGCAACTAAAAGTAAATCAAATTGTTGTTGAAGTGTTGAGAATTTAAAATGCATAAAAGTAAATGGTAATCAAGTGTGAAGATCTGGAGTGGATTGCTAACTTTGCTAACTCGCAACGCTAGATGCGTCGACTAGGTATTGTATAGATGAATTGTCGCAGCATTGAGGTTCCAATGAATTCTTACAAACTACAGCTCTTTATTTAATCAAGGCTCTAGTACCCACAATTACCCCATATCTCGATGTAGGCAACAATGTGCACTTAAGAACAAGTGATAGAATCTCTTCCAATCCCAAGCAGCTCTCGCCTAACTTGCTGGTTAACTCAACTTGTCACCGCATCTCTCGACGTTGGTAGACTGCACTTCCACTCTCATGTTTAATGCAATTGAATTCAAGAATAAACAGATAAGAAAGATTAAGTAAGATTCAAAGTAATCTAACACTGAAAGATATTCTCATATTCATTCAATTGTCAAGAGTAATTCATCAACATAAAGAAAGGGGTTAACAAATACAATCGAAGCTTACTATCTCTAGACCACTAGGACTATTCCTTAACCGCTCCTCTTATGCCTGCACCAAGTACTCCTCGTCAAAAGTTGTTGCTCCTCTGCTCAGTTAGCTCACCGTTCTCCAACTTAAAATCTCCAAAAACACAAACTAATTGAAAATTTAATTCCTTCAACCCTTTATATCTCTCTCCTTCTTCTTTCCTCTATTTATAAGCTTCAAGAAATTACAGATTTCCTTCATTCTCAGATCCAACAACTTTGTATAGCTATAAAAGTTTATTATTGACAGCTATGCAGATTTGATTTGTTTACTAGACTATTACAGAATGTCGGCTCAAATTAAAATTTGCAGCGATAATTTACCGCATTTCTGAACCAACTTGTGGCCACAACTTTGAATGGCTTCAAGAATGGTATATATCATTTTTTCACAGATCCAATTTTATTTGCAGCAGGCAAAGTTTGTTACAGTCCAGCTGTACACTCACGCAGATCTGGTGTGATCTTCATAAATTTACAGATTGTCGCCGCATCTCTGGTTCCGATCTGAAATCTTTAATTGCGGCGACAACGTGTGAAATTCCTACGCTGGTGCTTCCAAATGTGCTTGTGTCTTGAATTCACTCAAACAAAGTAAAGATTTCTATGCGTCGACATCTCTAACCGCATTTCCAAGCTATACTTGTGGCTGCATTTTGAATTCTTTTTAGCCTTGATCTACTGAGATGCGTCCTTGCGCTGACAATTTTTAGACACAATATATATATGCTGCATGTGGCGACATTAGTGCATAAAAAGAGATAAAATAACAAAAATTTAAATCAAATAACAATGGTTAGAAAACATAAAAACTAAGTATAAAATGCCTAATATGCATACTAAATATGGCACAAAAGGGACAATTAATACACAAATTTAGGGAGAAAATATATGTCATTTGCAATGCTTTCAATCCCCCTAAACTAAAATCGGTCTATATGAACCTATAATGGGTAAGGATCGAGGAATATGTCGGTTCAAGTACCTTTTGTTTAGAACTTAAACCGCATGTAATTAACCCTTGGAGCCTACCCTAAGTAGAACCACGTCGAACCTTTAGCTAATTACCCAAAAGAATGTAGAAGAGAGACATTTTACGCTTTCATCTTTACTTTCATTTGCAATTTTGTTCCTATATTGATTGTAATAACTTGTTTTGTTTTATCTTTGTTTCTCTTTTCACATTGCATTTTCATCTAAGAAAAGGTGTTAATTCATACTCGACTACCAAGTAGAGAACTTAACATGAAAAACGGGTTTTCTGATAAAGTGGCAGACAATGTGGCAGTGTGTATATGGTCAAAGAAAAGACAACTAGAGAAAGGTGATAGCTTGCTAGAGGTACATATATCAGAGTTTTAGAATTGCACCTAAATAAACGCGATTTAGAATGATTCGTACGAGCTGAAAGAAATATGAGATTAGTGGGATAATGAGACAAGACAGATATTCTATCGAATATGGTGATTTGCCTTACCTACTTGAGATTAAGGTAGGTAGGCATCTTTTCCAAACTCTCACGTAATATTGGAATCCCTTCTACAGTTGTTTCACCTTTCTAAAAGTAGACATAGTACCCTCGATAGAAGAATACACTATGTTGCCTCGTTACCCGAGGATTGAGGTCGATAAAGCCTACTATAGAGCCGCCAATATCTCAACTTTCTTACAGAAGCTGATGAGCATAACCAAAGAGTGAGCATTAACTTACGACCTGGATTAAGGAAAAAGGGATAATAAGTGCATCTCTTGGAAGATTCCGCGAGACTTAATTTTGGTACACCTTGAAGCAAGGAAAATGTCAACATATTCGCCTTAAGTGTTTATGGATCAGTCATCTTCCCCAAGGTATTAGTGCATATAGAGGATGTGGTCTCAGATTTGTGACTAAGCTGAAAGGCAAGTCAGGCCAAGATGAGGAGCTAAATGGTAGAAGAACTTGAGGTCTCACTGTGGAGTTATGAACTACGAGTTGAGCTTCTCGAAGAAACTCTAGAAACAAATAGTGAATATTGAAAAACAACTTCAACGCTTTCACAGGTAAGTCAAATGTAGGGACTATGTTATGAATGAAGTTTGGTTCCAAAGGCGAGAAGTGACTAACCACTTGCAAACATTAGCCATTTAGGACCGACATTTTGAGCTTGAAGTTGGAGTCAATCCGAAGCAAAAATTAGCTTGAAAGATTAAGGCTTTGAGCATTAAGGCACGAACATATATGTATCTGCCTTATGTAAAGAAATTTGTTTTCTAGTAAAGTTGTTCTAATGGAATTGAGCTAGAATCAATGCCTTTTTGCATGCATTTTACCATTCATTTGCATTGCACTTCATGGATCAAATTTCAATAAAATCTCACTTATCTGAAACATTCGTGTCAGAGAGAGTCATCAATCCTAAACAAAATTGAAAGAAAGCAAGACGATCAAGAATGTGGCAATGCTTTAAAAAAATAATAAAAAATGGAGAGGGGAACCTATCAATAATTCATCCTTACACCCTTAGAAGTGTTCTAAACAACTATACTGTGGAGGAACTCCCTGTAGTTTTTAGGACTATTTTAGAGTATTATTCAGAATATACCTATTGCTCTAAGCCTGAGAGTACTAAGGATCTTTTTGTGAAGAGGGCACATAGCCATTACCTTTATTTAAATGAGAATGATGCATTTTTGTCCCATTATGGCAAACATTTTATTCCTTTTCAGTCATACTCATACCATATAGATTAATCATTCATAAGTTCATTTATTCTTTGGATCTCCTCTTGTCCCAATAATGGGTCCCTTGATATTAATGATATGAGTGACATTATTGTTGATTCAAAGCCTCCTTCTAAGTAAGATATGTGTCCGGAGAAACCTCAGGATTTTTAAAGTTAACTAAGAATGTAACTTGCCTCCCAATCTGTTATGGATGGTCGAGCAAGACAAGGAATAAATATCACCTCACAAAGTTAGTAGAAACTATGAGTTTAAGAAAACAAAAAGGAAAATGTGAGACATGCACCTCCACAGAAACAAGGAGAGAACTTGTCGAAACCATTTTTTTGAAAAAAGTCTCGATTTATATTTTGAAAAAATGAAAATGGAGTCGTCACCAACCTTTTTTAAATAGGTGTGATTGGATCACCTTAAAAATTTTAAAATCATTAAAATAATAATTTTGGTCTTTAAAACCATAAAACGGGTTCGGGAGTCGGTTACGCATGAGGAAGGATTAGCACGCTCACACGCCCAAAAATTGGTACATAATCGATTATTTAAAGTTTTATTTGTTGAAAATTAAAAAAACTCGAGGAAAATTTAAATTGTGATCCTTAAATGCATGAACGTCATTGCATATTTTATTTAAAAAAATTAAATTAAATTTTACAAAGAAAGCTCGTTATTTTGAATTAATCGAGAAATAGTCACATACAGTAAGTTAGGACATAACAATTCAAATTTTCGAAAATAACAAGGATTCCTAATTATTATCCCAAAATATTGTATTTTTTTAATTTTAAATAGAGTATTCAATTATCTCGGTTCAAAGAAAAAATCGCACCTAGTGAGTTAGGACATAATTCTCTCAAATTCCCAAAACAAAGAACATTGAGTCAATTTTTTAAAATGATTTATGTATTTTTAAAAAATGATTAAAATGTAATGCAAAAAAAAATGAATGAGTATGCACATAATTTACAATTATAATGGGAAAATAATAAAAATGAATATAAATAATTAAATGAAGACAATCAAATACAATTAATAACACAATAAAAATATAATTATAGTATTAAATAAAATAACAACATAATTATAGTAATAACGACAATAAATATTAATTAATTAATAATATAAATAACAATAAATATATATAACAATAAATATATATATATAACACTAATATGGAAAAACTCTAAAGTAATTAAGTCAAGGATACAAGAAGGCATGTAATTAATTTAAAGGCACAAAAAATATGGCATATAAATAAATAAAAATGTCAATGAATAAATAAAATTAAATGAAGGCAAAAATACAAATAGCATAAAAAATAACAAATAAAATCAACAAGTGATTGGATGCAAAGGTAAGGCTCATTGCATTCCCAGGGGAAGGACCTAGGTTCGAACCTTGAAGACGACATTGTTGGGAGGGGCAACCATGCACCTCGAACATGGACCGTAAAATGGACATGAAAAATAGTAAAAAAAAACAAAAAAATAAAATACATAACTCCAATGAACTCCGAAAGAAGTCATGGGTCTCACATTATCGGAGAAGGCCGAGGATGAATCAACATCTTCAAAATTTTTGCTTTGATTCTATTGATGTATGTATGAGTGCTCAAAGAAAATCTCTCAATTTTTATTAAAAAAATTCCTCTCTAAACAAGAATTAAAATCCTTCCTCTTACTTTTGATTTCGTGTATTTATAACAAAAAATTTAAATCTTTTTGTGATTTTTTTCTAGTTCTGTAGATTCTCAAATCTTGGAGATTCTCTGGGCAAGGGCAGCGTTGACCATGCATCCAAGGGTAGCTGCTAGGTTTTTTAATTTTTGGGCTTTGTAAAAAATTAGACTTAAAAGCCCGGACGAAATTGGGCTGCAACAGCTATCCCTCTTTGGTCGTTGTTGTGTAACGAGAATGGACCACAGACTCAAAAGAAGACCAATTTTGTCCGGTCTTTCAACCTCCGGTGCTTCTCCGTTTTTTTGTATCGCTGGTGATTCTACTCAACTGCACTTGTTTTACTACCATTTAGGAAGACAAGACGTAGCTTCAACTTCCCCCATTCATCCTAAATTTTTGAAACTCTAGAGTGGTTGCTATTTGATTCGCTTCAATTCAACTTCAAGGAAAAAGGATTCAATCTATCTCTTCACCTTTTTTTTTCTTTTTTATTTTTTTAGGGTGTAAGATTCGCCGTTGTGGCTTCAATCTGTTCCCTCTTTGGTTTTAAGGTGTTAGATCCATCGTCGTGGCTTCAGTCTTTCCCTCTTTGGTTTTTTATTGGGTGTAAGATTCGCCGTTGTGGCTTCAATTTGTTCCCTTTTTTTTTCAAAAGGTGTAAGATTCGCCATTGCGGCTTCAATCTGTTTCCTATTTGGTTTTAAGGTGTTAGATCCATCATCATGGCTTTAATCTATCCCTCTTTGGTTTTAGGGTATTAGGTCCATCGTCATGGCTTCAACCTATTCTTCTTCCATTTTAAGGTGTAAGATCCGTCGTTGCGACTTCAATTTTTTCCTCTTCGATTTTAGGGTGTTAGGTCCGTCGTTGCAGCTTCAACCTATCCCTCTTCAGTTTTAAGGTGTAAGGTCTATCGTTACGGCTTTAACCTTTCCCTCTTTGGTTTTAGGGTGTTAGATTCACCATTGTGGCTTTAATCTATCCCTCTTTGATTTTAGGATGTTAGGTCCATCGTTACGACTTCAACCTATCCCTCTTCAGTTTTAAGGTGTAAGATTTGTCGTTGCAACTTGAATCTTTCCCTCTTCGAAAAAGTTTGGAAAATTGGAAACAGAGGTCACACAGTCGTGTGACAAAGGCTAGCTTGTGTGGTCTTAAACATGACTGTGTGGCTATCCCAAACTCTTGTGTGGATACTTCACACACCCATGTACTCAAATTGTGCAACTCACTGACTTGGAACACAAAATCTTGTCTTAGCATGTGTGCCTGCCCATGTGAAATCTTCACTTTAAATAATAATGACACACGACCATGTGGTCAAAACGTGTGTGGCACATTGCCATGTGCTTCGCAAATTGACCCTAAAGCAAGCCATAACAAGCTCAATTACTTGGGCATCAACCCAAACCATCCCCTCTCACTTTCATAAAGTTAAAACACCTTTAAAGACACTAAACATGCCAAAAATCATTCATCCTATATGCCTAACAATATGCCATCAATTGGCACCACAATTCACATACCAAATCAATTCATCTCAATGTCACAAACTATACCTTAAACATACATCTCACATGCACACCCAACTAATCGAGCTTTCTAATGATCTACAAGACAAGGAAAACAACAACATAAACAATTAGTGTTTAGCAAGCTTGTATAAAACTTAAACGTAAACTTACCTATTAAGCTCAATTTATAATTCATGCATAACACCATTACCATGCTCATAAGTTTAAGAATTTCCTATTTACATCACCAAACTCACAAGTTAGTGAATCCATACATAAACCATATAAATCATTTGCATTGCACACATAAGCTAGAAGTTAACTTACCAAACAACTATCATCTTTCAATCATGTTTCATTTGATCATCTCAACCAATAAAACTTTTTTTTCAAACATTTCCATATCATTCACTATGATGGTAAAATATTTCATATATTTGAATTCATGCGTTTTTATCTTTAATTACCCGTTGAACCATATGAAACAACATCGGATACTCGAGAAATGCTCCCACAAGTTGTGATTGTAACTTGTAACTATATATGCTCACAAGAGCTATAGAGAATTTTGCGAAAAATGCAAGACCTCAACTGTAACACCCCTACACCCAATGCACATGTATAAACCCGATATAAGAGTATTACATACAGTGCAAGAGAATTAAAAACGAGTATAATTAAATTTTTCTTTCAAATAATGTGTAATTAAATCATTTTACTCAAAATATCACAAAATAATCAAGTATAATCAAAATCGAGACTTAAAACAATTTTGAAAATAATAAAATATGAATTTTGATTCGAAATAGGGTAAATTATCGATACCAAATAGTTGGTATCGATATTATTTGAAAATTATCGGTTCAAAATTAAAAATAAAGACCATGAAGGCTCCCTGTAACTCAAGTATCGATACCTTTTCAAAGGTATCGATATTTTTCGTAAAATATCGATACTTTTGCTTAAAAACGATACCAAGAGGGCATTTTGGAACTCTGGTATCGATACCACCTTAAAAATATCGATACCTCTAGCTCAAAATCAGTAAATATAGCTAAAAACTTAGTAATAACCCCCTGAAATAACTTAAAAACTTTCCCAATATTTCAAATCAGTCCAAAACACAATTGCAACCATTTTTCAATTCATATAAATTTTCAAAACAACATTAGTAACCTATTCATTAGAGACACATAGGTATACCATTTGTACATTGCATTTTACCTTTAAATAAAGTACTTAAGCTTGTGTCTTCCAAGATTGATGTGATGAGAGGTCCCTTGGCTTGATTCTATCCTCACTTAACCTTTGTACCTACGTGTTAAAATAAACGCGTTAAGCCGGTGAAGACTTAGTAAGTACTACAAGGATAATTAATCAACACTAAATCTCTTATTAACTCATTTCAACATACATGTGAATATTCATTCATATAAAATGCATACCTTTCATATATATATATATATCATTTAACCTATGTTGTTATCACATTATATACATTCATCCACTTTTCACAACTTAGCTATTTTAGCCTCTTTAACTTACTTAGTTTTATCATCATTTGATTACTGATACACATATAGTACTTGCCTTCCATGTGTTCATCGTTTCACTTACCTCAATGTCACAATTGGTACATTCTTTCACCTTTTACAATTTAGCCATCATAGCTTTCTTAACCATAGGTCACTTAGTTTTTTTTTAACCACTTGGCCCATGGTAAACTTTTATAAAACTTATCGGATAAACGGAACAAACAGAGAGTACCAAAGTACTAAACAGTGAGCACATAAATGCTGGACAACAGTAAGCACACACAGTGCTGATCAGTAAGCACACAGTGCGAATCAGTAAGCACACACAGTGCTGAACAGTAAGCGTGCTAGTGTTCTTTAATGGCATGCCACTAATATCACAACGATTTTAATTTGTCTACATGGGCATAATCTCATTTAACATCATTATCCACAACTTATACATCATATATACATTTTTCTTCACATATACATAATCATGTATTTCTCACCTTTATTTTCTAAAAGGCTTGCACAATATCACCATTTTATCATATAATCAATATTTATAATTAAACTCATAATATTTCACATATACATTGTTCATCACATATATATACCTCTACTATTATTTTCACATTAATTTTCAAAACTATCCATTTGAGTCATAGTCACTAAATTATTTATATCTTGAGCTACAAAGTTCGAAATTATTATCCGCTTGATGTTTCTGAAACTAGATTCAAATATCTTTTTACTATAATAATTTCAGAATTTTTAGTTTATCTAATTCGCACAGAAAATTCTTTCAATTTACCCCTTCTCTGCTGCTTGACAGTTTTGACCTTTCTTCACTAAAAATTATCTATCTTTTAGTACGGGGATCAAATAATGTTCTCGTCTATTTATTTTGAAAATAGACTCATTAAGAATTTAACCATATAAATTTCAGTCTCTAATGAGTTTTCTATATTTTTCTATTATTTTTCAAAGTCAGAACATGGGAACTAGAATCTACTCTGACCTTGTTACACAAAAACTAGTATATCTCAAAGTAAACAATTCTTTTCTTTCACTGTTTCTTCCATATGAAACTACACTCAATAATATTTAATTCCATATTTAATTCAACCCTTAACTCTTTATATACAATTTTTGGTGAATTTTCGAAGTTAGTCATTTGATTCTGTCCAAACTGTTTCAATGAGAACATTTCCTTTCTCATGTTCCTTTGCACTAAACTCCATTCAATCACACATAATCAGCACTTATAATTAAACATATCATTTTTATCGTGATTAATCATATATATTAAAATATAAACACTTTAACTTAATTGTTACTAAGTCTTTTAATACTTGTAGTACTTACCTCACTTGTAGATACTTTCTTCTCATACCTTAGCTTTCTCCTTTCCTTTTTTTTCAATTTGGTCCTTGTCCTTCTTCCCTCTTTCTTCAATTTCATACAAACACACATAAGCTTAGGACTAAAATTCAATACTTTTTCATGCTAGATTATGTAAATATACATGTATGTCATGAAAATTGAATTATCTCTTACCTTAGTTATTGAAATCCCATAATTCTAATTCAATCCTTATACTCTTTAGCACTTCAAAAGGAACTCTACAAGAAAATTAAGCTGTTTACTAGCTTCCCTTATGCCTTTCTTAAGGAAATTTCAAAGAAAATAGAGGATTTTGAAACTTGGAGGGCCTAACAATGGTGAAGGGACTAAATTGGAAGAAAAGTTGGATAGTTAGAACATGGACATGGACGGTTGGACTTTTAAAGAGAAGATGATATTTTTCATCTTTTAACTGATTTTTCATCTCTCAAATTTTCTAGATTTCTCCACTAAAGTATCTCTCTTTAATAAAAATGGTAAAATTTCTCTTTTAGTCCCTAGGTCATCCAACTTTACACTTTAGCCCAAAACATTGCCTCCAAAAATATCTTCCATCTAATTACTCTTTTGCTCCTCCTTAATCACTATAATTCCCATAATGACTTATAATTCATTTTGGGCTAAATTTCTATTTAGTCCTTCCTTCTTTCTCATCATTACTAATTTAATACTTAAATCTTTTCTAATATTCTTATTTTAGCTACATATTCTAATTCTTGACTCCTTCCCAATACTGTACCAACTTCGGTTCAAAAACGCGAATGTTACATCAACCATCGATAGGACATCCAAGATCAACACCCAAAAACGTATAATCCCTAATGACATCACAATAATATTAATATAGATTTAATTGTTATGCATTATAAATAATATATATAAATAACATATTATAAAAAATTATACACTTAAAAAACGGACCGATCCAAGTTCAAGCCTTGAATGTTCAAACTCAAGCCTAACCTATATTTTAAATGAGCTTAATATTTTAGCCTAAACCCATTTTTTATACTTAATACTTTTTCTTAAACCCTTTCAAATTTTGAGCATGCCTTCGAGCTTAAACGAGTAGCAAGTCCCATAAATAGGTTTAGTATGGGATACCCACTTTTTTTCTTTTCATAACCATAAGTGTTTTCATTTTGTTTTGTAATCTAAGTATAATCCTAATTCTATTTTGATAAAAAAAAATAATATTTATTAAAATTCTCTCAACGATATTGAATATTTTAGATTTTAATCGGATCTTCCTTTTGTTAATAAAAAAGCCAGGCATTACATGATATTTAGATCTTCCAGAAGTCCAAGTCACTAAACTGAGTTTTAAAGTTATTTCAAAATACAATATTTTGTATCTCATTAAGTAGGGATTAAAATAATTAATTATGGAAAAAAATTTTACTAAGTTAATATTTTAGGTAATTAAATTTAGAAATTAACTTAATTAATTGTGAAGAATTATGTAAAACATGAGATAAATGGATACAATAAATAGATGATATGATAAACTAAAGCATAACATGGCACAAAAGCAAGAAAAAATGACATGAATTCATGAACTTGCAAAAAATCTATATAAAATAATTATTGATACATTAAAAATTATATAAAAAATTACAAACACATCACAAACATGGGCACCTACATATAAATGTTTTTAAAAAAAATTGAATCCATATAATTATATTATGAATTAATACACAAGCGACCACAACTTGGCTATTCTTTTTATAAATAAAATGACAATAATAAATTATATGCACACAATAAGATATGTATCGGAAATAATATGAACAAACATTAAAAAGTAATTACAAAATAATAACATAAGAATGTCATGAGTATATATTGTGTTAGTATAAGGGCCCATTCAGCAATGCTTCCAAGAAATATTTTTCACCCAAAAAGTGTTTTTTGACTTAAAGCACTTCTAAACAACCTTCAGGGAAATGTTTTTTCTCCTTTTCTATCGTGTTTTTCCAACGATGAAAAAGTTAAATTTTTTGACTTTTTCAAAGTCAACTTTTTAGTTGGTAAGAGACTTTTTTGTGCTTCTCTTTATTTTTCTCACGATTTTGTTTCTGTAACAACTCGAGTAAAGTGATAACGGAAAAAGTAGTTTCGTGACTACTATTCTGACAAGTAAAAATCAGTAGTTATCATTAAAATTTCATATATGTTTAGAGCAACTAGTTAAATGGTATTGAAATCTAGAAAAAAAATTTAAGTCAAATTAAGTAAAATAAGAGAGATGGATTAAATTGAAGGAAGTATAGAATGTGGTGGTGGTTATCATAGAAATTAATTACAGAGTATGAGAAAGTAGTGGATTTGCATATTAAATAACCCAAATAACGGTTAGTGGAGTTTGGTGAGTTAAACTAAGAATTTTTAATTGATTTTTAAAGGTTAAAATTGGAAATTAGAATATATGAATATGATAGAATAATAGAAAATGGAAAATACATGAAATTCTTTTTACTCTTCTTCTTCTCTAACGAAAATAACCAAAGGAATTTGCATTGTTGAATGCTCCATTAATCGGCAAAGGAGAGGCTTGCATGCAAGTATATTTAGACTTTATTGTTCATGATTATGTGATATTAAGCTTGTTTTGGTTCCATCTATTTGATTTGTGAACTAGATTTTGAGATGGTCAAGGTTATGAGAACTTACATGGATGAAGGTTTTATTCTTTTTCTTTAAAAGTTTTAAATGAAATGATGAATTCTTGTAATTGTTGAGATTGAGTTAGAAGGAGTTAATGGAAGGTGCAAGATACATAGTAAATTAGTAATTTAAAGGAAGTTATGTATATTTGATGATTTGGGCATAGTTTGTGATGTTTTTGTACGAGGAAACTTGGTTAAATTAGTTAGGAAGAGGTGAACAAAGAGACTTAAAGTGATGAGGATCACTTTGTTATAATGTTAAACAAGTAAGGATAAACTTGTAATTTCATGAAATTTAGAAAATGAAATTGGTTGGAGAATATTTTAATTACTAATTAGATTAAATGATATTTTAGATCAAGAGAAAGAACAACCGAACCTAGATTGGGGAAAAGCTAAAGGGCTGGATTAGTCGTCGATCACAGTTTGTGTGTGTCTGTCATCGAGGTAAGTTCGTATGAACTTCTAATTTAAGTTTTTTTCGTTTCTATATTTACTTATATGTATTGTGTTTGTGGTTAGATCAATTTTATGCTATGTTGGTACAAAACAAATTATTATTATAAAATCGGTGACTAAATATCGGGCCTTGAGCCGGTGACATTTAGCAGGTTTCGAGCCGATGATTAAATAGCATGCCTTGAGCCGGTGACATTTGTCAGGCTTCGAGCCAGTGATTAAATAGCAGGCTGATGCAGTCGAAACTAACTAAAAATATGACTAAGGCAAGTGCATCTATCAATTAATAGTATAGTTACGGTGAACGCAGATATCGTTCCCACGAGTACTAAAAGTACTAGTAATAGTTGTCTTCCTATTATCTAACCGATCGAATAGAGTGGTTGTTTTAAACTAAATTTAACTAAATTAATAAACTAAAAGTGCAACAAAAACAAAACAAAAAATAACAAGTGTTTTAACACCCAGAAAAGACTCCATCTAGATTTCATCTACAATTATCATTTTGAATTAAGCAATTTATTCACTTAGTATTTTGATCCGTAAAAATCCCTAAATTTCGCTAATACCTCTATAAAAGCATAAAAGCAACTGACTCTAGGTTGATTAATTGAAATTTCTTTCTAATTAAAACCTCTATTCTCGCATTCTATGGATTTCCCTATTAGATTTGACTCTAATCCGGTAGATTTATGTCATCTTATTTCTAGGATTGCATGCAACTCCACTCAATTATGCTAGGTCTACTCTTAAACAGGGTCTATTCCTCCTCTGATTTAAGCACATCAAACAACAATTAATATACCAGGAATACTAAATCAAGAATTAAGCACACATAATTGAGAACAAAATCTAAGTATTTATTGCGTAAAATCAAAAATCAAATGACAAAATTCATCATAAGGTTCATCTCCCCTAGGTATTTAGGAATTTAGTTCATGCTAATGAAAGAAAACATCTCAAAGAAAGTATAACTGCAAGATGAAGAAAGACTCATAATAAAACCAAAAGTATTTAGAAAGAGGTCTTCAATCTTTATAATAAAACCAAAAGTATTTAGAAAGAAAAAATCTCAAAGAACTAATTCATATCACTTCATCCCCTATTTATAATACATGAAAATCTCTACTTGGATCCAATTTAAATTTTAAAAAGATAATTAGAATTAATTCTAAACAATAATTCCCTAATTGGATCCAAATTAAACTCTAAATTATAAAACCTAAAAGATAAATTAAAATTAAATATAAATAATATAACAATAATAATCCTAAATATTAATCCTAAAAAATAGAGTTTAAATTTAAATAAAGTCTTATATCCAATAAATCTCTTCCTAACTCTTCCACATTCACGTTTTTTGTCCCATATTTTCCTTTTTGTCTTTGATTTAGTCCATGACCATGTGTCCAGCTCATGTGGCTCCTAAAATCTGCTTTTTTTTTGTCCTGATTTCACTTGTTTTTCGCTTCTTTCGCTCCCAAATGCTTTTCTAAGTATAGAAACATGAATGTAAAAGATTACGAACATAAAATTCATTATTTTAAATCGATTAATCATCCAAAACCGCATAAAAAATGAGGCTAAAACATGTTACTTTTAGCAGTTATCAAATATCCCCACACTTAAGCATTTGCTTGTCCTCAAGCAAAATTCTCAACCCACATTCAAGTTAACTTTCTTAATTCTTCATTTTTATCAATAATGTTTCAAGATAAATTGCAAACAATCATGCATTGGAAATTCATCTAAAAGAACACTAAAGATTCTAGCAATCTAAGCTACAAAATTTTTAGCACAAAAATATAGGTGTCTCACATTATCTAAATAATTACCTTAATTCAAAATCAACAAGAATTGACATCCTCACTAAAGATTCACTCAAAGCACTCAAAGTGCTTAAGGTTCATTAAATAAGCACTCAATAGTCAAACACGAAATGTTATTATCATAGGCTTGCTTGAAAATCAAATCTCCACCACTGTAAAATGACATGACACACCAATCAGGAGGTATTTACAAGGTTGTAATGGGGCTAAGGTTATGGGTATGGAAAAGGCTAGAAGAATTGGTTAAAATCGGGATCGAGTTGATAAGTTACCAAATTAGAAAAAAAAATCAGTTGTTGAATTGAAAGAATATGCATCAACATGAATAATAAAGAATAAACATGAGCTTTTTAATAGTATATGGAACTAATGATCCTAGCGTAGACAAATTTTTGTCCTTTTCTTCTCTTTTTTCTCTCAAATTTTTTTTTCAATTTTTCATTTCGACTTTTTTTTCTTTTTTTTTTCTAAATAATAAAATTCAACAATTCAGATAGTGAAACATAGTTACGCAACTTAACCAAATCAAATCTCGACAAAAAGGGAGTCAATAAAGGGGTAAATATACCACAAATATATGGATCATGGGTTAATATTATGGGTTAATGAATAGAACAGTGTTAGGCTCAATGGGGTTCACTAGGGGTTAATTTATTAGATAAGTTTTTTAAAGGTAAAAA
This sequence comes from Kokia cookei, assembly GCA_039519145.1. Classification (NCBI taxonomy): domain Eukaryota; kingdom Viridiplantae; phylum Streptophyta; class Magnoliopsida; order Malvales; family Malvaceae; genus Kokia; species Kokia cookei. Next base: position 15,792,194 of record CM076908.1, read on the forward strand.
GGGTTAAATCTTAAGTGCTTTTATCATCTCAGCATATCAAATCAATAATGTGGTCTCAACATGTATAATCAAAGAAAGTTCTAGAATAAAAAATCAAGTTGACATACACAACCAAAAATAGCATGAGCACGAAAAAAATGTATGCTCTATAGGCTCAAAAGCTTATAAAAATTATGGTTTTAATGTCAAACCTGCAATTTAAAATTTGAAGATAATAATTCAATTCAGGTAGACAACCTAAAATATTTAATTCTGAAGACAACTCATCATGCTTGACTCTCTCATATCTTAAAGATTAAACCCAATACATAAAAGATTCACAAATCAATTTCAAAATAAAATCAACAGGAATTCCAAATAGCAAAAATTCACTCTAATGGGGTAGGAGAAAATTACTTAAACACAATAAATAATTCAGTGATTTTATCACAATTATACACAATCAACCTCCCCACACTTAATATGTACATCGTCCTCAATGTACAAACAGATATAAGCAAAATAAGCACAATATCATAAAGAGGAAAGGAATTGAAACTTTCCTGAATTAGGATGATTTCATCGGAATTGAAAAAAATTGGGAATGCAGTGAGTCTAAAGAAAGTGAAATTTTTTGAGCAAACTAATAAGAATATAGATAAAGACAAGCAAGAGAGGGTGATAACAACTAAAAAAACAGCCATTGGAATAAAAATAGTGCATAATTAAAATAAAATAAAAAAATGGAAATGAAAATGAAAATAAATATACTAATTTTTTTTTGAATTTTTCAATTTTTTTCAATTTTTCTTCATTTTAAAAAAAAAACATGAAAGTAAAATAAATAAATAAAAATAAAAACACTCGGGTTGCCTCCCGAGAAGTGCTTGTTTAAAGTCTAAGCTCGACTTTCCTATTTAAGCTCGTAATTACGGCGGATCATGATGTGTTATCAATATTACCAACACAATAAAATTTGAGACGTTGATTGTTTACCGTGAATGTGCCGTAATCAGGATGTGTTACCTCAATTGTACCATAAGGGAAAACAATTTTTACCACAAAAGGATCGGACCCTCTTGACTTGAATTCTGAAGGAAAAATTCGTGAATCTAATTTGTCTATTAACGCTTTGTCTCCACTTTAAATATATTCATCCTCTTCACATGCACTTCGTGGTTTTGCGTTGATTCTTCCTTGGGTTTTCTTAGTTTTTAATTGAACTTCATTCGCCATTCATCTAATTCCTCGAGTTGCAACATTCGATCTTCATTTACTACTCGAGTTCTATCACTTTGAATCAAAATTGGCTCCATCATGCTTTCATTAGTTATTTCCTGCAAAAAGTGTTGAGTCATATGGTTACTAACATTAATAAAACAATTATCATCATTATACTCATTCAGGACTTTAACAAAATCACGTGTTTTAAGAGTAATCTTTCATCACCTACATGAAGCACAAGTTCACCAGTACCCACATCAATGATACCTCTAGCAGTGGCTAAAAAGGGTCGACTTAAGATCATAGGTACCTCAATATCCTCATCCATGTCTAATATAACAAAATCAACAGGGAATATAAATTTATCCACTTTTACAAGCACATCTTCAATAATATCCCTAGGATATCTAATTGATCTGTCAGCTAACTGAATACTTATCCTAGTGAGTTTAGGTTCCCTAAGACCAAGTTGTTTGAACAATTTATAAGGTATAACATTTATACTAGCAACCAAATCAACCAAAGTTTTATCAACATGTAAACTACCAATGAGACAAGAAATAGTAAAACTCCCTTGATCTTTAAGTTTGTTTTGGAGAATGGCTGAGCAAACTGCATTAAGCTCCACAGTTGGCAAGTCGTCTAACTTCCTTTTATTGGTTAACAGTTCCTTTAAGAATTTTACATACTTCGACATCTACGAAAGAGCTTCAACAAAAGGTAAGTTAATATCCAATTTTTTTAAGAGCTCAAGAAATTTACCATATTTTTCTTTTCCGTGGTCTCTCTTCAATGCTTCTGGATAAGGAATTCGAGGTTCATATTCTCTAAGCACCGGCTTATGCTCTTTCTTGTTTTCCTTAACCTCATTATTTTTCATAACAACTTCTAGCTTCAGCTTCTGTTTAGGCTCGACTAACCCTTCCACGCTTTGAACAGTGATTGCATGGATTTACTCTTTTGGGTTAGTTTCAGTTTTACTAGGTAAGCTACCTTGTGGTCTTTTCGAAACTAGTTTAGCAAGCTGTCTGATTTGATTTTCAAGACCACAATTGATGCTTGCTAATTTTTTAAAGTTGTCTTATTGCTTTGAACCTCACTTCAAAAACCGAAATAAGTTTAGCAAACATTTCTTCAAGGTTCAATTTTTTTCTTGTTGTTGAGGCTACTAAAAACCTAGAGGGATTTGTGACCTTTGGTTTCCTTGACCATCCCATGAAAAATTTGGGTGATTTCTCCAACCTGCATTATAAGTATTACTATAGGGATTATTTTGAGGTCTAGAATTATTATCCAAAAAGTTTGCTTGCTCATGGAAATATTCCGAACTCATCATCCCTACTCCATTTTCATTGCAATGCATCACTGGATGTACTTGTTTAGAAAAATTCAAACCATCAATTTTTTTATTAAGAGTTTCAACCTGATGAGCCAACATAGAAACGACATCAACATCATAAATCCTGACTGCCTTCACAAGTTTTACTCTTGTAACTTGCATTGATAATTATTTAGTCGCACCTCTTCAATGAATTCTTGGGCTTCTTCCAGTGTCTTGTTATTCAAAGTTCTCCCAGCTACTGAATCAACCATCTATCTAGTTGAGGGATTCAAACCATTATAGAAAGTTTGAACTTGGAGCCACAAAGGTAACCCATGATGAGGGCAGCTTCTTAATAAATCCTTGAACCTCTCCCATGCTTCAGAAAGTGTCTCAATATCAAACTGAGCAAAGGAAGAGATGTCATTCCTCAACTTAGTTGTCTTAGCCGGCGGAAAATATTTTAACAAGAACTTCTCAGTCATTTGATCCCAAGAAGTGATAGAACCTCGTGGTAAAACATTTAACCAGAGTTTTGCCTTGCTCCTCAACGAAAACGGGAACAACCGTAAGCGTAAGGCATCATTAGTAACACCATTAATTTTGAAAGTGTCGCAAATCTCAAGAAAATTAGTCAAATGAGCATTCGGATCTTCATCTTGCAAACCATCAAACTGGACATAATATTGTACCATTTGAATTATGCTCGGCTTGATTTTCTTCTCCACAGTAATATCCTTCTCCTTTTTACCGTCTACTAAAGTTTTCTAACTTTGCTTAGCTTCTTTAACCTCTTTTCTATTTTTACGAGCAATCTTTTCAAGTTCAGAGTCATGAAGAAGTGGTCCCGACCGGTTTCCTCTAGTCATAAACCAAAAGAACATGTCAGAAGCATATAAAAGGGAAAAAAATTAAAATATAAAAAATTAAATTAAAAATGTAAATAGTAAAACAAAAAAATGGCTAAAGTAATAGAAATAAAGTTTTCCTAATATTTCAGTCCTTGACAATGGCGCCAAAAACTTGATGCAGTCGAAACTAACTAAAAATATGACTAAGGCAAGTGCAGCTATCAATTAATAGAATAGTTACGGTGAGCACAGATATCGTTCCCACGAGGACTAAAAGTACTAGTAATAGTTGTCTTCCTATTATCTAATCGATCGAATAGAGTGATTGTTTTAAACTAAATTAATAAACTAAAAGTGCGACAAAGAATAAAACAAAAAATAACAAGTGCTTTAATATCAAGAAGCAAATAATACCTAGGAAAGACTCCACCTAGATTTCATCTGCAATTATCGTTCTGAATTAAGCAATTTATTCACTTAGTATTTTGATCCGTAGAAATCCCTACATTTTGCTAATATCTCTATTCAAGCATAAAATAAACTAACTCTAGGTTGATTAATTGAAATTTCTTTCTAATTAAAACCCCTATTGTCGCATTAATTCGATCTATGGATTCCTCTATTAGATTTGACTCTAATTCGGTAGATTTATGTCGTCCTATTTCTAGGATTGCATGCAACTCCACTCAATTATGTTAGATCTACTCTTAAACAGGGTCTATTCATCATCAGATTTAAGCACATCAAACAACAATTAATATACCAGGAATACTAAATCAAAAATTAAGCACACATACTTGAGAACAAAATCTAAGTATTTATTACGTAAAATCAGAAGTCAAATGAAAGAATTCATCATAGGGTTCATCTCCCCTAGATATTTAGGAATTTAGTTCATGCTAACGAAGGAAAACATCTCAAAGATAGTATAACCGCAAGATGAAGAAAGACTCATAATAAAACCAAAAGTATTTAGAAAGAGGTCTTCAATCTTTGTGGAAATTTGCTTCAAAGACGGCTTCTATGGTGTTTCTTTAGTTGTTTTCTTGAATAATCTTTGACAACTTGGGTTTGAGGAGTGAAGGATTTTACAGAAAATTGAAAGTACTAATTCATATCACTTCATCCCCTATTTATAATACATGGAAATCTCTACTTGGATCCAACTTAAATTCTAAAAAGATAATTAGAATTAAATCTAAACAATAATTCCCTAATTGGATCCAAATTAAACTCTAAATTATAAAACCTAAAAGATAAATTAAAATTAAATATAAAAAATATAATAACAATAATAATCCTAAATATTAATCCTAAAAAATAGAGTTTAAATTTAAATAAAGTCTTATGTCCAATAAATCTCTCCCTAACTTTTCACATTCACGCTTTTTGCCCCAAATTTTCATTTTTGTCTTTGATTTAGTCCATGATCATGTGTCCAATCGTGTGGCACCTAAAATCTGCTCTTTTTGTCTGATCTTCGCTTGTTTTTCACTTCTTTCACTCCCAACTGTTTTCCTAAGTATAGAAACATGAATTTAAAGAAGTATGAACATAAAATTCATTATTTTAAATCTATTAATCATCTAAAAACACATTCAACATGTTACTTTTAGCACTTATCACAGGCTTTGAGCCGGTGAAAAATTGATGAAACTACGAAGATAATTACTTAATTAGGGAAGAGATGGTATAATCAAGGTGAAATAGTTGATGGGAAAATTTTACAAATATGTGAGGTGGTTTATGAGCCTTTTGTGTTATATATATTTCCATACTTATCTTGTGTTACTATTTTCTTGTAGGTTATCAGATACTCGTGGTTGATCGAGAAAATCTCTGGAGGTCACACTATCAAATCTCTTTTGGTAGTTGTTACTAGTTCTTGTTAGTACTTGTATATAATGGCATGTAATAGGATGGGTTTACAAGTTAGGGAAGTAAAGAACCAAGTCTATGAAACTTATTTTTATGTTAGGAAATGGTCATTTTGTATGTTTTGTGATATGAAGGAAATGAATGACATCATGTAATGGAGTGCTTATGAATGCTAAGGTTGAATTATGTATTACCTGTATTTATGAAGCCTTTTGGTCATGATATCTTGTCTTGGATTGTATTGTATAAATTGTGGTGCCTTGCATGGTACATTGGTTAGTTTTAGGAAATGATTTTGTACTTGTAATGGTAATGGAGAGTATGTTTTGGTTTGGAGATTATGTGCTTTAATGGTTAGTCTTGATGTGCAAGTTAGGTGTTTGAAATGTAGTAAAATGCAAGTAAACTTAGCTACGCACGGCTTGGGGCACGGTTTGACCCATGGTCGTGTGTCTTATTTTAATTGTAGTGCAGGGTACACGGGCAGACACACGGGTTGGGCCACGATCGTGTAGCCCTCTTCGTGTAGACACATGGTTTAATACATGACTCTTTGTACGGCATGGGTTGCAAGTCTGTAACATCACTTCGATTGAACACACGGGCGAGAGCACGTGCTGATACACGATCATGTGTCCCCTATTCGTATACACACACAGGTAGGGACACAGGCTGACACACGACCGTGTGCCCCTGTTCCATGCATTTATACATTATGTTCTACTCTTTCCAGGTTACTTTTAAATCGAGTCATTTAGTAGATACATATCTTTATAACCTCTAATGTGTATGTATTGTGTGAATGTATGATATATTATGCATATAAGATGTACATATATATATCGTTTTAAATTGTTTCCTTAAGTGCAACTGTATCGTTATCTTGTAACATTTTTGTAGTTTAGATCAGTAACGGTTACGGAATAGGGGTGTTACAGTTTCTCTCAATCTTGCTGAACAAAATTGGTTTATCAATCAAAGCAACAAACTTTCTCTCTTGCTAAAGCATGGAGCTTTGGATTTCCATAAAAGTCTATTGAGATTCCAACAGATTTGGTGAAGAGTTGTCATTCAAACTTCCAAGGTTTGGGTCTTTTTTTGGTTATTGTGTTTGGATGTTCGGTGTTGTTGGAATTGGTCGATTTTACATATGATTTGTTTCTATAAACTGTTTTTGGTTCATTGTCGTTTCAAACTGGAATTGGTTATTCTTTGTGAGATATTAAAATTTTCTTTTTATCATTTCTATAAACTGTTTATTTAGTTAATGTTCGCATTTTTTTCCCTATAAGCCTCTATTTTACATATAATCTAGAGTAATTTCCTCTGCTATAATTTATTGCTTTATAGATAGATAGATTTAACCCTACTAGTTAATTTCTTTGGTATTTTGTTCTTGTTTTTGGATGATCAAATACCATTTTCTACCTTTTTCCTTTCTGTGATAGAAATATTTACAATATTGAAAAGAAAATGAACTGATTTTTTTAGTTTGGTAGGAGTGTATATCAAGATAGCTATATGATATTAAGGTGAGACAAATGTAATTTTAATTTTACCTTAAATCAATTATCAACCACACAACAATTAACAAATTGAAAACTCAAAACTAAGTAATCTGATTGCATGGAGTTCAAGGTCCATAAAGTGCGATCCTTGTTGGACAAGGTATTTGACTGCATGCTATTGGCTAGAGTTATGAGAATGTAGCTTATTAATTCATGGTGCTCTTTTTCATGAGAAATTACACACTCCAAATAGCAGCGTATGCCTGTATAAGTTTAAGCAATTACAAAGTCTGAAGCTTTTGGATTTTTTGTTTTCTTTTCCTTGTTGCCCTCTCTTGTTTCCTATGTTTCATTTTTCATCTGTTGGAACACTTGCCAAGTAATAGGAATGATATGGTAATTAGCAAGCCATAGTTTGTGTATATGTATTATGTTTATAATATTTTCTTACGTCATAATATTATATTGATATTTGTTTAATATAAATTCCAACATAGTTTGCATATTACTATCACATTCATATTATTTTTTTGAAATCTTTATGTAGGTTTATTGCAGTATGTTAAAATAGACTGTGATTTGTGAAGTTGAAAATTCGTTAATAGTAGGAAAATTCAAAGTTCCCTACAACTTGTTCAAATCTTTGCATTATTTAGTCAAGCGCCACTTTGTTTATCTTATATTTATGTTGTTTTTTATTTTGGTTAGAATTATGTTATTGCGGATTTCCTTATGAATAATAGAATCAACAATCACCATCATCAGGAATTTAAGATGACTTTACTATTTGATGGTTGATGGTCAATAAACATTTACTATTTTTTCTCTCTCCTTAGAGTACTATGCATCTAACATCTTTCTTTGATGGTTGTATCTTTCTAATACATAATCCATCATTCAAGTTCATGTCTTGATTGACCAAAATTTTCAGTTAACAATTTAATTTTGACTTTCACATGTTTTCTCTTGATGTCTATTTGTGTGTTTGTCTTGATGTCTTGGTTGTATCTTATTCATTTTTGTTAGTACTGAAGTTGCTTGTTCTAACTAGTTGGATTATCCCAAATCCGAGTTTCTTTAGTTTCAAGCTTGTTCCTTTAAATACAACTATGAGAATTGTTTGTTTCTCTGTTCTGAGTTTATATAAAGATTGAATTACATAAGTTTGCCATTCTTAATTGATGCTGGTTTCACTACTCTATATTTAGGTTGCTAAGTAGTTTCATTAAGTGAGTTTGTATCTTGTTAACTCTTGACATTAACTCAATGAAGCACTTTAAGCATAGAAGTATATCTACATGATGACCTATTGGTGGATGAATGCACATTTCTAGGTTGTGGTGTATAAACTTGTAAATCATTAGGCTCTCTTTGACAGATTATCTATTTTGTGTTAGTCTCATGTGATGAATATCTTCTATTTTGTCCCTTTATTGTTGCCAATTGTTGAGGAAATAAATTGCAATTTTTATACCACAGAAATCAGCTGGTGGAGTTTTGTTACCCAAGTCAGCTATCAAAGATATGACTTGAAAGATGTTTTCCCAATTGCCACATGATATAAAAAAGTTCTCAGCTGGTGTTTCTATTGTCGCAAAGCATTGTGCTCCAAGTTCAATATTTTCTACAAGAGGGCTCCCAATTTTACAAGAGGAAATAATATCAGAATCCACGCCAAAGAAGGGATCTTGCGGATTTTGAAAAGTTACTTAAACAAAAATACATCAAAGGTTATTTGCGAAGAGAGTGACTAATTAGCTGAAGTTGATTGAAGGTTCTTCTAATATTTTGTCTTGAAATGAAGAATCAATTGTATTTCAAAATTGAGCAGTTGTTATTTGAAATTATAATGTTGTTGAATTGTAGCTACATTTATGTTAATAACTTATTGGAGATGATAATAATTGTTTAAATGTTAAGAAAGCTTGGTGTTCTTAAACATGCCTTCATAAAATCTTTGGGGGAAAGTATGAACTTATTAAAAATTTTAATTAATATTTTAATTTATTAGGTTTATGTTTTCTATGTTATGTTAATATTTAATATGGATTATATATTCAAATTACATTTTAAAATAATATAATATAAATATCTTAAAATCATTAATTTAAAATAAAAAAATATTTTTTTAAATAATAAAACTGTGTTAATATCTAATTACAAATATTTAATGACTATATTTAAAAATTAAAAATATAGTTTATATATTCTAATTAGATTTTATAAAGAATTAATACAAATTATTTAAAATTATTTAAAATTAATATTTCATATATTAAAATATTAACAATAAATTATAATAAGTTATTTTTTATATTCTTGTTAAAATATCATAATATTAATTAATTTAATATTATTTAAATACATATTTGTTACTTTATAATAAAATATCTAAAATAATTATTTTATTTCTCAAAAACACTTTTTAACTGCCATGATTTTCAGGTTAATGGTATTAGTTTCTAAAGAACTCTATTTTCGAAACCAAGTTCCAAATGAAGTTATTTGAAAAGCTTTGTTTTAAGTTACGAGACTGTTCTCAAAATATGATTTTGAAAATACGATTTTAAGTTTAATTTTGTGCGAGCTCCTAAACAACTTGATGTTTTTAAGAATGTTTTTAAGTAACGGTTTTAATAAGTTGTGTATCAACCAAGCTCCCTATGTGAGCTCTTTGTGATAATAAGCTATGTATCAGCCAAGCTCCCTATACGAGCTCTCTGTGATAAGGTTTCGCTCCTTAGCAAGCCTAGCTGTATATATGAGCTTTTTGTATGTCTCACTCTGCGTGCTCCTCTATGAGCTAGGTTGGGTATATCATATCCAGGGATTTAAATAGCGGTCGGATAGCGAAATAGCAGCCGCTATATAGCGGTAGCGGTACCGTCCGAAACCGTTATTGTCGAAAATAGTGGTGTGAAGCAGAATCACACCAATAGCGGTGGATCACGGCCGCAATTTAACGGGTAAAGGCCAATTGCGGTAATAACGGGCCGCTATTCTCGCTATTGTTCCATTATGATAAAATTAAAAAAAATAATATAATTTAAATTATATGATTTTATCTATTTAATGATTTTAGTTAATATAAAATTCACGACCGTAATATCCGCAGTGACCGCAATAGCGTTCATTATATCCGCAATCGCGATAAACGCAACGCAACCGAAAACAGGGCTGCAACCTCAATTTAAATCCCTGATCATATCCAACGAGACTTCTGTGACCGAACCGGTCTTGCGACCAAAGGTGGACCCTGTTCGTGTCTTCTGTTTAGCTCTATGAGCTTTCTATATGTCTCACTCTACCTGCTCCACTGCGAGCTAGGTTGGATATATCATATCCAACGGGACAAAGATAACGAACCAATTTTGCGACCTAAGGCAAACATTGTTTGTAAGTGTGAACCGGTCTTGCGATCTAAGGCAGACCCTGTTCAAAGAAAAGTATTTTCTGAAAAATATGTGCAAGCTGGCTTTGCGACTTAAGGCGAACCCAGACTCGGGTTTTTTTATTGTTAAACGAAATAGACCTCGCGATTTAAGGCGAGCCTTGTTAAGCATGTTTTGAGAAAAGGCTAATAAAATGTTCGAATTGTTTTCCAAACTTATGTTTTCTGACAGGATGTGAGAACCGCGAACCCAGCACGCGAAACATTTTGGAAGATTAAAGTTTCTTTCTATTTTTAAAACTTCGTTTTTAAAACATATTCTGTCGGTTACAAATGGACATCGAAATAAAAAACATAAAATCTGATGTTTATGTCAGACAAGGAGGGTAGTTAAGTTCTATTCAACTGCAAACTTAGACAAAGCCATAGCTATATAAATTCTTAATACACAACATCTCAAATCATTTCTTGTTGTGAAGGAATAGGAGTAGGGTTCTCAATTATCTGACTTGATTGGCTAGGAGAGACTGCCATATAATAATTGAGAAGAGGCTTAACCTTTTCAGTAGTGACAATAATTCCCCAAAACATGAAACGATATATAACCACCATGCTAGACAAGATTGCAAGATCAACCCATTTAGAGTATCCCATATCAACTTGCCAGTAGTTTCTCAAGACTTCATCACCAGAAATGGTAGGAGGTCCCCCAGCTTGATCGTTGTTGAAACTCAATCCTGTATATTCATTTTTGTAGAATCCTTGATTTGTATACGTGTGAAATGCGATGTAGTACATGGGGTACTTCCAAATTGGGTCAGGGAGGTCGTCAGGCAACCGGAAGAAACCGCCATTTAAAAGCATTATCCCTTGGATACCAGCTCCTGTAATGATTCCCATGAGATAATTTGGCACAATGCTTGCAACAGTCATCATTATGCTCTCGACCACCGTCATGCTAGCGAAGAGCATTAAGACAAAGAAGATAAAGTGATCAACACTCTTCTGAAGTCCAACCAGGTAATAGGCTAGTGCTCCTGGGATTAAAGAGACTATAAACAAGTAGGGGATGGATGACATTGTGTTTCCAATGACAAATGCTCCAACCCCATAATGTCCATTCATTCTTTCCCGACCAAAGATCTGATTTTGATGAAAGGGGAGAAAAAGAAAGTCAAAAACTAATGAACCATGTACATAATGGTGAAGAAATTGAAAAAAAGAACAATAGTACCTTCATGTCTTCAACAAAAGAAGGGAATCCTCCGATTGCCATGAAAGTCAAGAATGACGAAATAAACGAGAGCATGGATCCTCTAGACTGAAAATCCCAAAGTTTTGATTATCGGTTTATATTATCTTTACTAGAGCATGGAATAGTTTCTAGTATGTCATCAAGTTACCTGAATTGAACTGTAGGAGGAGCCAATATCATGGAAGATAGTCCCAATACATAAACATAATGCACAGTACATTACAAAGCGAAGCACGTAGTAGCCGAAATCACGATGCATATTAGTAAAAGATCTCTTCGTAAGAACAATGCATTGGGTAATGAAGCTAGCTTGGCTTCCCTTCTTCCCTAGAGGCCCTCCTTTCTGTAAGTAAAGAACCTTACTAGTTGGAGTAATAGGCTTTTTTTAGGTTTAAGTATCTGTAAGACTTAAGTTTAAATTAAGCATACTTGTTGGGATATCTTTAATACATTCTGCTGAACTTCCTTGAATATCTCTGATGACTTGTAAGACTTGACAAGTGTGTTGATGATTTCCTCTGTGTTATTGGTACCTATTCCTTGCTCTACTTCCTAATCAACATCAATAAGCAAATTAAAAAATTGCTAATTAACATATCAATTGCATAGTTTATACTTTGAGTGTAGCAGATACTTACCTCATCAAAGTCTTTGTTGATGGTTCTCAGATAATGATCTGATGGGTTCTTTAAAGGTGGACAAGGGAAGCCATTTGTAGCAAAATGCTAGAAACAAGTTTAGTTTGCAAAAGAAAAAAAAAAAATCAACACTCATAATTATTTTCCAATTTGCACGAATATTTGAAAGATATATGTATGCATACCATCTCAGCCATTGAAACGGGACCAAAATAGACTGTTTTGCCAGCAGAGAGAAGGTAAAGATAATCGAAAAGCTCAAAAACTTCACCGCTAGGTTGATGAATGGATGCAATTACAGTCCTTCTATGTTGGCGAGCTAGCCTCACAATTCGATTCATAACATGGTAGGATGCTGCACTATCTAGTCCACTAGTGGGCTCGTCAAGGAAGAGAAGCTTGGGCCATGTTAAGAGCTCAATACAAATGCTAACTCTCCGCTTTTGTCCTCCACTAAGTCCTTTGCTGCTCCAGCCTCCGATTCTAGTGTCCATGGAATCTTGCAACCCCATTTCTCTGATTGTCATCTCAGCTCTTTCTTTCTTTTCAGATACTGACATGGAATCGGGCAGCTGAAGCTGTGCTGAGTAGAAAACAGCTTCCCTTACTGTAAGCGTTGTCATTAGAGAATCATCTTGAGTAACATAAGCCTGATATTGAACATTAAAAAAACGGTGGTGTATTATATAATTATTTTTCAGGATTTAACCAAACAATATATTTGATACTTTATTTCCTTTATTTTCTTCTAATAATTTCCATACCGAAGTTCCAAAAGCAAGTGTTTCCTTGCGGCCATTAATTAGGATCTCCCCAGTTTGATTCATACGCGAACTTAGCAGCCTTCCTGCCAATCAAACATTCTTTTATCATTTCAACAGAAAGAAGCAGTTTGCAAACAAAGTTGAATTGAATCCTGTGTGTTGATCTGATGATTAAAGATATTTATTATTCCAGATATGATTCAGATTTAAATCACCCTAATTTAAAAGAAAGAAGCAGTTTAATGGAATTATGTAAAAGTCATTTTAACATTAATTATTTTAAAACTTTAGGAGACAAGTGTGATCCATGACCTTAACATTTTACTTTTGGTACACATCCATATCTTTTTAAATAAAATATTGTTCTTACTATCCGTGGGAGGGGCTTGGTGGATCCTTTTCCAATTCTTGCTCAAGTTTTCTCAACTTTTGAAATGATTCACATTTAAATAATAATAAAAGTTTTGACTTTTCTAAATTTATAATTTATTTATTTATTGCCGGCCCCCTATAAAATTCTTGATTTATTATTCAATAAGATATTATTTTATTTTTAAATTTAGAGTATCAGTTACTTTTGTTTGTTTTAGGTTATATTTTAGTATTTATATTTGAAATATTACGTTTTAATTACATATGTTATCGTATTATAATATTTTAGTCATTAGCATTTAATTATCATTAACAGTATAACGGTAAGTTGACGTGCTACGTTAAATCATCATTTTAAACGAAAATTTTAGATTAAATTCTACAATTAATTTCTATTATTTTTGTTTTGAGTAATTTAATTTTTTGTTTTATGTTTTTTAACTTTCTTTTTTTTTTCCATTCTCTTCTCCCTCTAATTTTCTCCCTTCTCCATTTATTTTAACATAGTTTTTCTATGTTTTTTATTTGTTAAAACTAGTCCCTATACTTTAGTTTTTCTTTGAACAATTTAATTTTTTATTTCTTTATTTGTTAAAGCCAAATATCTTTGATTACATAGAAAACATAAAAAAATACGTTACAAGAAATGGAGAAGGGAGGAAAATAGAGAGAGAAACAAAAGAGAATGAAAAATAAAGAAAAAAATTAAAAGAACATAAAAGAAAAGAATTAAATTGCTCAAAATGAAAAAGTATAGGGACAAATTGTATAATTTAACCTAAAATTTTCGTTTAAAATGATGATTTTACGTGTTAGGTCAGTTTACCGTTACACTGTTAACACAATTAATAACTCAATGACTAAAATGTTACAATATGATAACGTAAGTGACTAAAACGTAACATTTAAAACATAAGTGACTAAAATGTAACTTGAGACAAACAAAAATGATTATTTTGGTAGTTTATCCTTAAATTTATACACACAAACAAATATGACTAGATCGATAAAAGTATCATGATACTTTTTATACTAAAAATAAGATTACATTTTATTTCATTTACTCAAGAAATGAGAAACTTAATTATTGTATGTTAGATTAAAAAATAAATTGAAAGTTTCTATTGAAAATTCCACTATCTCTACTATTAAAAACTAGTATAAAGGACAAAATAACTAGACAATTACGTATATGTGTCACATGTACTTCATGTTGACGTATAAAGATCAATCTTAAATAATAAAAATGAATAAAATTTTTAATAAAAATCAATTTATTTTTTAATAAAGATATATAAACTAATTTACCTTTATTAAACCGCATAAATAAATCCATATTAAATTTACCCACTATATCATATCTCTATCTGTTTTAAGGTTTGAGAGCTGACGATCCCATCAACAATTCCCATTGGCTAGTGGCTATGGTGAAGCGGTTCTGACGGGTTATGTATCAATAAAAGTTTGTTTTCGAAATTATATATGAAAATGGGTCAAAGTGAAAAAAAATTATAGGAAATAGGTTAATTTTACAAAAACGCATCTACGTGACGATGTTCTCAAGGGGAATTTCAAAAAAAAAAAGGCTTCCAAGTGAAAACACTTTTTCTTGATTGAGACAAAAACACCTTTACGTCAGAGCGTTTTTCAAATTAATGTCCATGTGGACATGTTTTCCAGTGTGTTTTTTTGTAAAGTGCTTCCACGTAAGAGAGTTTTTGTCTGAGTCAAGGAAAAGTGCTTTTACGTGGAAACGCTTTCTGAAATTCTCCCTGAAAACGTCGCCACGTAAGCGTGTTTTTGCAAAATTAGCCTATTCCCGTAATTTTTTTCACTTTAACTTATTTCCGTAAATAATTTCATAAATGAGCTTACGTAAACCCGTTTCTTACACAAACTTTTTGTATGTTTACTATTTATCTTGGACCAGAAGTTGTGAAAAACTAGTCGAAGTTGTGGAAAAGGGAAGCAAAAATGTAAAGATATATATGACCTGCCAGTGTATCAAGAAGAGTTGACTTGCCACACCCTGAAGGTCCCATGATGCCTAACACCTCCCCGGGCTCAGCATATCCTGTGAGCCCTTGTAAGATCGCCCTGCCTCCCTTTCTCCCCCTAGAAACAGTCACCCAAAGGTCAGCCCATGTCAAGAAAACGCCATCACCTGCTTCCATCTCAATCCTGAAAGACGCCACTTCATTGCAGGAACCGACTTGTCCAGAAACCATGCTTTGAATCTCCAAGTTGTCATTCTCAGCTGCTTCAGGGCAATGGTTTTGAGATGACATGCTGAATACTGGAGTAAGCTAATGAATGAGAAGAGATTCAGTGAAGCTACTGCCCATCCTTAATTATGAATCATTCTTTTTTTTTTATGGTGATGGTGATGTATTTATGTTTTCGTATCCGTGAAGATGATTCCAACTAAAGAATAGATATTCTGGAAAATAGTATAATAGTATAGTAGCACACAAATGTAGAATGGGAGATTATAGGTTAAAATTAATCAGGAATCCCTATAGAGAAGTACATTTTAATTGTTTTCAAATTAATAGAAATATTTAAGTCTTTGCAAAGTTTGAAATGAATTAGTTTAATATATAAGTTCTGCAAGTGTGAAACGTTAAGCAATAAGCCAATTATATTGATTCCATGAAAGAGTAAGCTGCGCAAGTTTGAATTTTGAGACCTCATTTAAAAAGAATTATATAAAATTGTGATTTCACTTTATCTCTATCTCTTTTAAGTAAAGAAATGACAAATCAGATTTTTCCTCTTCATTTTCAGCTTTTTACTACTGAAAAATTCAAATTCAACTAAAAATATTAAAAATCACGAAGAAAAATTTGATTGTCATTCCCTTATTAGAAAGGGATAAGGATGATGTGGAATCACAATTTCAAGGTTACACGTGGATAAAATCACCCCAAAATCTTTTTCATCCATCCCAAACTCTTGAGCAAAATCCTATTCGTTTCGAAAAACTCGATAAAAAATTTAAAATTTAAATTAAATAGTTCGAGTTATTTGAGTTAATTGAGTTATTCGGATCAACTCGAATAAAAAATCAAATTTTTTGGTTTAATTCGAATATGAATTACACAATTCAAGTTATTCGAAAATTCGAATAAAAAAAAGCAAAACTACATCGTTTTAATAAATTTTTTCCTTTTCTAAAGTTAAAACTCAAAATCAGTAAATTAAAAGAGGATAAATCCCAAACTCTGGTTTAATAAGCAATTGTATACATAAACTTTGATTTTGTATAATTTTATACATGAAATTTTGATTTGATCAAATCCATGCAAATTATTAATACAATTATTGATATAACATTATTTTATGTTTATATATTGCATACATAAATAATTATATGTATCCAATATAAACATAAATTGATGTATTTGTTTCTTTAAATGTGTATGATTAAATCAAAATTAAAGTTTTAAGTATACATTTGAATCTCATTTAGAGTTTCACATGTATAATTGCACCAAATTAAAGTTCATGTATCAATTGCACATTAAATCAAAGTTCATGTATAATTTTGAGATATATTTCAATTAAAAGGCAAAATGATGTCGTTTTGATAAATGTTTACTCATTAAGTTAAAAGACAAAACCATTATATTATTTATGTAGTTAAATAATATTTACTTCGTCTATTAGTTAAATAATTGGTCCATATAAACACAACATTGAATATAAATAATAGATTTGTTAACTTGACTCGACTTGACTCGAAAATTTTTGACTCGATTCAAAAAAATTTCAAATTGAGTTCGGTTTCTAAAATAGGATTCGTCAACTCGACTAACTTGACATTTTTTACTTGATTTGACTCGACTCGATTGAATACTCACCCCTAATTTCATCTATAATTAGGACTAGTTTAACATTGCTTTTGAGAAGTGCTTTAAAAAAATGATTTTGAGTAATACTTTTGAAAATTTTGGTTTAATATTTAAATGTTTAGTATTGCTGTCAAAAAGTACTTTTGAGAAATAAAATGTCCATTTTAGACATAGTGTTATAGAGTAATAGATAAACATTTAAATAATATTCAAATTAGTTAATATTATGATATTTTAATAAGAATATAGAAAATAATTTATTATAATTTATTGTTAATATTTTACTATATGAAAATAAATTTTGAATATTCTTTAAGCAATTAACCAGAGAAGGGAAAATATCATATGTTAGAGAGGTGAAAACGTAACTAAGTTGTTAAAAGTGTTTTTGAGATAGAAAAGCTAAAAAAATTAACTTCTCCATTAGGGGAAAATGCTTTTGAAAAGCTAAAAATTTCCTTCAAAGATTGCTTATTTAGCATTTCTTTTGCTTCAAAAATGCTTTTCATGTAAAAAAATATTTTTAAAAAACCCTACTAAACAAAACTTCAATATGTTCCTATCTCTGACAATGAGGATGTTTGGGATAGAGGTGTTCAGGGTATGCTAAATTGCAATTTTTATACCACAGAAATCAGCTGGTAGAGTTTTGTTGCCCAAGTCAACTGTCAAAGATATGACTTGAAAGATGTTTTCCCAATTGCCACATGATATAAAAAAGTTCTCAGCTGGTGTTTCTATTGTCGCAAAGCATTGTGCTCCAAGTTCAATATTTTCTACAAGAGGGCTCCCAATTTTACAAGAGGAAATAATATCAGAATCCACGCCAAAGAAGGGATCTTGCGGATTTTGAAAAGTTACTTAAACAAAAATACATCAAAGGTTATTTGCGAAGAGAGTGACTAATTAGCTGAAGTTGATTGAAGGTTCTTCTAATATTTTGTCTTGAAATGAAGAATCAATTGTATTTCAAAATTGAGCAGTTGTTATTTGAAATTATAATGTTGTTGAATTGTAGCTACATTTATGTTAGTAACTTATTGGAGATGATAATAATTGTTTAAATGTTAAGAAAGCTTGGTGTTCTTAAACATGCCTTCATAAAATCTTTGGGGGAAAGTATGAACTTATTAAAAATTTTAATTAATATTTTAATTTATTAGGTTTATGTTTTCTATGTTATGTTAATATTTAATATGGATTATATATTCAAATTACATTTTAAAATAATATAATATAAATATCTTAAAATCATTAATTTAAAATAAAAAAATATTTTTTTAAATAATAAAACTGTGTTAATATCTAATTACAAATATTTAATGACTATATTTAAAAATTAAAAATATAGTTTATATATTCTAATTAGATTTTATAAAGAATTAATACAAATTATTTAAAATTATTTAAAATTAATATTTCATATATTAAAATATTAACAATAAGTTATAATAAGTTATTTTTTATATTCTTTTTAAAATATCATAATATTAATTAATTTAACATTATTTAAATACATATTTTTTACTTTATAATAAAATGTCTAAAATAATTATTTTATTTCTCAAAAACACTTTTTTACTGCCATGATTTTCAGGTTAATGGTATTAGTTTCTAAAGAACTCTATTTTCGAAACCAAGTTCCAAATGAAGTTATTTGAAAAGCTCTGTTTTAAGTTACGAGACTGTTCTCAAAATATGATTTTGAAAATACGATTTTAAGTTTAATTTTGTGCGAGCTCCTAAACAACTTGATGTTTTTAAGAATGTTTTTAAGTAACGGTTTTAATAAGTTGTGTATCAACCAAGCTCCCTATGTGAGCTCTTTGTGATAATAAGCTATGTATCAGCCAAGCTCCCTATACGAGCTCTCTGTGATAAGGTTTCGCTCCTTAGCAAGCCTAGCTGTATATATGAGCTTTTTGTATGTCTCACTCTGCGTGCTCCTCTATGAGCTAGGTTGGGTATATCATATCCAGGGATTTAAATAGCGGTCGGATAGCGAAATAGCAGCCGCTATATAGCGGTAGCGGTACCGTCCGAAACCGTTATTGTCGAAAATAGTGGTGTGAAGCAGAATCACACCAATAGCGGTGGATCACGGCCGCAATTTAACGGGTAAAGGCCAATTGCGGTAATAACGGGCCGCTATTCTCGCTATTGTTCCATTATGATAAAATTAAAAAAAATAATATAATTTAAATTATATGATTTTATCTATTTAATGATTTTAGTTAATATAAAATTCACGACCGTAATATCCGCAGTGACCGCAATAGCGTTCATTATATCCGCAATCGCGATAAACGCAACGCAACCGAAAACAGGGCTGCAACCTCAATTTAAATCCCTGATCATATCCAACGAGACTTCTGTGACCGAACCGGTCTTGCGACCAAAGGTGGACCCTGTTCGTGTCTTCTGTTTAGCTCTATGAGCTTTCTATATGTCTCACTCTACCTGCTCCACTGCGAGCTAGGTTGGATATATCATATCCAACGGGACAAAGATAACGAACCAATTTTGCGACCTAAGGCAAACATTGTTTGTAAGTGTGAACCGGTCTTGCGATCTAAGGCAGACCCTGTTCAAAGAAAAGTATTTTCTGAAAAATATGTGCAAGCTGGCTTTGCGACTTAAGGCGAACCCAGACTCGGGTTTTTTTATTGTTAAACGAAATAGACCTCGCGATTTAAGGCGAGCCTTGTTAAGCATGTTTTGAGAAAAGGCTAATAAAATGTTCGAATTGTTTTCCAAACTTATGTTTTCTGACAGGATGTGAGAACCGCGAACCCAGCACGCGAAACATTTTGGAAGATTAAAGTTTCTTTCTATTTTTAAAACTTCGTTTTTAAAACATATTCTGTCGGTTACAAATGGACATCGAAATAAAAAACATAAAATCTGATGTTTATGTCAGACAAGGAGGGTAGTTAAGTTCTATTCAACTGCAAACTTAGACAAAGCCATAGCTATATAAATTCTTAATACACAACATCTCAAATCATTTCTTGTTGTGAAGGAATAGGAGTAGGGTTCTCAATTATCTGACTTGATTGGCTAGGAGAGACTGCCATATAATAATTGAGAAGAGGCTTAACCTTTTCAGTAGTGACAATAATTCCCCAAAACATGAAACGATATATAACCACCATGCTAGACAAGATTGCAAGATCAACCCATTTAGAGTATCCCATATCAACTTGCCAGTAGTTTCTCAAGACTTCATCACCAGAAATGGTAGGAGGTCCCCCAGCTTGATCGTTGTTGAAACTCAATCCTGTATATTCATTTTTGTAGAATCCTTGATTTGTATACGTGTGAAATGCGATGTAGTACATGGGGTACTTCCAAATTGGGTCAGGGAGGTCGTCAGGCAACCGGAAGAAACCGCCATTTAAAAGCATTATCCCTTGGATACCAGCTCCTGTAATGATTCCCATGAGATAATTTGGCACAATGCTTGCAACAGTCATCATTATGCTCTCGACCACCGTCATGCTAGCGAAGAGCATTAAGACAAAGAAGATAAAGTGATCAACACTCTTCTGAAGTCCAACCAGGTAATAGGCTAGTGCTCCTGGGATTAAAGAGACTATAAACAAGTAGGGGATGGATGACATTGTGTTTCCAATGACAAATGCTCCAACCCCATAATGTCCATTCATTCTTTCCCGACCAAAGATCTGATTTTGATGAAAGGGGAGAAAAAGAAAGTCAAAAACTAATGAACCATGTACATAATGGTGAAGAAATTGAAAAAAAGAACAATAGTACCTTCATGTCTTCAACAAAAGAAGGGAATCCTCCGATTGCCATGAAAGTCAAGAATGACGAAATAAACGAGAGCATGGATCCTCTAGACTGAAAATCCCAAAGTTTTGATTATCGGTTTATATTATCTTTACTAGAGCATGGAATAGTTTCTAGTATGTCATCAAGTTACCTGAATTGAACTGTAGGAGGAGCCAATATCATGGAAGATAGTCCCAATACATAAACATAATGCACAGTACATTACAAAGCGAAGCACGTAGTAGCCGAAATCACGATGCATATTAGTAAAAGATCTCTTCGTAAGAACAATGCATTGGGTAATGAAGCTAGCTTGGCTTCCCTTCTTCCCTAGAGGCCCTCCTTTCTGTAAGTAAAGAACCTTACTAGTTGGAGTAATAGGCTTTTTTTAGGTTTAAGTATCTGTAAGACTTAAGTTTAAATTAAGCATACTTGTTGGGATATCTTTAATACATTCTGCTGAACTTCCTTGAATATCTCTGATGACTTGTAAGACTTGACAAGTGTGTTGATGATTTCCTCTGTGTTATTGGTACCTATTCCTTGCTCTACTTCCTAATCAACATCAATAAGCAAATTAAAAAATTGCTAATTAACATATCAATTGCATAGTTTATACTTTGAGTGTAGCAGATACTTACCTCATCAAAGTCTTTGTTGATGGTTCTCAGATAATGATCTGATGGGTTCTTTAAAGGTGGACAAGGGAAGCCATTTGTAGCAAAATGCTAGAAACAAGTTTAGTTTGCAAAAGAAAAAAAAAAAATCAACACTCATAATTATTTTCCAATTTGCACGAATATTTGAAAGATATATGTATGCATACCATCTCAGCCATTGAAACGGGACCAAAATAGACTGTTTTGCCAGCAGAGAGAAGGTAAAGATAATCGAAAAGCTCAAAAACTTCACCGCTAGGTTGATGAATGGATGCAATTACAGTCCTTCTATGTTGGCGAGCTAGCTTCACCATTCGATTCATAACATGGTAGGATGCTGCACTATCTAGTCCACTAGTGGGCTCGTCAAGGAAGAGAAGCTTGGGCCATGTTAAGAGCTCAATACAAATGCTAACTCTCCGCTTTTGTCCTCCACTAAGTCCTTTGCTGCTCCAGCCTCCGATTCTAGTGTCCATGGAATCTTGCAACCCCATTTCTCTGATTGTCATCTCAGCTCTTTCTTTCTTTTCTGATACTGACATGGAATCCGGCAGCTGAAGCTGTGCTGAGTAGAAAACAGCTTCCCTTACAGTAAGCGTTGTCACTAGAGCATCATCTTGTGTAACATAAGCCTAATATTGATTATTAAAAGGGCGTTGGTTAGTAATTTTCTTAGCCATGCTTTGATCAAACTGATAACTCCCAAGTTGTTTCATTTAAATACCATAATATTAATAATAATCATAATAATAATTTCCATACCGAAGTTCCAAAAGCAAGTGTTGCCTTGCGACCATTAACTAGGATCTCCCCTGCTTGATGCATACGCGAACTTAGTATTCTTCCTGCCAATCCAACACTTTTTATCATTTTATCATCCAATCTAAACTTTACTAATAATAATAAAAAGAAGCAATTCCCACACAAAGTTTAATGGAATTATGTAGCATGATATAACATTAATTAGTAGAATATTTGGAAAAAATAATGACTTTTTTGAAACTTCAATTTTATAAAAAATACTTTTAATTTTATATTTATTTTTTTCATCTTTTTTAATTTTAAAATTTGTGTTTTTTGTCAAATCATCATAAAATGAATGAAAAATTAACTATTATTAATTTTAGTGACATGATATACATGTGAGTGACATGACATACATGTGGATGATATATCAACATTTAATTAATTTTTTTAATTTTAAAAAATACTAAAAACGTTTTTTATAATTTTTATACTTTCTTAATAATTTTTAAAAATAAAATGTGGCAATCCATGTTTATTTCACATCAACAAAGTTAAAAAACTTTAATTTTTTTATTAATTTTAAAGTGATTTGACAAAACACATAAGTTAAAGGCTCAAAAAATGTTTCAGCAAAAAAAAAAACTCTAAAAATGAAAAACTAAACTAATTTTTTTTTTTTGTAAAATTAGAGGGTGAAATAAATAATTATGCCTATTTTAGAATCTCATGCCAATATTGCTGGATGTAAACAGCGACGTGGGGAGGAGCATGTCGGATCCTTTTAGTATTCTTTCTCAATTTTTTTTTTTATACTTTTTGACATATTCATAGTTAAAGAAATAATAAAAACGATTTGGCTTCTCCAAATATGACTGAATCATATTATTTGTCGTAAGGCTTGAAAAGTGACCGATCCCATCGACAATTCCCATTGGGTAGTGGCTATGATCTACCCATTCTAAAACATAAACTTCAACCCCAAGTGGTCAAAGACTAGTCAAAGTGATGGACTTGGCAATGGAAGAAACCCCTTTTGGAAAATGAAAATAAAAACAAGGGAAGCAAAGATGTGAAGATATATGACCTGCCAGTGTATCAAGAAGGGTTGACTTGCCACACCCTGAAGGTCCCATGATGGCTAACATCGTCCCTGGCTGAGCATACCCAGTGAGCCCTTGTAAGATCGCCTTGCTTCCCTTTCTTCCCTTAGAAACACTCACCCAAAGATCAGTCCATGTCAAGAAAACGCCATTACCTGCTTCCATCTCAATCCTGAAAGACGGTGCTTCATTGTAGGAACCGGCTCGTCCAGAAACCATGCTTTCAATCTCCAAGTTGTCATTCTCTGCTGCTTCAGGCTGATGGTTTTGAGATGAATGTTCGGGGCTTGACCCCGGCGTCCATGTTGGGACGATGACTGAGGAATCCATGCTGAATAGCAGAACTAAGTTAATGAATCAGAAGATATTGAGTGAAGCAACAGGCGATCCGATTGTTTTATAGCGATGGTGATGCTTTTATGCTTACTAGGAATATATTTTTGTAAAATATTATATCTTTATATGGTGGTAGTGTAGCACTGCCATTGGCAGACAATTGTAGAATTGGTGACTGTAGGTTAAAAGTAAACGGGGATCCCATCGAGAACCACATTTTAATTAATTTTAGTTAATAAAAGATTTTATAAGTTTTACGTTAAGCATGTTTTATTGATGCGGTGAATTAGCAAGTTGGGCAACCTGAATTTTAAGACAACAAAAATTAAATTGGTGAGGTGAAAAACGTGGATAAAATCAACCCGAAGTTTGGTTCCGGTATAACGTAGATAATATCAACATCACATATATAATAAAAATATTTACATATTATTTATTATTATTATAAAAAAATTAATTTCAATTAAAAGTGATCTAATTTGATCAGCTCGTTAAGTTTTAATTAGGGTGTCAGTTGGACAGATTTCGCAGGGTTTGTTCTACTTCGCATCCAATTGGACGAGAATGAGTATAGGTTTCGTGGGTTGTGAAGCAGGGATGGGGACAAAAATTAGATCCGCTGTGGATGGTAAGGCAAGTGTGGGTATGACCTTGTACCCACTTCATGACCTTGTACCCACTTCATTCCTACCCGTCCTACCCTATCCCCGTCTACCCAGCATCATCCTTGCCCGTCCCACATAATATAATAAACAATATTTAAAAAATAAACATTTATAAAAATTTAATTTTGATAAGAGTACTCAACTCACATTCACTATTTTTTTTAAAAAGAGAGTACTCCACAATTTCTCATCCAATTTTGACACACCTTACTCTTTCATTTCCTCACTTATAAATATATTATATGAAGTGAGTCACGGGGTGGGTATAGTGGAGATTAGGTGGGTTTGGGGATCCACGTGAGTGGTGGCGCGAAGATGGTTTTAGTCTTGCGGATCGTAGGGCAGAGATGATTTTGAGTTTTGTACTTGTAGTAGGTCACGGGGCGAGAATGGAGATGAAAATTCTTGGCGAGTTTCAATTATCAAATAAAATATAGATCAATTATGTATAGATAGTAACTAATTTTTAATTGATGATGAGCTGATTAGAAATTAATGTTAATGTGTAAAAAGTTATATATTATGGTTATGGTTTTCAAATTACACATTTGTCACTTTTTTGACATCTCATCATCAAAAAAGAAAGAGTCACTTTTCTAAAATACTTGTGTGTTATTTTGAAATATCAAAACCACAATATTTCAAGATCTTAAGTTATCAATGGATTTAAGTACGTTTTTGCATCTAGTTTTTTTTTAACTTGTTCTTGGTGATTTGACATGACATATACTAGTTTATGGTTCTAAATTTTATATTTGATTTTTACGATTGTTAAAAATAATATTCGAACCTCGTCATATCAAATCATTGAAAATAAATTATTATTTTTAATTAATTATGCACCGAAGTTATGAAGGATTTATTATTCGATTACTAGAAGAACTGAAAACATGATAACTGGTATTCTATAATAAATATCAACAATGTATCGAGTATAATTAAATTCGTTAGTAACGAAATTTAAATTAGATGGAGTGTGGAGAGCAAGAGAAATATGAATGCAATAGGAGCGATAGACAATTACCAAGAGATGGATAAAATACTAGCCAAGAAGGTGACACAAATGTTGAAATGGAAGCAGTATTGGCTCTAAGCAGGCCTAGGTCTTGGAAAGATTGTCTCATCGGGATAGGCCTGCAAGCCAATGATAAAATAGAGACATCAACTAGAGTTGAAGACGACGATGACTTGGACTTACTTGATGAAAATATTGTGAGGTCTTTGGTGAATGGCATCCCGACAATAGATTTCTCTAAACGGGTTAATAAATTGCTTATCAAAGACATGGAACATACGGTCGTAACCAAGCTTTTAGGAAGAAGTATTAGGTTTACAACTTTATATAACAAAATTTATTCTTTATCGCGACCGACTCAACCGTTTTGATTAATGGATATCGAGAACGATTATTATTTGGCTAAGTTTCAAAGCCCTGGGGATTTTGAAAGGGTGTTATGTTAGTGGCCCTAGAGAGTTTATGGACAGTACCTAACTGTTAAACCGTGGAGCATGGATTTTAACCCTTCGCAGCCATACCAGAATATGTTCATGGCTTGGATCCACCTTCTGGGATTACCTGGGCATATGTATAAAAGGAAGATATTTTGGGAAATAGGGGGAATGATAAGAAGGGTTGCAAAACAAGATTTCAACACCAACAATGGTGTATGCTGTAGATTCACAAGAATGGCAGTTTATGTCAACTTTGGAAAGGCCTTTATATCCTAGGTTTTGATCAATGGTGTTTTGCTGAGGATCGAGTACGAGTATCTCCCCACAGTGTTCTTTTCTTGTGGACATTACCGACATATGCAAGTTTCGCGGGGAAAAAGGGTCTCAAGGGACGGGGCTTGAACAGGGCAACGAAGAAACTATGACAAACTCTAATACTTATGGCCCAAGGATGCTCGTTGAGAAGAGGAGTCAGTGTTGGTCGAAAGAGGGCAAGGCCACTAGCGACACAAACAAAGAAAAGATGCAAGATAACATTCAGTTTCAACCTCTAGAAACCTTAAATGAGGAGATGGGCCTCAAGAGATTGGGCCACGAGTGAGAAATAATATGGGTCAAAAGGGGTTAAGGTTTTCAGTAGAACGGATAAATGTTAGACCAAGCTCATCTAATGTGGGCCAAAATCAACAGTTGCCTAGTAAGGATTTTATGACCCACTTGGACCTCAACCAGGCGAAGCAGGCCAAAAACAAAGGGCCCAACGCACTTTTTAAAGAAAAGAAGTATGGTCTCAGTTTAGAGAAAGGAGGCCAACCAGGCCTGAAGCAACTTGAATCTAAGGCAAGCAAAGATGAGGGCACCAACTTAGTAAACAGTGGCGCTTGGGGAGGGCCACGAGCATCGATAACTCTGATGGCACTAAGATCAAAGGAGATTCCGGTAATGTACGTAAGGGCAAACAAAGGGTCTAATAGGCCGCAAAAGGAGGAGATTTTAAGGAAGACCCATGGCGCAACATTCGCAGCAAGCCTCGCTTCGTATTCTAGTCAATCGTTCAATGCTGAAAACCTGGTGGAGCTTGCGGTGACCCCAACTTATGGTATTTTAGACTTAAACAAACACTTAGTAGTTATGTTCAAAGAAAACGCTGCTTCCGGAGGAGAGCAAGATATGCGGCCAAAACTAAAGAGTGATATAGGACAACAAGGAAGTGTTTCCAATTTGCTCACCAGTGGGAGTAAATTGAATGGGAGTAATAAGAGGAAAAAACTTAAAAGAATAATACGGGATAAAGGAAGCCCTTTTAAAGTCTCTTCTCATCGGGTGCCATTGGCAAAATCGGTCTCTAATATGGTTGAATTGCTACTAGATTAGTTTTGGCAAGGTTTATTACGAAAAGCAAACGAGGAAGTGGGCATGAATGAGGAAAGCTAAGATGCTTTACAACAATAAAAATAAATTTGGTATTATATCCCTAATTTTTTTTAAATTTTTTATGATGAATTCTAATTTATCATTATTTGTTTGGAACTGTCATCGATGTGCAAATGTTAAATTTCCACACATTTTTAGAGAATATAATATGGACTTTAGATCAAATATTGTTAGCATTTTGGAACCAAAAGTTAGTGGAGATAGGATGGATGAAATAATTTCTAAATTAAGGTTCCATTACTCTTATTGAGTAGAAGCGAGAGGTTTCTCAAGAGGAATTCGGATCGGTTGGAAGGACATGGCCTTGAAGTGATCCAAAATCATCCTTAGTTTATTTTTTTGAAAGTGTATAGTGGAGGGCTCATGCAACCCATACTAGTTGCTTTTGTTTATGGGAATCCTAACATAACAAGGAGGAAGTTTTTATTGGAAGCTTTAAAGGAGATTATATCGTCTAATGGAACTCCTTGGATGGTAGTAGAGGAATTTAAAGCTATCCTCTCCAAAGATGAAAAAAAAAGGTGCTGGCTCCATAAGGAAGAGATGCCCTTCATTTCGAGAATTCATTAAGTCCAAAAACCTACAAGACCTGGGATTCCGAGGTCTTTCGTTTACTTGGAAAAGAGGAGGAGTCTTTGAAAGACTGGATCGAGCGGTAGGCAATGAAGCTTAGTGCCAAACCTTTCCTAAGTGTTTAGTGACGCATCTAGTACGAATCAAATCAAACCATCGGCCTTTGCTTTGTAAACCTTAACGCGGACCTTAAGCTTCCTAAAGGGCACGACGCCCCTTTAGATTTCTGGCTAGATAGGCACAGCATCAAGACTTCCCAGACGTAGTTAAAAGGTTTTGGAATTACAGTGGGGACATGTGCAACACCTTAGATCAACTCATTGCTGGTTTCAAAGTTTGGAACAAAAACGTTTATGGACACATTGGGGCTCACAAATAAAAGCTCCTAAAATCTTTGAGTATGCTACAAAAGGAATTTGAATTATCGCATTTAAACTCTTTAATCCAAAATGAAATGAGCATTAGAAAAGAACTTGAAAATGTGCTTAGCCATGGAGAGTTGTTATGGAAGCAAAAATCCAGGTGCGACTGGCTCAAGCTAAGGGATAAAAATACAAAGTTTTTTCACAGTCATATGATGCATAGAAGAAAGCTTAACCGTATTAATGCCCTTCGTAAAATAAATGGAGACTGGTTGTATGATTCGGAAGAAATGCAAGTAGAAGATGTTAACTACTTTCAAAAATTATATAGGGAAAAGTAAAGTAGGCTAGGAGAGTTACCTCCAAGTCGTTTCCCTGCACTAGAACATAGTGACATTGATTTTCTTAGGAAAAAGGTCACAAATGAAGAAATCATATTGGCACTCTTTGAGATGGCTCCTTTAAAAGCACCTGGAAGTGATAGGTATCATGCATTCTTTTTTCAAAACCAATGGGATAGCATCAGAGAAGAAATATGTGATTAGGTCAAAGAGGTGTTCAATGGTTGACCTATGAACCAAGGACTTAACAATGCATTAATCGTCCTAATCCTAAAAATTGTACAACTTGAGGAAATCTCTCAATTCAGGTAGATTAGTCTTTGCACTGTCCTCTATAAATTAGTCATGAAGGTTATAGCCAATAGATTCAAAATAGTCTTTCCTAAAATTATCTCACAAGAACAAGTTGGGTTCATCGCTGGGAGGAATATATCAGATAACATCATCATAGCTCAAAATAAGAGGTTCTTCACTCTATGCAGGGAAAAAATAACAAATGGATGGCAGTCAAAATCGATTTAGAAAAAGCTTATGATAGAGTTCGTTGGGATTTCATCAACAAATCTATTCAAGCTACAAGAATTCCAGACTACTTATGGAAAGTAATTATGTCTGCTATTGCAATGACTACCATGCAAGTATTATGGAATGGGATTCCCATTGAAAAGTTCAGACCTACAAGAGGAGTAAGTCAAGGCTACCCTTTGTTGCCTTATTTGTTCGTGTTGTGCATGGAATGGTTAGGGCATAGCTTTCAGTCAGTAAATTAGTCCCCCATTTAGTTATTGTATTTGTTTTTCGCAGATGATCGGGTGATCTTCTCAAAAGTTTATATTAAGCACGGCAAGCTACTAAAAAACATTCTTGACCAATTTTGTAGGTTTTCAAGACACTGTGTTAACGTAAGGAAAACTAACATGTTCTTTTTCTAAAGGATTTGATGAAAACCTAAGTGATAGAATAAGCAAGAACTTGAGGTACCAAAAAGTCCAAGATTTAGGAAAATATTTAGGCATCCTATTTTTTCACAGGACAATTACTAACTCTACAGTCAGTTTATGGTTGAAAAAGTCTGGGCAAAATTATGTAATTGGGAAACGAAGCAACTATCCATGGCAAGATGCTTTACCCTTACGCATTGGTCATCTCTATCCCTAACTATTTTATGCAATCCATGCAAATTCCAAAAGGCGTGTGTGAAGAAATTGAGAGCCTATCAAGGTAATTCATATTGGGTCCACCATAGGAGGTAAGAAGATGACATTAGTGGACTGGGGGACAATATGCCAGTCATGCTTATGCGATAGACTGCGTCTAAGGTGTTTACAAGATCAAAACAAATCTTTCTTATTAAAACTAGGAGTTAATCTCACCTTCAACCAAGATGCCTTATGGGTACATATGTTATGTTCAAAGTATGGAATGAAAGACATAATCCCGGAGAGTATCGTAAAAGGAAGTTGTTCAGTACTATGGAGAGCAATCACGAAGATTTTCCCTCTGCAAAAGGAAAACCTATGTTAGTTAGTTGGAACAAGGATAGAGATCCGTTGTTGGAAAGATAATTGGGTTCCTAAAGTTGGGCCATTAATAAAACATGTACAAACTCCAAATAGACCAACAACTGATTGTATGCTCAAAGATATGGTGACAGAGGAAGAGGCATGGAACCTTGAAGCATTTAGAGATAACTTATCAAAGGAAATTGTGTAAAAAATCGTGAACATACCCCCACAACCTTTAGCAGGGCCTATAACAGCCCGATTTTTAGTGGAGTGGGAAACAATGATTTCGGGATCACAAATCCGATGAGTCGAGTCATAAATTTATTTATTTTAATATTTATGTTGTCATCAACATCGTATTAAATTTTGGTTAGAAATTTTACTAGTTGGATAGTTAATTAAGTAAAAAGGATTAAATCGTAAAAAAATGTGAAAGTTAAAGTCTATTAACTAAGGGTACTATAAGTTAATTGAAAGAAGTGCTAAGGCACTCAAGTGGTAATTATACCTTTGAGAGGTTGGATGAACGGTTTAACCTTTTAAATTGGTGAAATATGAAGGAAATGCTTAAGGGTAAAATGGTAATTAGATAAATAATAATTATAAACAAAACCTAAACTAATTTCTTCTTCTTCTTCATTGAGAAAAAGAAATAAGAAACCCTAGTTAAGAGCTTCAATATTCAGCCATAGCTAATCCACCTTTAACTAGGTGATTTTTCATCCGTTTCTAGTAAGTTTTATGTTTCTGAATCCGTATTAGCTTAATCTAGCCAACCCCGGGACTAATTTGTGATTCTGTCAAAATTTAAATGTTTTTCTATTGATGAATGAGCTTCTTCTTGATAGTTTATGAAAGCGTTGGAAGCTTGGTTGTGGGATTGGTTGGCTTTGTAAAGTGATTTTTGATTATTTTAGGGTTTGAGGACTAAATTCCTAAAATGGTAGAATACTTGTACTTGATGTGAAATAAATTGTATATATGAGTTGAGAATGTGTTCTAGTATATTTAGCTAGCATGGGTTGAGTTTAGAAATGGTTATTTTGCTAGTTTGAGGTCTAAGGACTAAATTAAATGAAAATGAAAGTACATGAGTAATTTTGTAAATTTCTCGAGAAGGACATAAATGCAAGAAATGAGTGAAATATCATGATTTAATGTGGGATTTAATGATTTGCTGATTTAGATCACGAGCAGGCTACAGATCGAGAAAAAGAGAAAATTACAGAGTAATCCCTGAAGTTTAATTGTAATTGCAATCTCATCCAGTAAGTTCATACAACCACAACTATACTTAATTGTTCTAATTTATTTTATCTTTGTGATATTCTTGATGAAAAGGGGCAAGATGGAAGATGACGAAGATAATCTGATTTTGGCTTGTAAGAGCACAATTCTGTCTGGCTCGTAAGAGCGTAAATCTAATTCTGGCTCGTAAGAGCGTAATTCTATCTGGCTCGTAAGAGCAATACTCTATTTGGGTTCGTAAGAGCTAAACTCTGTCTAGGCTTGTATGAGCTGAATTTCTAGAAGGTTGGAAGAGATCAATCTGTTGCCAAAGTCACGGGATGTCGAAGTTATTTAATTACTCTCTTTGTGTTCAATATACTATGCTCTAAGTTAATTGTTCTGTGAACTTACTAAGCTTCGTAAGCTTACCAGGGTATCTGTTGTTATTTTGTATATTCAATTTTGTTGTTTGAAGGTCGGATCACATGAAAGAATCACAGTATCCCGAGAGTTTGTTTGGTAGACTTCATTATCACCTGGCTTATGTGGCGTGTAGTAGGAATGTGAAACTTGTTATGTTTGATACTTAATGTGTAATAGAATGTTTTAGGACATGATGATGACTCTTAAATGTATTTTGTGTTGTTTGAACTTGTGTCATGTTGGGGTAGTCTTCATAGACATGTTTTTGGATGAATATAATGTAATATAAAGGCTAATTGAAATTTATTTTGATGAAATGTTGCAACACTTAACAGAATTTTGTGTATCTTTGAAGTTTTGCTAACTTGTTTCGGTAAAACCCATGCATGTATCGATAGAAGTACAGAGTAGGAGAGAGATTAGTTATTGACTTGCATTGTATCGGTAGGACCATGATAAGTATCGGTAGTTCTGATCATAGTAGTATCGATAGTTTGGGTACCTATATCGGTAGAAGTTACAAGGTAAGACTTTTTAGCTCTTTGGAATTTTTAGTATCGGTAGATGCATGATTTGTTTTGGTAGAAGTATCACAAGTATTAGTAGAAGTCTGTATTGTTTCTGAATTGCTTACTGACTTGACTAATATCGATACTTGTCTAACAAGTACCGATAGAAGTCTCCAAAAAATCATGGAAATGACATTTTTACCCTTAATGAGTTGCATTTATATTTAATATCTGATTTATGATGTTTGAGAAGTATTACTTCATTAAAATACACTAAAATGAAACAATATTGAGAATTTCTCTACGATATAAGATCGAATAACCCTTGGGACCCTAACCGACGACAGTAACGAGTTTTGGGTGTTACAGGGCCTGATAGAATCCATTAGGCGCCTACTTCAAATGGAAGCTTCTCGATCAAGAAGGCATATCAAACAATAGCAGAAAGTTCATGGAATACATAAGACACTAGGTGGAAGGAAATTTGGAAATACCAAGGCCCACATCATGTCTATTTTTTCTTATGGCTAGTTTGCAAACAGCGACTGCTTACTGACTTAGAGTGAGTACGAAGAGGGATTGGCCAAAACACTTCCTGTTCAGCTTGTCAACGTAACATAGAAGACATTTTGCATGTACTCAGAGATTGTCCGACAACTAAAGAAGTGTGTTTGAACCTCGTCCCTAAGCTGGCAGCCCTAATTCTTTTCAAGTAATATTTTAGATTGGGTTGGGATAAACCTAAGACATTATGGATGGATGCCATGGGCTAAGATTCCTTATGCTACCCTTTTTGGTTTTGTAATTTAGCGATTATGAAAGAATAGAAATTTATTCGTCTTCTAAGGTTTATCATGGAGCCTAACAGAGACCATTAAGATATCAATATGTTGGGCAAGACAGTACATTGCTATGCATGCGTGGGATCCGTCTAAAGATTCAAAGATAGAATCTAAGCACTTATTGTAAACAATAGTAGGTTAAAGTTGGTAGGCGTAGGTATTAGTAGGTTTATTTAGTGTAGCTAGGATTTATTCACCAAAAAAACAATGTATTTGTAATATTACTTGACGAAATGGCCAATTTCAGTTCGACGAATTAGTTTCAAAATTATTATTCCTGCATTGGTTTTTCGGGGTTTATGCTTCAATTTCTATTTGTCAATTTTATATGGATTTTTGGCATTTAATTAAAATGTATAGCCATTTATTTAGTTCTCTAATTTTATTAAGACTTAAATATAAAATTGGTACATGAATTTATTCATTTCTCCCAAGTTGATACTTATGATTTTTTATCCCAAGTTATTAGAATTTTCATTCTGTCCATTTGAATGACACCATCATTTGAAAAATTAAAAAAATATTTATTCATGTTTCAATGACACCATCATTTGAAAAATTAAAAAAATATATTTAAAAATTCGAAAAAATATAAAAAATCAAAATCTATAAAACTAGAAAAAAATATAAATCCAAATGAGTCTTGTTCATTATGTTTCATATGGATATCATTCCTATAATCTAGAAACAATATCATTATTATGTCATCATTTTGACACACGTCCCAAATTTAACACTGTTGTAAAAAAAAAAAACAAAAGGTTGGACGGATTAAAAATTCAGGTACTAACTTGGAAAAAAAATCATAAGCACCAATTTCGGAGAAGTGAACAAATTCAGGTTCTAATTTTATATTTCAACCTTTTATTAAAAAATCATTTTAGCCTTCCATTTAATTCTTCATCTTTTTTAGCCTTTAAACTTATGTTTTTTTGTTATATCACCTCAAAATGGATGAAAAAATTAACTTTTTTTTTAACTTTTCTTGTAATACCCCAAACCTAACATAAACGTAATGACCGAATCTGAAGGAATTACGTTATTTTGTTAACTTTTGTTTTAATCAAACTTAGTTGTGCGCTTCAAAATCATAAAACTTGACAGAACTCTTACAAACGTTTAGAAAAACTTAAGTCCAAAAACACTTATTTTAAATGCCAAATTTTACTTCAAATTCATTTTCGTCGAAAATACCAAATTTGAGCAAACCTTTTCCGTTTAATACTAACATTTGTCAAAAACTATTTATTTATTTATAGAAAAACACTGAAGGGTTTACTTAATTTGCAGCGGAAAATTTTTCAGAATTTTAATTTTGAAAATCTAAATCCATTTTGTTATCTAGTGCGATTTTGTAGTTTCATGTTTGAAAATATCAATTATCGACAATTTAAATAAAAACCAAAACAAGCTAAAAAAACATATTATAATCCTAAAAGTCCAAAATAGAAAATTACGAAAATCATCATATTTTAATTAATAAAAGTCCAAAATAGAAAATTACGAAAATCATCATATTTTAATTAATTGAGAAAACAATCTTAACTCCTGCACGCTGTCTGATCCTAAGTTAGAAGACCACCTGAAACGTATTAAACAAATGGGTGAGCTAGAAGCCTAGTGTGTAACTCGGTCCACAAGCAGAATTTTTTTTAATAAGCACATATGTAAAAGTCATCAAAAAAATTTACTTATAATGTACAAATATCATATAAGAATGTTCTATTACTAGAAACATATATAAGATCATAAGGTCATATTTCTGGACATATTTCAGATCAAAATATCATATTTTCATAAACATATATCAAAATATCATATCAGACCAGAACAAATGCCGACACAAATCCCACCCCATTCGCTACACACCAACTCTGTCCAACCAATCACACCAATTAAGACTACAAAAGTTCATCCATCCAATCACATCGATTCGTGGTTGTAAGCCACTCATATAAGCGTAGTTGAGCTGCCAAACGAAAATATTGCGATAATCCGCCAAAAGACGTAGTAATACTAGCAAAATCACACTTCCTCCATCACATATCATATCCACCCCAGACATCATATGCACATATGTCATACATGTTTTTCACATCAGAACATGCAAACAAAATTATCAAATTACAGATCATATACAAATTTTACATTTTAAACATACTTGATATTGTAACACATACCTTATCCCTATCACGTACATTCGCAAACTCTCAGATTTCATATTTAGCATATTTAAGTTAAACAGACCCCCTGGAAGGTCTAATTATGAATTTCAAAGTCTAACGGGCCTAAGTGGTATTTTTCAAAAAATGGTCCCATAAGGCACAATCGGCCCAGCCCGTGTGGTCCACATTGTCTGGAACACGGTCTAACACATGCCCGTGTGGGCCACACGGCCCAAATAACCCAGCCCGTGTGACACACGCGGTTTGACTCACAGTCATGTGGCGCACACGGCCTGACACACGACTGTGTGACACCGACTGTGCAATTTTCGACCTCACATCGTCCGTTGTTTTTCGAATCTTTGGTTACACACCTGATCGTATTTAAACCAAACGGACCCCATGGAAGATCTAATTACGAATTTCAGAGTCTAACGAGCCTAAGTGGAATTTTTCAAAAAATGAGCCCACACGGCTCAACCCATGTGGTCCACACTATTTGGAGCACGGTCTAACACATGCCCGTGTGGGCTACACGACCCAAATAACCCAATCCATGTTACACACAATCTAGCACACGGTTTTGTGACACCGACTGTGCAGTTTTCGAATTCGCATCGTTCGTTGTTTTTTGAATTTTTCGTTACACACCTGATCAAATTTTAATGCAAAATCTACAGACGAAATTTTGGTATCCTAAAAACGACATCCCATGTAATGAATTAGAAAATAAGCGAGAATAGATTAGGGGAAAACACCTTTTGCTTTCTAAAACATTAACCAAAAACAATAGAGCATTCGGCACTTGCAACCAAAGCAACCCCCAACTTAGCATTCTATACTTACCTAGTTAAAATCGGCAACCTTAATAGCACCTAGATCATCGGAGGATTACTTGTTACCAAATTCCCACCTAAATCAAGAATTTTACACGATTAACTATTGTCCCACAAAAATAATTATAACCCCAAACGTGAAAGTCCCCAGCACGATTAGAAGCAACAAAAAACACGGCTCAAAACACCAACTATCCATGAATTAACGGTATAACAAAAATAAACATACACTACGGAAAGAAGAAAGCCCACCACACTTACACAATAACGAACCCGATAAATATCCGTCGAACGCACAGTACGGAGGAAAAAAAAACGACTACAGCACAAGCAAACAAATTTAACAAAAGAGAAGAGTAGAAGATGATAAATTTTCTCCTTTAAAGAACGAAACAGAAAAATAAAAATAAAAGAAATAGGTTCAAGAAACGACAGAATGAGTGAAAGAAAAAAAAAAAAAAATGGAAAAGTGGAATAGTGATTGGGGGAGGAAAGTGGGAAAAATCTTTTAATATTATAATAATAATAATAATAATAATAATAATAATAATAATAATAATAAAACTAACCAAACAAAATTTTCTGGTAACTTATTAGCTTAACTAGAGTTTAAAACAAAAATAATTTTTACTTTGCCTACATAAAATTCAAACGCAAGATCAAAAAGTAAATTGAAGCTTTATCATTAAACTAATAGACTTATCCTTGACATCAATTGAGCGAAAATAACATATAAACCGGGTCTTTAAAGTTAGAGGTTGAAACAAAAATAAAAAAAAATCTAACACAAGGGATTAGAACTCAAGACTTGTCACACACAAACACAATATTACTAAACAAGATTAATTTATTTGATAAAATTTTCACAATCTTAACTCAAAATAAGAACGTGTCCATTCTTGGAGTTACTAACTTAATTTCTTCTAACTCGATTTTCGGGTTGTGACATTTTTGGTGTGGCATACATATGAATTGTCACCCGAAGGACACATCAGCATTTAATTAATTTTTCATAATTTTAAAAATTATTTATAAAATTAAAAATATTAAAAGTATTAAAAAGGTATAAAAAATTATGAAAAAATATATTTTTTTAAAATTAATTAAATACTAACATGTCATTTACATGATAATTTACGTATATATTACATCAGCAAAATTAACAAATATTTAATTTTTCATCTATTTTGAGATGATTTGATAAAAAAAAAAAAATTTAAAAGTTAAAGAAGATAGAAAAATTAAATTAAAAACTAAAAATAATAACTTTTAGTAAAATTAGAATGAGAAATTTTTTTTATTTCTAATTAAAGCAGAAGGTATAAAAGACGATGTATGCTTTATATATATAAATAAGCATTTTTTTTATTGGTTCGACGTATGAATTGCCTTTCTATATTTGAGTGTATGGTGTACGGATTAAGTTATGTTCTTTTGTCAATGGTTGAAATTGTTATCATGGATTAATATTTAATGTTTGTGTGATTTGATGTAAACAAATGTTAAATCTGGTTTTCGTTTAAAAAATTTGATTATAAGTTTGATTTAATAAAATTTATATCTGAATTTTATTGTAAAAAAATTGATGGCCGCTTGTTTAAGTAATTAAAAATCAGTCAAAAAAAAAAAATTTTGATGGTTGTATTTAGACAAATATCATTTTGGGTTATTTCGGATCTACAGTAAAATTAGAAATTTCAGTTTTGACATTTAATTGTTATGAAAATTTTAAATTTAAATATTGGTATGTTTATATATTTTTAAAATAACTTATAAAAAATTTGAAAAAGGAACTTTTAGAAATCATATGTTTAAGTAGATCTACCAAATAAAAATGTTAAGAGTGCTCTCTCTTAATATCCTAGAGAAACAATGATTATTGTGGTTGGGTTGGAGTCGGTTGGTGACATTTGAGGGCGATGGAGAGGGATGAGATCTCTCTCCTGGAAGAACTGATTCAATTAATTGTTAAGAGTTCGCTGGTGGTGCCAACCGAAAATCAAACATTATTGTCTGCTGTTTGGACGAGGAAATCCTACAATCAAGATAGTTTTCGGGCGCAAATTAAGAGTATATGAAATACGAGAAAGAAATTCGAGATTTAAGTGACAGGGCAAAATCTGTTCCTGATTTCGTTTGAAGATGAGGAAGATTTGGAATTGATCCTGGAAGGACGACCATGTCTCTTTTGAAGGTAGTTGATTATTTTTGATAGATTGATTGAGCCTATGGATTAGCGCAAGATTCATTTGGTGATGTCCCCATTCTGGATTAAGGCTAGCCCTTACGCACCGAAGTGTGATAAGAAAGATCTTATGCACGCAATCGGGACAACATTTGGAGGGATAATCAAATCGGAAGAAAAGAGGGTTTTTGTAACGATCCATTTTTGGTAATATCGGAAAAATGATAAATTTAGTACCTTGAAAGTTTAATTACGAACTCATAAAACTTTAATTAAATATGTTTGACTCATAAGTTGGTTAAGGAAAATGGATGTTTAAGATATTAGTTAAAAGGAAATGGGTTGAATTATAAAGAAGGAAAAACTTGAATTACATAGAGCTTTAGTGAGATGATTGTTAGAATATTAAATAGATGAGAGTTTGTTTAATAAATAAGCCATAATCTTTGTTAAATGACAATTGTAGGCTAAATGAAAGTGAGGATATGTTTTAGCCTAAGGACAAATTAGTAAATAGATTAATAATGATTAAACAAATAAAATAAGGGAGTTTCTTCTTTGGTGAGATTTTCCACCAAATAAAAAAAAAAAGAAAGAAATTAGAATAAAAAAGAAGAAAGAAACTCCATTAGAGAGAGCTTGGGGATTTCGGTAAAAAAAAAACCATTGCATACCACAAGACAAAGGGACCTGTTGGAAATTGAGGAAATGAGAAAGTCAACGAGTAATCGTTTTCAACCTAGGTAGCTACTATATTTTGGTAAGTTCATATCCTTGAATTTAACATTTCTATTCATTATTTAATTTAAGTTCAATTATATTAAGTGTTACTAAAATTCTTGATATATATATTTATGGTCTCATTTATATGATTAAATGATGATATATTTCGAATTGAGGATATGGTAGAAATGAATCATTGATGTTGTCAGTTTACTGATTAGAGTTGGATTCATTTTTGTGGTTTATCCGCTAGGTACTGGGTGTTAAGAGTTGACGGATTACTTGTTGGTTAATCCAACTAGACCTGAGCTCACTTTTGCAATTTATCTGCTAGGCACTAGGTGCCATGATTGTCGGTTTATCCGACTAGCGCTGGGCGCAAAACCTTTGGTTAATCCAACTAGAGCTGGGTTCACTTATCGCAGTTTATCCCGTAACGACCCATTTTTGGAGACACCAGAAATGACTAATTAGGATCTAAAAGAAATTTCTGATGAGGATTTAGTAATTTAATTAAATAAGTTTGATTAATTAGAGAAGAGTAACAAGTGATTGAGATGAGAAAATTAGTAATTAAGGTGTTGATTTAAGGTGATGGATTAAATTACAAGGGAGTCAAGTTAGTGTGCTACAAAAAAAAATAGTGAAATAAAGGTTAAGGTATTAAATGAATAAGAACTTATATGGTAATTAGACAATAAATTGTATAAATGGACAATTTTAGGTTTTCATTAAATTAAAACAAAATATCAAAAGGGGGGTAAAAGAGTAAATGGAGAATGAATTATGAGAATAAATAAAATAGAAGGCTTATTTAGTTAGTGGGTTTTTCCACCAAAATTTTAGAAGAAAAGAATATAGGAAGAGAAGAACAAAGGGGAAAGCTTGGATTTTTGGGCAAAGAAGGCTTTGCATTTAAGTAAATCTTCAATATTTCTCTATGAAATTGATGTTTTTATGGTCAAAATGATGAAATCTTTCTAGACAAGGTAATAATCTATGAAACTGTCAAAGATTTGTGAAGTTACCATGGATGTTTTTAGAAGCTTTTATGTGATAACTTGAGTTTGGAAATTGTTGAATTATTTGATTTAATTAGTAAAGAAAAGTCATGGATAGTAATGGACAATGTAGTTAGTTTAAGTTAACTTAAATGCTCATGGGAAATTTAGGAATTAAATAGTTGAAAATTTATTATGGATGATTCAAATGATATTTATTTGTTGTGAATTAAAAATAATTATGGATATGGCCAAATGAGAAAAATTGAGTTGAGTGTTAAATTGGTAAAGTATAAATCTTTTGTATGAATGATTGGATGGAAAAATTTTATGTATCTATATATGTGTATATTTATGAACATTTGATAATGGAAGAATGATTGGTTGTCGTTACGAGGAGTTGATTAAGTTTATAGTTTGTTGGAATGAAACACATACAAATGGTTATTAAACTCTTGAATTGTTATTTATAGAGCATGAATCGAGTCGAACAATTATTAGATGAGGGAAGGAAAAGGTCACGGAGAGGTCAACCGCGGATTAAGCAATATTCGTAAATTCGGTAAGTTCGTATACTCGAACTTATTAATATCTCTATGTTCAGTTGTTCAATGAATTCCATTATAATTACTATATATAGGAATTAATGAATCATGTATGGCATGCTATGAATCCTTGGTAAATTGTTATGGTATCTTGAATTGATGGAACGATAGAATTGAATTATTGTGTTTGATTGCGAATTGAGGAAATTATGGATATGAACTGTTCAATGGTTGTTGGTCAAACCAACCAGAGTTGGGCTCCTTTTTGCAATTTAACTACTAGGCACTGGTGCCAAGATTTGACGGATTAATTGTTGGTTAAATCAACCAGAGCTAGGCTCATTTTTATGGTTTATCCGTTAGGCACTGGGTGCCATGATCATTGTTTATCCGATTAGCGCAAGGCACAAAATTGTTGGTTAATCCAACTAGAGTTGGGCTCATTTATCACGGTTTATCTGCTAGACACTGGGTACCATGAATTGATGAGTTTCGTTGCACTCTGAACTGGTCTATCTCTGTAATATCCTTAAACTGGGTCTAGTAGTTTCGAGTATATTTTTGAGTTTCGAGC
This sequence comes from Kokia cookei, assembly GCA_039519145.1. Lineage (NCBI taxonomy): Eukaryota > Viridiplantae > Streptophyta > Magnoliopsida > Malvales > Malvaceae > Kokia > Kokia cookei. Next base: position 15,833,231 of record CM076908.1, read on the forward strand.
GTGAATTTAGGAATTTATCAGGTTAATAGTAATTTTTAATTTAATGTAGGAGGTCAATTTCATCTAAAATCAATTAAACAATAATTCAAAAAATAAAAATATTTTTGAAAAATTAATTTTAAAGTAATTAAATAATTATTAGTGAAAATAATTAATTTGGTGTTGAAAAATAATTTTAAAATAATTTTAAAATAATTTGAGTTAAATTTAAATATTAGTTAAATTGGATTTAATTGTAAAATAAGGGAAATTTTGGAATATTTATTTGGCAAATAAATCTTTAAATTCGAAATTTTGTTGGGAAAGGATCAAATTGTAAAGTAAGGGAAATTTGGAAGTGGCCATTGGGAAAATTTCCCAATTTTTAAATTTATGGTGGGTTGTTTCAGTTTTAAAAACAATGTATCTAGCCTACTTTTCACATCATTTACATCATACTAGAGAGCTTTAAAATTCGTTTTTTTTTTTGCATAATTTTAAAGATCAAATTTCCTTCTCAAAATACTCTCCTTTTTTCCTTCTCAAAATACTCTCTTTTTTCACCCAAAATTATTCACAAAAGTAGCCAAAAATATTCTCAAATTTCTCAAATTTCTTGAATAAAGATTTTCAATCAAAGGATTTAGAACGAATCAAAGATAATTACTATTTCTAAACTTATTTTTATGATGATTAGAAACATATTTACATGATTTGAGTGATAATTATATGATCTTTTATCAATGTCATCTTCTTTTAAAGCTTAAGGTGCTTTAATGGTGAATCTTGAATTTTTAGAGGAAATCCATAAATCAATGGATGTTCCTACACAAAATGGATCTATTAAAAGGTTTTTTTTTTTTATCTTATTTGTTAAGATTAAACATGTTTTGTATGGTGATTTAAAGAAATTTGAATTTCATCATCTTTATGAATCGATTTTCCGGATTTTTGTGAAATTGATGCTTAGTATTTGTTCATTTTCTCTAGCATTGATGATTGGAAGTGATTTGGAGAGTTGGAGTGATCAATTTTTTGAGGAATCGAGTTTTCGACTTGATGTTACAAATCTGGTAAGGTAACTTTGAGAGAGAATTTCATGTAGCCTAGTTGATGAAAATTTGTGTTTAATATATCTTTTGACAGGTGGTAATATCTATTTTATCTCTATTGAAGCTTCGAATCTTGAAGAGGATCGAGCTAATCAAAATTGAAGTTTGGATTTTATTGGTTGATCACTTGGTTGTGGTTGAGTTGGTTGTGTGGTGTGTGTTATTAAAGGTCGATTTGATAAATTGACCCTCATTTATGCTTAATTAGATGATTAATTACTAATTACAAATATTTAATTAAGTTTTGGGTGGTTAATTTTGCAAGATTATTGATATTTGTCTAAATGGTGAAATTTTTATTAAGTGTTGGGAAGTGAGCATGTAGTGGTTTTATGTGCTTTGATTGGATTGATTATAATGATGATTTAAGCATGTATGATGGAGTTTTTGGCTCGTGGTATGTTGATATTTCAATTGATAACGAACATTGATAATTGGTAATTGGTATGCTTGATTTAAATTGATGTTAAAATGGTTATGTTACATGTTTCACATAAGCATGTTGACACTTTAAATTGAGCACATTATTGACTGAAACTATGTTATAATTTTTTATTATATTGGCATTATAGCATGGTGGATCCATTGGATATAGTTGGCATGCCATACGATTTGTGAGTACTCACCATATTGATATGTTATTTGTGAGCAATGAGGCTCTAGGTGGACTAGATAAGGGAGTATTGAGCTTGTGTCTCCACTCAACTGAACTATTCTGAGGTGATATAAGGGAGTGTATGCCTTTGCCCCGCTCGATCTGAGATTGATTCTGATTTTGATTGGGAGTAAGGAGATTCGTTTATCCGATGTATGATCACCCGGTTAAGCCATGAATGTATATGCCAATATAAAAGTATGAAATGTTATATGATAAATTGATGATTGTATGTCATGATTAATTATGATTTTTGATACATGGTTAAGCATATGACATTGAACTATTATGGATTGATATTGTGACTGAAAATTTGTATTTGTTTGGTTTCGATTTAAGCATGTTTTGGGTGCTAATTTACTTGCTGTTTTATTAACATTCACTTGGCTTTTTAAGCTCACACTCTCACATTCGTGCAGATATCCGACGGGATTGAGGAGTTGAGGAGCCGAGCAAGAGAGTTCCAAGAGACTAAGGCTCAGTAGAGATTTAGTTAAACATTTTAGAGATGTTAATCGAGCATTGTGGAACTTTCGGGACTTAGTTTAATTTTGGTTGTTATTGGACTTGGACATTTTTAATTTTGGATGGTTTTATAATATCATATATGCATGTTTAAGTTTAATTATTGAATAATTTACGATGTATTGTTTCTTGATAACACGGTGTGTGAGAAATGATGTTTACACTAAAAATTGTTTAAAGGTAGCTTCCATGGAGTGCTTTACGAGTGACTAAGGTACGTCACTTGTTTGAATTAATCGGTGGGTGATATGCATGAAATTGATTGTTTAATTCTATTTAATTGAGGCTTAATTGGTGTTAAAAAAAATTCAATTGAAGGTGTATGAATATGTATGGTATTTAATTGTAGCTAAATCGAGTTTAATTAGCCATTAAAATACTCAAAATCGAGTTTAAAATCAATTTTTTTCCACAAAAACTACTGTGTGTGGTGTTAAGGGTTTAAATTCTGGTTTTTTTAAATTGGAACTTCAGTCCGTTTAAATTACAAATTAGTCCGGTAACTTGATAAGTCTAATTAAAGCCTTAAATGATATGGAAACTTGATGAAATTTTAGGATTAAACTCTTAATTGATAAAATTTGTTAGAAACACACTCAATTTAATTTTCGGGCATAGTACTGATAGTTTGAAAATGTTACGATTTAGTTTTAAAGGTTAAAACATGAATTAGACATAGTAAATAAACTCGAATTAAGTTGAAATTTTTAAAGCTTACATAAATTGACAAAATGAAGGTTGGTAAATGTTTAGATCTAAAATCAAGTTAGTTTAACCGTAAGTGGTAAAATGATGAAAACGTCATTAGTTTAAATTACTTATAAAAAGATTAAAATTAGTTCACAAATTGCTTCCGCATTAATAATTAATTAATAATTAGATATGATTGAGGTGTTAAAAGGTCAGGGTGTGTCTTGGGTGGTTGTTAACAGGAGAGTCACTTAGGTGAGTAATGTAATGCTTCGAATTCGAGTCGATCCGTCCTAGTAAAGTTTGGGGTGTTACAACATCCATTAGCAGTACCCGAAGCAATAGGTCTACCTTGTCCTCTATCTCTAGCAAAAGTCCAAACCGATGTTTGATTCTAACTCTGGTCAAAAAGAAGCTGAAGGAGGATCTGGATAATCCTTGAAGAAATGCATAAGAGCCACATCTAAAACATGCACCTGTCTTCTTTCTACACTCATCATTATGCCTCTTATTACAGTAAGAGCATAAATGTCAAGGAAGAGGACCAGTCAAAACTGCAAGTCTCACCCTCAGATAACTTTGTTGATCAAACTCCTTCTAGGCCTCTTAGTAGTGTGATTAACAGGACCAAACTGAATTGTCATGCCCGGTTGCTTCCTACCATTCTCCCTGTCTTGAACTCTCTAGTTTCTCTTAAGAGCCTCCAACCTCTCAACTGTCCTAGCTCGACTAATTAGGTCGCTAAACACCCTGTCATGATGCATAGAAACAACCTCTTATATTGAAAGGCGAAGTCCTTTCTAAAACTACTCACACTTCTATTTCTCAATAATAACCAACCTAAAAGCATAACGGACCAACCTCAAAAACTCTATCTCATAATCATTGACGGACATGTTGTTCTGCCTCAAATTCATGAAGTCATCTCAACATTTTGCAAGGAACTCCTCTCCCACATAGCAGTCTTGAAATGTCTCTCGAAAATACTCCCATATGATCTGACTAGAAGGAATAGACTCCTCAACAGACTCCCACCAATTCTATGCTTCACCTCATAGTAGTGAAATAGCGGCCTTCAACTTCTAATTGACAAAATAGATCATCTCAACAAATAACATCTATAAATCCTTCAACCAATACTCAGCAACCAAAGGATCTGTACTAGTTCTTCCTTTAAAGACCTTCATTCATGCAACTAGAAAATCAGTAGATTTGGGATTTCTCGGACCCTCTATCTATCCCCCAACTAAACTGCGAAGCAAACGTAACAACTCTCGGTTCACAATAGCACTATCCAGCTCCACTATCTCACTATCCTCAATGTCAAGCAGGTAATCACCACGGGTCTGCTGGCCCTCAGTGCTAGTGAGCAGCTCGTCCTCCTTAGCTTAAGGTAACTTATTTAGATTTTCCTCCGATTCAACAAGAGACGTAGGATCGCTAGCAATCCTAGCAGGCGTAGGATCGATCGCGACCAATCGTAAGTTTAGAACTCTTACGTGGTGGGATAATAGTAACTAACTACAGAAAGTAAAGATCACTAAAGTAAGTTTTGGTACTAGAGTTTCGGATTAAGTCTCAACTTAGTACTTCCAAAACAAGAAGATGATTATAAAATAATAGATTTATCAAAAATCCTTATTCACCCCAAAACTTTTCAAATGTATGTAACTTTTCAAAACTTTTTAAAATAAACTATTGTGAGCCTCATAGTTTGAGGGTTGAACTCAACTCTGATATCACTAAATGTAACCCTTTTAAAAATAAAGATGTGGCCAGATCTAAAGAGTCACAGTTGTAATTTCACCCTCAAGGAAACCACTTAAAAATTAAATACATTATAGTTTGAAATAAGTAACGGTAAAATAATTTAACTTCCAAAATTATAAAGAGTAACAAAAGTTTATAAGTAAGAATGTAATATTGTTTATTAAAAAAATCTGAATCAAAACTATCCATGTAAGTAAAAGTAAATCCAAATTCTCAAAATCTCAAGTTCACATTTACATCACAATTCCCAAATACTATCAAAACCGAAATAGTTTGAAAATCATAAAATAACCCATACTGAAAATAAACGAAAAAATCGAGAGAATCTTCGAGTATAAAATCGCCTAAGTTCGGATATATCTATAAGAGAAACTGATGGGGAATGAGCTAAAGAGCCTAATGTGTCTCTAAAGTGCAGGCAAACACAATCACAACATCAAAATAATTTTTCACAAAACATTTTAAATAGGCATACAACATGTCACAACCTATATGTAATAGAATCACAAGCACACCCAATATCCAACACACCAACACAGTGGAGTGGTTCCCAAAAACTCCTCCCCATCTAATCATCACCAATCGTAGTGGTTTTAGTATCAGCCATTTGAAGGGGTGATAACCACGTCTTCCACCGTACAACCCAATCCATCACACAATAGTATGATGTACACATGTATAGCAGTCTCAACACAATCTCATGATATTAAATCAAGTTTCGTAGTTTCAATATGATAATCAAATCATTTCTAGTCTTATAGATATGCATGAAATATCAACATGCTATCACTCAACACAGATCAAAATCACACAAGGTGTGGAACACCATCTCATAACAACATATATCACAGAAAGAAACAAACAACAATATGTAGCACGGACAAAGACACACATCTAGCGGCAGAAGTTCTAACGTCATGAAGAATGCCTCTGACACTTAGATCTAACTCCGGGTCTAGTTGAATTAGAACCTACGAGAATAAATTATATATTAAAATCTATCACTATGTCATCTACTAACATAACACTAACTCGAATAATAAATACTCACATGCAACTCTTGGAGCTTGTGCAGGGGCAATCTGCACAGGTAGGGGAGGAGAAGGAGATAACTCGTCGTCCTCAAAATTGTGATCACCTAAACACAACATTAACTCAAGTTAATATCATGCTCAACTTCCTTCAAAATTACTAAGTACAAATAATTACGAATAGTAAAATAGGGCTTTCAAATTCGAATTAGACGAAACAGATAGAATTCAAAATTAGGACGTCGAAAAATGTCAAGTTAAAGTTGTTCAAAAAAGTCAACGGTCAAGATTAAGGTCAACGGTCAACTATTAACAGTAAACAGTCAATTGTCAACGGTCAATGGTCAATGGGTCTCGGGTCGGATCGGTAAACATGGGTTAACGGGTCAAGTCAAGTCGGGCTCAAGGTTTGGTTAGAGGTTGGGTCTTGGTTTTAGGTCATGGTTGACTATAGTTGGGCTCAAGGTTTGGGTTAAAAGTGGGTTTGGTTTTAGGTTCACAACATTGGGTCATCTAATTTGGGCTTACACACTTGGATCAAAAATGGGTTCAAGGATGGGCTTGCATCTAGTAGCCCAACTCCACACACTTTGAAGCAAAAGCATTTTAGGGTTTTTAAAACCCTTGACAGTGCCAACGCTTCTATGAAATGATGCGAGTTTGCCTAAAAATAGGACCAAAAGAAACAAGAAAATGGCCCCCTACACGCTACCCAACTCACCAACACCAAGAACGACGGTGAAGCGCATGGTGGAGGCAACGAAGATGTAAACCTGAATATCTTAATGTCGTTTCTCACAAATGGCGGACGACAAGGGCATTTGAGGGGTAGGGCTTTGCTCGCAGGTCAACAAAGAACACAATGGCAGCCATGCTGTGATGCACGTTCGGAGGGTGATTGAAAAAGTGATAGAGGTGGGGGTTTGAGATAGAATCGGTTAAGGGAAAAAAAAAAAGAAAAAAAAAAGTAGATGAAAATTTTAAAATAAGAGAAAAGGGTTTATAAACCTAGTGAAATAGGTAATTTATGCATGGGGATTCTAGAAAATGAGGGTTTTTAAATTGGCCCTCAAATTTCACTAACATTTCAATTTAGTCCCTAGGTTTCACAAAATTTCCAATTAGTCCATAAATGTCACTAAAATTCCAATTTAATCCCTAAAATCAAATTAAGAGTGTTACATTGCTTCTAAAAAGTACTTTTGGGACAAAAAAAATTCCTAAACAAACTATTTTTTGAGAGAAAAATGATTCTACCAAACTAAAAATTGGCCCAAAAGCACTTTTTTCAGAAGTTAAAAATTTTAGCTTCTCCCTAAACAAAAACACTCTTGAAAAGCATTCCTAAAGTAGGACTTAATCAAGTTATTCCATGTATCAAAACCTTGTTATGCCATTAAAGAGATCTTTGGGAATCTCGAGCTATTGAGCTGGATATTATCAATTCTATCCAAAACTTTTCTGTTTACTTTTTCAGTATTCCTCGAGCGCTTAATGTAGTAGTTGACTAGATTACCAAGGGCTTTTTTATTAGAATAACCCAAAAAAAATTATTAATTACATAGATAACCCATTTTTTTGATAAAATTTGAATACAACCTAAAATCTACAGTGAAAGTTGTTGGAGCCAAATAATATGGCACCACCAACATGCCATGTCAGCAATGCAGATAAAAAAATCATTTTTTTGTGGAATGGCGCCACCTATATAAATACTATGGAAATACTAAATTATCTAAAAAATAAAAGGACTTTAAAATAATTTTTCTTTTTTTTTGGTAGAGCCATATTAAATGGCGCTACCACTTTCCAAGAAATGTTAGCCTTTTTTTAATTAATTATTTTTATTATTATGTTTTATAATAAATAAAACAATATTATTTATTTTTAAAACTCTAAACTTTTTCTTTTTGGCTCAAATAGGAACCTTAAATATTTTTTCTTTTTTGCTTCAAGTTTCCTAACCCTAAGTTTGAGGGGCAACGACGATTAAGGGAGTTTCTTCTTATTTTCCCGAAGATAAGTGACGCCGACGACGATGTCGAAGTCGACGCTAACGTCGACGCTGTTACTGAGGTTAGTTTCTTCTTGTTTTTCGTTGAATCTCCTCGAATCTGCTCGTCTATTATTTTGTCTTGGTACGATTTGGGGAGGCCATTTAGAATATTATTGTTTATGCTTTGATGACATTATTTGCTTTGATGAAGTTATTTTCTTTGATGAATTTTGGGTTGAGTTACTACATGGAATTTGGTTTAGGGGAGGCATTTTGTTCTTATTGTTTATGTTAAATATATTATTCAATCTAATTAACCCTTTTTCTCTAAGTTTGTGAGTTTTGATTTTTTAAGTTAAGTTTTTACTCTCCGTTTTAAACTTTTTTCTGTTAGATGATTTTATTACTTATTGTTTATATGTTGGATTACTTGCTTGTTTAAGTTAAGTTATTTGCTTGTTTTATATGGAATCTACTGCATTACTTTTTGAGTGGTTTGATGTTTATCTAATCAGTTATGTGTTAATTATTGGATTTAGAAACGTCTTGGCAAATCGCTGCACATATTTCAAACTCTTATTATTTTATTTTTAATTATAAAAAAACAAAAGAGTAGCGTAAAGTGTTTAAGAGAGAGTATATAAATTTCACCAAGTGGATATTTCTTGTTATTTGCATTGTAAGCAGTGAATCATATTTTTAAATAAAAATATAAATTTCTCCTTTGTTATAACATAAATATATCATTTTTGAAATAAATGAAAAAAATAAAAATATTAAAAATAATTTTTTTGATAGGTCCATCGTGTCAGCTGCATCAATGACTTCAGCGACACCAGCGATGGGACTCAATTATGACACCATGGCTTTTAAAAAAAAAAGAAAAAGAAAGAGAGAGCAACTAAGAGCATAAAAGGAGTTGTGGGACAGATTTATTAGTTCCCTCAACTCAAAATTTTGAATTAGAAGAGAAGAAGGAAATGTGGTTGTTTTGTAAGGTATGTAAATATATTTTTATGTTAATTTACTATATTAATAGTATTTTTTGTAATGTAATCTTAATAATTAATTATATTTAATTTATGTATTTTTTTAAAATATATTTTTCACATTTTATATATGACCTTTATTTATAAAGTGTTGTATGTTTTCATTTGACTCTTATTTTTATGTGTATGTTATTACTATTATTTACATATGTTTTGTTATTCTTTAATGTTTGTTATTTCCATTATTTTTTTTTTATATAATTCTCTTTTCATTTTTTATTTTAATTTCCTTCAAATTTTGATTTTATTTTTAAATATTTTAACACCTAAACTCGTTCTTTATTCGATTTTTATTTGATTTGTTCCAAAATATTTAATAATTTTACACTATATTAAAATTTTCCATATTAAATTAAATACATATTAAAAATCTATTTCAAAATTATTTTTAAAGCTAAGGATTTCCCTAATTAAAATATGTAAAATACATTTTAAAATTAAAATATACTAGACAATTTTAAAACTTGAATTTTGCTTTCTTTTTAAATTTTCGTAAGATAAAAAAAAAATCTTTTTATTTAAACTTTTTTTTTCAATGGATGTTTCCAACCATAATATATTTAAAAAATTATTTAAGAATAGTGATTTATTTCAAAATTTAAAATTTTAATATAAAAAATATAAATTTGAATTATATGTTATTTGGATTAAACAAGTTAGCTAATTGGAAATACTAAATATGATGATGAAAATTTATGTGAAAGCAACATTATTTAATTGCTAAGTACTCCAATATACAATATGTTATCCACACATTTCTATTTGAAAATATTTGAAAAAAATAAAAATTGGTATTTTTATTAATGCCTCGTACATTAATTTTATTTTTTAAAATTAAATAAAAATATAATTTATTAGTTAAAATGAAAATTTTACCATACAAGATGAGTATCGAGTTTTGAGGTTACAGTTCCATTTTCCCAAGTACAATGCGAACAAGCGAATGATGTCATACTTATAATTGGCTGGATTTAGGGACGTCACATTGATCCGGAGGTTCGACCTGCAAACTTAATATCTGCATTGATTGAACGGTGGTGTCCGGAGACCCACTCCTTCATTATGCCATGCAGGGAGTGATGATCACATTACAAGACGTCGCTATGTAGCTTGGGTTGTGAGTTGATGGTGATGTGGTCACAGGCGAAGGCAAAATGTTGGAACTTTCAGTAGTATGCCACAGATTTCTTGGACCATCCCTTGGTGATAAGGAACGGAACTTCACATGCTTGACATTGGCATGGTTGAGAGCAAATTTTAAGGAGTTATCAAGCATTACCATTGAGCATGAGGTGATGTGCGCTGCTTGAGCTTACATTATGCAGCTGATTGGGGGGTACTTATGCCAAACAACACGTCTAATAGGGTCCACTTGAAGTACTTGCCTCTATTGGAGGATTTCAATCGTGCCGGTATTTACAGCTAGGAATCAGCAATGTTGGCCACATTGTACCATGAGCTTTGTTGAGCATCAAAACACGGGACAAGTAACATGGTTAGTTGTTTGGGGCTGCTGCAGTCTTGGGCTCTGTACAAGATACCGTTTCTAGCGGCTGTTAAACACCAACCATATAGGTGGCCACTTGTAAATAGGTAATATACTTAACATTTAACGACTAATAAGTGTGGATAATATTTTCTCAAGTTTAAGTGCTAACGTGTTTGTTTCAATTACAAATGGGCCATGTCTTTTGGAATTGGCGCGAGCAATACATTAATTATTTACCGTCAGATAATAGAGGCATACGCCGGAGAGAAAGTAATATATATATTTAATTAAGTAACATTAATTTAACTTATTCACTTGCAGCATGTGACTTGACCAATTCATTTATATTGTGTAGTTTGTATGAATGTCGTATTTTGTACCAAATGTTACGACCTTTATACCACAATGGGTTCACGCTGAAGCCCATGTGTGGTGCATTAACATGCCACTGCTCACCTTTTCAACCGTTGAGTGGTACAACGCTGATCAAGATATGTGACAGTTTGGGTTCAAACAAAATATGCCAGTCGATCTACAACAATTTGCTGATGTCCACGGTAAGATTATGAGAGGAAAACACAGAGCGGATTGGGTCGTGGAACATCAGCAGTATATAGCATTATAGAACAACCGATACAACAGGCAACCTAAGATGCACTCTTGTATGAATGACTTCAATCCCTCAATTGAATACATGCAGTGGTACATGGCCCGATGGTGCGCTTATTTATATGGTGGGAAACTTATGATGGTATCAGAATACAGCTCCAGACGTGGAAGCCAACCTATGACGAAGCTCTACTCGGAAGATCAAACTCTGAGCACACGCACCTCACTGGACTAATGGGTTGGGGCTTTTGGTGAGGGGTCTTAAAGCAATGCATATCAATCGAATATCGACGTTTCACCGGACTTAACATTTGATAAGTTTGGTGATTACATTTACTCCCACCTCGCCTTAGGCAACGTTCGATCCAGCACCAAATCCTCCTGATGTGTACTATACACCTCAACTTCCAACCTGCCAATAGAGGCCCGTAAATCGTTATACCTCGGATGATAGTACCAATCCTGATTCATTCCAATTTTGATACATGTAAATTTAAAGTGTTATGTCATATTTATTCAACTTGTTTATAATTTCACTAAATATATTTATGTGTTATGTCATATAATTTCAAATGTTATGTAATATAATTTCAAGTGTTATGTAAACAAATGTATAAGTTAATTTCCTATCAAAATTTAACACTAAATATTTATATTTTGAAAATTAAACTTAACACGAATTATATTTCCTTAAAACCATAAAATGCCAGATACAACATTTAATTTCCTCCTTGCTCCGATTATGGTCAATCGTTCTACATATGGTGCAACGCTTTGGATCGACCTCTTCTATGATATCCATGTCATTTCGAATTCGAGTCGTTATTGGTTGACCTCTGACTTTCCTACGTAGTGACCTATCTAGCAACAACTCGAAGGTAGGCAATTGCGCTTCCCACGTCAATACATCCCTTAATACGGAGAACTCGTTACCCTAAAATACGCAATGTACATTCATGTTTGTACACATCATCAATATATTGTTCGACATTCAAATTGAATGTTATACATACTGCAACCACATGCGTAACAAATATCGTAGTGTTTGGAACCTCCCACACTCACACCGTTTATTTCGGAGATCAACTCCTTAGGACTGTGGCTAGATCCCTGATTGATGGTCGATGTACTCTGTCACTCGAAAAGTTTCCAAGTTCTGGGAATATAGTTTTGCATTCATCAACCTAGCCATATGAGCGTTCTCTTCCATAGGATCCCTAAGTTCTTCGATGTGCACATGTCTAACCTTCATCTATTTTGCTTGTCTCAACCCTATTTTTGGCATCAAAGTTCCCAGCCTGTAATACATGTCTAAGAAAACTGATGAAATTGGCAAGTGACGCATACGCCTCAATATGGAATTAACAGCCTCAATGAGGTTGGTCGTTATATGACCATATCGGTACCTATCATCAAAATATTGAGCCCATTGCCATAGCTTCATACTGCCCAACCACCGTTTGAGAGAAGGCTTGGACCTCGTCAGCTTATGTCTGAATCGGTGTGGTTCAAGCTCGTACCCTACGTATGTATTCAAATGAAACATGTTACTATCGCTTTCAATAAATGGACTCGAAATATTTACAGATACAAATTTAAATACGATATTTTTACCCATGCTCACGATTGCTTTCCGCCAATGTTTGTTCTCGTACTCTTTGTGAAAGTTGACAGCGATGTGACGAATGCAGTAGACGAACCTCCACGGAATATCCGATTGTCGAATCGTAGCAACAATACCCTTAGATCTGTCGTAGATAATGCAAATGTTGCCTTGCTTGACAACATGCCTTCGCAAGTTCCTAATGAAAAATTCCCACGATTCGAAGTTCTCTAACTCCACGATGGCGAAGGCAGTCAGTAGTATATTTTAGTTACCGTCTTGTGCAACCGAAATCAGTAGTATTTGTGTGTATTTTCCATAAAGCCATGTTCCATCGACCTGCACAAGCAGTTTGCAGCGGGAGACGACCTTAAAACATGGATCGAATGTCTAGAACAATCGGCGAAAAACTCTTTTCTTGGTTAAAGTTGTCCATTTGGGGCTCTGTAAGGCAACATTTGCAAGTCCACGATAGTTCCTGGCACATACTGTACCATCGCTAAAATCCACCCCTGAAGTTCATTGTATGAGTCATCCCAATCGTCGTACAATTGCTGCATGGCCATTTTTTTCACCCAGCATGCTTTCTTGTATGACACTTTGTATTGGAAACGGGCTTGCATGTCCGCAATCAATGTTGACACAAGAATGGTTGGGCAATCTTTCACTAGTGGCATGACAAAGTTGCAAATACTTTTGGCATCCAATTTTCGATAGTCTTGAGTCATACGTGCGACAGTACAGGTGTGTCGCCCTTCTAATTTTCATATTTGCCATTGTTGAGTCCATTGTATAAATGCAGCCCGAACCCGCCAGCCACACCCATCATCAGCTCTCCAACATTCCCCAACATATAATGTCGGTGTAGACTTTGCGACCTTACAATCAATCGACTGCTTCAAGCTATATTATTTTATGATAAACACACAGTCTACCTTGTTCTCGAACCATTGCTCAACTACCAACTCTTCCAGCTACGAATTTGACGATAATATGTGAGTAAGGACTATATTGGCGTACTCGGGGAACTCAGATGCATGCGTTGCATTTGAATCCACGCTCAACATGTCACCCTTAAGGTTATTCTGTAAAACAATGCCACGACTCGAGTTACTAAGAGAAGGGGCATGAGCATCTTCAACCTTCTCTAGGCCTTCATCGTCGATATCATCCGGAACTTGATCAATATCGGGGTTACTAATTTTTTTCAATGTCTTGATCAGAATCTTCTCTATTATTGGTCACTTTTTTTATATCTACTTTGGTGCATACCATCTCCGGATGTATTTGTAGACGGGGACACGAGGCAGGGTTGTTATACTAACTCTCACCATAATTTGGATTTTCTGGTATTTGCAATGTCCCTCTGTAGTCTGACTGATCTGTCAATCAACATTAAGATCAAAGTCAAACCCGCGAAGTTGACTTATTGGATTAACATTCTCAACGGGCTCTAAGTCGGTTAACTCAGCAAATAACTCAACTAGTTAAGGGTTCTCACTCCCAATCGACCACCATATTTCCATTATAGTGCCAAAGTCATTATCATCTAACAGTTGCATCTTGCAAAATTTCAATGGATTTGTAGAGATTGAAAACTTGTAAAATAATCTCGATGTCGCCCTTCCACAACAGATAGTTATTTTCGCACTTATCTTTCTTTTCATTTCTTCCATTTCACAAATTTATTGAATCACAACCCTACTCTCTGTCGACCTTGAAATACACAACCAACATCACCTTTTACAATTTCACCATAAAAAAGAACGTACACCAAAAACACCGAGTTATCCATCTTCACCAAAATAAAATAATATTTTTTAATTTTTAAATTAGAAATAAATTTAAAATTTTAAAAAATAAATAATAAACAAAAAAAAGTATCATCGGGAATTGGTGGCGCCATTTAAAATGGCTCCACCAAAAATAAAATATACATTTAAATTAAACTATATATTTAAATATTATATAATAAATAATAAAAATAAAAAATCAATTCGATGACGCCATTTAAAATGGCTCTACCAAAAATAAAACATACATTTAAATTAAACTATATATTTAAATATTATATAATAAATAATAAAAAACAAAAAATCAATTCGTTGGTGCAATTTAAAATGGTTCCAAAAAATAAATTTAAATTTTTAAAAAACAAATATTAAATACTTAAAAAAAAACTGATACTTCGAAAAGTGATTACGTCATTTAAGATGTCTTCCCAAAAAGAAATTAAATTTAAACAAATCATAAATAATTAAAAAAGAGGCTGACATTTCTTGAGAAGTAATGGTACCATTTAATATGACTTCACCAAAAAAAAAATTGTTTTAAAGTCATTTTATTTTTTAGATACTTTAATATTTTCATGAAATTTATATAAATGGTGTTATTTTATATGATTCCATCAAAAAATTAATTTTTTAATTTGATATGTTGATGTGACATATTGATAGTGTCATATTATTTGGTTTCATCAATTTTTACTGTAAATTTTAGATCATTTACATATTTAGTCAAAAAATGAATTATTTACATAATTAATTAATTTTTTATTAATTTTATAAAAAAAAAAAACCCGATTACCGAGACTACTCGAGCTGGGACTTGCCTTGCTGTATGAGTGAAGGATCCACCTGCTTGTTTGCTGAACTTAATGAAAGCGAAGCATAATTTAAATACGTTGAACCTCCAAATAACCCATTCTGTCTTTCACGTAATCCAGATTAGTCAATCTTCAGAAAGTATCGTAACCATGCGGGCTGCAGGGACATTCTTCCCCGCCTATTTTACTACATCAAGGTAACGAAATCCCCGGGAAAAGACTGAATGATCGAAAGTCCACTAGTAAGCGTTTGTAGAATTAGAAAGCCAAAGCCGTGGAAATTTCACTCAACAAATATGCTTCTATAATCAAACAAACCTTGTTAGGCCAAACATTATCATTACTTGGAAGCCTGATAATAATGAAACAAAACATACCAAGTCAATCAGTACTTTTTATTTAGATGACTCAGCTGATGCGAAATCACAATTTTTTCAGTAATTTTACTTTATAGCCTTTCCAATTTCTATCTAATTTTTTGAATTATATTTGGAGTCCAAATTAAAATATATTTTATGATAGTTGGATTATATTTTGATTTTAAATTATAAAATTTATGTGTTAGTATATAAATTTTGGGAAATATTAAGATTATTTTAAAAGGTATAGATTTTAAGCATCAATAAAATAGTGTCACATCATTAAAATTTAAAGATAACAAAGTATTATTATACACTCATCTATATCTAATATCTTCTCCAACTTAATTTAATTTTAATTAAATTATTTAAAAATTTTAATTTTTTAAATTATAAACAAACCCTTCCTTTATTTTACAAATTTTAATAATTTTATTTTTTTCATAAATATATTTTTTTATTTTTGTGAAACCAATTTTTTAAAAAAAAAAAAATTTATGCAATTTTTTTCATGTGATCGACACATAATTTTAATAATTATTTTACCTTGAACTCAAAACCCATAATCTAGAACATTGAACCCTAAACTCCAATATTCATGATTTGGGTTTGGGATTTGGAGTTTAGGGTTTAATGATTTGGAGTTTAGGGTTCATATTTAAGGTTTAAGGGTTGTGTGTTATGAGTTCGGGATTTAGGATTCAATAGTTTGAGTTTAGGGTTTTATATTTTTGAATTTAGGGTTCATGATCTTAGATTTAGGGTTTTGAATTTGGGATTTAAGGTAAAAAAGTTAACTAAATCATGTGCCATTGACATAAAAAATTTATTTAAATGTAATTAAATAAGTTTAGTGGGAACATTAATAATGTAGTGTGTAGGGTTTATGAAAAAAATTATTTATAGAGGAGTGTATAATAATAATTTTATGTCTTTAAATTTTGATGATGTGATAAAATTTTATTGATACCTAAAAAGTTTAATTTTTAAGATCATTTTTATGTAAGTTATTCTCCTAAATTTTAAATTATATTATGTTTTATTGATTACTTTGAAGTCTTTCATAGGATATTTTTATTTAATAACTTTTCAAATTTAAATTATAATATTTTATTAAATCAATAAAATTCGTGCTCATCGTACAAACACTTAAAAATGTAATAAAAATTATGCAATTCTAAACATGTAGAAAGCAAGGAAACTAGGAAGAAAATAAAAAGAAGAAGATAAGTCTAAGCAGGTAAAATACAAACACTTTCTTTTATTGGGATGTATGGCTGGTATTTGTCCGTCAGCTGCATAAAACGTTATGAACTGTGAGCAGATCAGTATGCATTACATTAAGCTACTTAAATAGGCCCAACTATGTTTGCCACTACATTATCGAAACAGAAGTAGGAAATTAACCAAAACATGGAAGAAGCCACCATTTTTTACTCATCTCTTGCTTTTTTCTTGTATTCCTTTTTCTGGGTTTCAAGTTATTGTTTCAATCAAAACCTCGCCATGAAAACTTGCCGCCCAGTCCGCTTTCTCTTCCGGTCATTGGCCACCTTCACCTGCTAATAAACCCATCTCTGCACCGCCCTTTCCTCGAGCTTTCGAAAAAGCTCGGTCCAGTCTTTTCCCTTCAGTTGGGTTCACGTCTCACAGTGGTCGAGGAATGCTTCACCAAGAACGATATCGTGTTAGCCAACTGCCCAAACTTGCTATTGAGCAAACACCTGTGTTATAATCACACCACACTTATAACCGCGTCGTACGGGGATTATTGGCTTAACCTCCGTCGTATTAGCACCATCGAAATCTTCTCACCGAACCGTATCAACAAGTTCCACGGTATCAGGAAAGATGAAATGGGAAGATTGTTGTTGAAACTATCTTGTAACTCGCATGAAGCTTTTGCCAAGGTAGAGCTTAAATCAATGTTTGCAGACCTGACATTTAATAACCACATGAGAATGATGGCTGGAAAGAGATATTATGGTGAAGATGTGACTGATGACAGTGAGGCAAAGGATTTTAGGGAGCTCATAGCCGAGGTGGTTGAAAATGGAGGAGCAGGGAATCCGGCAGATTATCTACCAATACTGAATTGGGCTGGTAATTATGAGAAGAACTAATTGTGCTCTTTAAGAAGATGGATGATTTCTTGCAAGGGTTAATCGATGAACGTCGAAATGCAAATGGAGGAAATATGATGATTGATCATCTCCTTTCCTTACAAGAATCGGAGCCAGCGAGCTATACTGATCAGATTATCAAAGGGCTTATACTTGTAAATCAAGTTTACTCTGTTTACTTAAAGGCATGCATCAAGGAAATATGATGATTGATATCATCTTCTTTCTTTGCAGGTATTGCTTCTCGCTGGGACTGACACATCAGCGGTGACGTTAGAGTGGGCCATGTCGAACTTACCGAATAACCCAGAGGTGTTGAAGAAAGCCAAGGCGGAAATCGATGCTCAAGTTGGTGAAGAAAGGTTGATTGATGAATCGGATATTGCTAAACTACCTTACCTTCAAAACATTATGTTGGAGACTCTTCGACTATACCCGGCCGGCCCACTTCTAGTGCCTCATAGAACATCCGGTGACTGTACCATAGGTGGGTACGATGTGCCTGGAAACACCATTGTGTTAATCAATGCATGGGCTACACAAAGAGACCCGGAGTTGTGGGATGATCCGACGAGTTTCAAGCCGGAAAGGTTTGAGAATGAAGGTAAAGATCATGGGCACAAGTACTTGCCTTTTGCTATGGGAAGGAGGGCATGTCCTGGGGCAAGCATGGCTCACCGTATGGTCAACTTAAACTTTGGGGGCATTGATCCAATGCTTCGAATGGAAAAGGCTAGGTGACGAAGAAATTGACATGACTGAAGGTAAAGGACTCACCATGCCTAAAGTTGAGCCATTAGAAGCGATGTGCAAGGCACGCCCCATCCTCGACAAGGATCTTTATTGAGCAGCATAGAAGAGTTTTATATATTGAAGAGCTATAGTTTTAGATTATAGAATTTAGGGCATTTTGGTGTCTTTGATGTGAGAAGAAACGTATTAAATAACATAAATTTTAAAGTGATTGATAAAAAAATATATGTTCCTATATCAAAATATATGGTTGTTGAAAATGGTGATAGATGTTATTATTATTTTTTTTATCTTGTAGTTGACTTGGGTTAAAACATAAGTGTTATTTATTAATATATAATATTAACCTTGTTCATCAATTAACAATTTTTTTTAATGTCCCAAACCTTTTTTAAGTAGTTCACACAATTTAAAAAAAAAAAACAATTCTAAGACATTTGTAATTAAGTACCCAATACAAGTTTAATCATCATCAAGAACAAAATCGACTCTAATTTTATATCATTTAATAAAAAAACACTCAAAAGTGTAACACCTCATTTTAGGCCTACAAGAAGTTTCTCCATGATAATGTTAACAAAGTACTAATTTACTAGTGCTATCATATTATTCCAATGACTTAATACACTTTATACCCTAAGCTTCGTCATGTTTGTCCCTACTGGAAGATCCCACATCATCGCGCCCAAATGAGCAACGTGTTTGCACCAAATTCTATTTTATCTAACTCGCCTAATGGCTTGTTTCTATAGTATCCTTTAAGTAGATGCAATATTCAGCTTTATGACCAATGCCATCATGAAATTGAGAATAATTAGATGATTTGTATATGCTGACTTGGCTTAACATGTAAGCCCTGAAAGTAGTCAAAGGAGAGTAACAGTCGAACTTATTATAAGGAGCTCTCTCTCCCTCTCTCTACATATTTGTTTTGTATCCTAAAGTATATTGTTGGCAGCAAGTCCTCCCTATCTTGGGATTTGATGGGGAGGGGGTTTGGGATAAGTGATTCTTTCAAGTGAACCCTCAAGTTAGGATTTCATCTTTATTGGTCACTATTGGAAAGGTGTCCTCACCTAGGACAACCAAATATGCTTTGGGTCAAATCATAATAAGGGAAATATATGCTTGAACTCCATCGGACCATTTCGTTTGTCTCTACATATATGTTAACTTTCACATACAAGTTATGAAGCTGATCATGCTTCTCATTTGTTAAAGCATATTTTAAATGATCATGTTCTACATCTACCATAAAAGCTTGAATCTCCCAATCATCAATTAAGTGTCCAATCTCCATCCCTTCCGTATTAAAATGATGAATAACCTCTAATGGACTTGCCTTTGTTTCGCTTAATATAGGGCAAATTTGTGGGGCTTTTGCAGTGCATCTATGGCGCCCATAATTTCTATGTAGTTGTACTATAACAAGTGGCCATAAGGGTCCTTTCTGCCATTTTATTTCTCTTTAGGGGTTAGAAATTTGAATTTATATTGTAACAACTTGGTTTCCAGTGAAAGATATAGTTAAATTGATCAAAGACAGATTGAAATCAGCGTTGAATAGGTAAAAGTCCTATGCGATTTTGAAACGGAGAGATATAGAAATTAATTTAATTTTTTAGATTATTTAATTAAATGTAATTAAATAATTGATTCCAAAATGAAAAATAAATTAACTAATCTTCACAGTTCTAC
>CM076908.1:17062703-17095703 GCA_039519145.1 Kokia cookei
TCCACATTCTCCTAAAAAATTAGATTTATTTATATAGTATACTTTTTGTGCCATGTGATCAAAACTATATGCCAAGTCTGCCAAGCTGTGAGGAAGATTGGAATCTCATGCAGTGCCGGAGCTAGGGGTGGCAGGGGCGTAGATCCTTTAAAATGAAAATTTTTTTATTTAAATTCTTTATAATTTATAAAATTTTAAATGAGTAATTATAAAATTATACTTTGATCCCAATAATTAAAAAAAAAAAAATAATTTAAGGCATAATGACAAAATTAACCCCTAACGTTTGGATGTTTTGTCACTTTGGCCCTTATGGTTTTTTTGGCTCACTTTCATACATAACATTTTTTGGACAAATTGATCATTTTTTAACGGTCTTGTTGACGTGACCGTTAAGGGACTAACGGTGTTGACGTGACAATTTTTTCCAATTGGGCGCGTCCACGTAAGCATCTATTGATGTGACACTATTTTATCTTATATGCCACGTTAGCAAATAATTTTAAACTTATTAAAATTATTTTTTAAAATATAAAATTATTAAAATTATTTTTTTAAATAATAAAATTGTTAAATAATTTTAATTTTCAATTTCATCTTCTTTTGTCTAAATTTTCTTACATTTTCCAATCAACCAAGCATCCAAAAAAAAATTATTTTTCTTACATAATCCCGTGCTTCCTCATTTTCTTTCACAAAACTCCCCAAATTCCATTTTTGTTTTCTATTTCAAAATGCCTACTTTTGACTCCACCGTTTCTCTAACAAGATGGAAAGAAGGGAATGCAACTTTGGTTTGAGAAGTTGCATTGCCAAATCCATATGCAAGTTGAGAAGCAAAAAAGGCGAGGCAAATGAGAAGCTTGAAGAGCTTGATAAAGACGTAGTTGCTAAAGAAGGTGCTACAGTATAGGTGGATGTTGGTGTTGAACTAGCAGTGCTCTTCAAAAATGATGAACTACCCCCAGAAGAGAATCCCGTAGAAGTTGAGCTTGATGATGATAAGCTTGGAAAAGATGGAGTAACAGCTGTAGAAGTAGAAGATGAAGATAAATAACCAAAAGAGCTCATGGCAACTGTAGTGGTAATAGCAGTAGCCAGTGCTTGTGAAGATGAAAATAAAGGGGAACCACTACTGGCTCCAAATGAGGATGAAGATGTCCCAAATGTCCTTGATAGTTAAAAATTAAGAAAAAAAAGGGGGGGGGGGGAATGAAAATATTGGTTAGTTTTACCAGATCAAAGAACAAAAGCAGATGAGACAACAACAAAGTGGGTTTTGACAGGGCAGAACTAGGGACTATGGGTGCTGATGATGATGACGAAGATGAAGCTGCATTGCCAAAACCAAAGGTAGGTTGAGAGGTTGAAGAAGGGAGGGAAAAAGAGAAGCCTGAAGAACTTGGTGAAGAAGAAGCACAACTAGGGATTTTGAAATAGAAGACAAAAATGGAGGAATTTGGGGGTTTTCCGGAAAGAAAATGAGGAAGCATGATATTATGTAAGAAAAATAAATTTATTTGGGTTTTTGTTGATGGAAAAATGTAAAAAGATCTGAAATTTCTTGTTGTTGAAGAAGAAGTTGATGAAATTAGAAATTAAAATTATTTAATAATTTATTATTTCAAAAAAATAATTTTAAATTAATTTTAACAATTTATATTTTTAAAAATTATTTTAAAATCATTTGATGATGTTGTATATAAGACAAAATAGTGTCACGTCAACAAATGCTTATGTGAACGTGCCTAATTGAAAAAAAAATTGTCACGTCAATTGCATTAATCCCTTAACGGTCACATCAATAAAACCGTTAAAAATGATCAATTTAACAAAAAATTTATTATATATGAAAGTGAGTCAAAAACAACCATAAAACCCAAAGTGACAAAATACTCAAACGTTAGGGGCTTATTTTGTTATTATGCTTTAATTTAATTTTGTAAAATTTATAAAAATATAAACTATTAAAATAATAAAATTATATATTTTTACTATTATAAAAATACACAATTTAATTTTGTCCCAAATAATTTTTTGACTCTGCCACTTATGTCGTGATAAAACTGCTCTCCATTACATGGCATTGGTGAAAGAGTTAAAAGCAGAAAATTACGAGCATTTTGAACCAAAAAGAAAGAAAAAGAGATTGATTTGTTTCACAAGAGAGAACCTTGGGTTCTTTAGCTTTCAATGGCATTGTAGAGTTAGGGTGGGTATAATGTCACTTCCTCTCCAATATTTACTGCTCAAATTCAAACCAGACATTTCTTACTCTTCTAAACACTCTAGAGTTTTTTATTGATTATATTTTAATAAATTTTGGCATAATGCGAATAATAATTTCTAACGTTTGATTGTTTGATCACTTTGACTTTTTATGTTTTTTTAAAGCACTTTAACATTTAATCTTTTTTTTTACTCAATTTAATTTATTTTTAACAAATATGCTGACGTGATCGTTAATTGACTAATGATCAACATTAACCATTAACATGACAGTCCAAATATAATTAAATACTAACGTGACACTATTTTATCTTATATGTCACGTCAACAAATTATTTTAAAATTATTTTAAAAATAAAATAAAATAAAACCTTAATTTCTTCTTCTCAACTCTCTGTTTCTTTCCTACATTTCCTGTTTCCTACCACATTTCAAATAATAATAAAAAACTCACTTCTTTCTTATTCAATCAAAGATTAAAAAAATGTCACAAAATATTTTGAAAATAAAAACCCATAACGGGAAGAACAGAGATATGGGGAATATTCAAAAGGCTACTGAAGAAAGAATCATGGAGGTGGAAGTATGTTTTAGGGTTGGCTTTTAAAAGGAAGAGACTAAAAATTCATTATTTTTCTTTCATTGACAATTTGCTTTTCAAAATCCCTTCTATTTTCGAAGCGATTTTCTTGGTTTCTACTATTTGTTTCTTCTATCTTTGTTGTATATATATATTTATCTCTAGATTATTTTTTAGCATTTTCTTTTGGGTTCAGATATGGGAAAATAAAAATTTAATATGGTTATTTTTTGGCATTTTCTTTTGGATTCAGATATGAGAAAATAAAGATTTAATATCAATGGCTATTACAATAAGAAGGAAGAAAAAAGTTTCATGGAATAAGATATGGGTTTTTAATTTTTTTGCTCTTTCTTTGTGTTTTAGATTGTTATGTTTGAGTTTGAGTTTTTGAGATGAAGATGGGGATGATATGGGTTTGACTTTTAGATTGTCGATCTAACTATTTCGAATGAAGTACTAGCTTACGAGAGCAGCTTTCGTCGAGGTCTGGAAGCTTCACAATAGAGAAGATGATGATGAATGATGGAAAAAGTTGAAGTTTTTTATTTTTATTGATTTAGTTGTTAGGAAAATAAACAAGGAAATGAGAATTAAGTTTCATTTATTTGCATATTTTAGGGGTTTTCTTTGGTTATGGGGTTTAGTAAATCCAAATTTTCTTTATTGGATAAGTAATTACTTTTTTTTTAAACAACAATAGAGGTTAAGAAACCTAGAACTTATCTCTTGGCGATTACTTCCTTTATACCAAACCAAAAACAATAAAGGTTTATGCTTGTCTTGTAAGGTCTTTTAAATTTTGAATTGGGTGTAAGAATTGTAAGAACAGGTTTCAAATTTTAAGAACATGTTCCTTTAATATAGTAAACAATGGACAAGAAGAAACAGTGATGATGATTTTAAAATAATTTTAATAAATTTAAGAACATGTTTCAAAAACCTAGAAAAGGATTAAGGAGACTTTTGAAGGGGAACGAGGATGATGATTGTAACACCAAAATCCAAAACCATCACCGATTAGGATCTCGGTGTCTATTGTTCATCTATCACTGTTCATCTTTTATTATATTTTTCATTTAATCTTATTTTAATAAAGATGTGCACCTAACACATCATAAATCATCAATCGATTATAATCACAACTCAACAAGGGAAAAAAAGAGTCATTTTCATGATTTTTGGAGACTTCTACCAGTACCAGTTGGACAAGTATCGGTAGTTGTCAAGTCAGAAAACAATTCAAAAATAGTGCAGACTTCTATCGATACTCAAGGTGGTTCTATCGATACATTTGACACAACTACTGAAACAAATCATACTTCTACCAATACTAAAAACTCCAAAGAGTTAAGAAGTTATACCCTACAACTTCTACTGATACAAGTTCACAGACTACCGATACTTCTATGAGTAGAACTACAGATACTTATCTTGCATCTACCGAAACAACACAAGTCAAAAACCTACATCTCACTTCCTTTGTACTTCTACCAATACAAGCAAGAATACTACCGAAACAAGTATGCAGATGTCAAATATATATACATAAATTTCTAAGTTTGCACAATAGTTTACAACATTTACCAATTTCTCAAAATCATACCTACATAGACATTTCATATTGGTATTTAATTCTTCACATAACAACAAAGAATACATATCAAAACATTCATCAAAAAGTTACCATGTTGTTTAACCATTACACCAAAACAACTCAAGTAACACAATCCTAATACATGCCATATAAGCCAAGTGATATAAAGACTACTGACCGAGGTCCCGGGATAGTGTGATTTTTCTTGAGGATTCGATCTTCAACAGCAGATGAATCTACAAAATAGTAAATAGATACACAAGTAAGCTTACAAAGCTTAGTAAGTTCATAAGAACAATTAACTTACAGAATAACATATTCGGTTACGAAAAGAGTAATAAAGTATCTTGTTATCCTGTGGCATTAGCATCATGTTGATCTCACTGAGTCTTCCAGAAATTTAGGTCATACGAGCCCAGATTGGTTAGCTCTTACGAGCCCAAATAAGTTAGCTCATTCGAGCTCGGATAGAGTTTAACCAGTATACGATGCTGCTCACACAAGCTGATGAGAATCCGCAACATATGCAAAAACATAGCCATCGATACGGTCCAGAATTACCCACTCACGATGTTGCTCACACAAGCTGATGAGAATCCACAACGTATGTAGAAACTCAGCCATCGTAGGGGTCCTAATAATCAATATTCAGTTTTTATCCTGAATCTATCGACTCACGATGCTGCTCACACAAGCTCTCAAGAAACTACAACATATGCAGGATCAAAACCATCGCATCGATACAGATCATTGGCCCAAGGCCTAACGTCTTCTTTCTTCATTCCTGTCTCAAATTTCTTAATGTATCTAATATATTTAATTTGCTACAATAATAATAAAAAATAAAAGAGATTTTAATAACATATAAACTAACAATATGAACTTATAGGACTGATTTGCAGTAATCGTCAAAGTACATCGACTATTTCATAAAAAAATATTATTGACTTATTTGATTTAAACACTCATTATAAAAATTTTCCTGTCGGGTTTGTGGTTCCCAAAACCACTGTTTCTGACACCACTAAAAAACGGGTTGTTACAACTCTCCCCCCTTAGAAAATTTTGTCCTCGAAATTTTTAATTTAGTAGTTCCTGCTTATTCAAAAGTTTTCATATACAATAGAAAAATCTTTTACCCGAGCTTACTCAAACCCATCTGCCAACTTTACTTAACCAAGAAAATCAACCTCACTAAACCAAAACTCACCGTTGATAGTTTTGACATAAATTATTTCTAACATATAGCCTACAATACATTTCTTACACATTACGCATATATAGATTCTATTTGAAGTCTATCAGAATATCATCAATAATCATAATTACGACTATATGTAAATATCTAGATAAGATTGAACAATCTTATTCATCATATTCTTAAATCAATAGAGACATTAGTTAATCTAGGTAATATTATTAGAGTTTTTAATGATTATCTCAAGTTCAAAAAATTTTCAGCATCTCATATCTTTAACTAGAACTGAATAACTAAATCTTTATTAACTTTTGGATACACTGTTACATCTCTTTTAACTTGTTAACTAAGTTTTCTATATGGAATATAAGATATTTATCTTTTATTTTGAGTTTATTTTATTATCAGATTTAGATAGAAATCCAAAAAATATTTTAGAAAACAGATTAAGAGACCCATTAACAAACGATATATAGTATCTGAAACAACTCTGATTATGCTATCTGATTTTCCTGGCCTAACCCTAATCAGTACAACAGTATGATGTTTCAGTCAATTCATTTCAATCTATAATTCACTACAGTATCATATAACTTAAGTTAATTTATTCCCAGAATAATACCAAATTTATGAAATGATAGTAACATCAAATCAACAGAAAATTTATAGTCACGAAATTTTAGCAGATAGTTTCGACATATCAGTTCTATCCCAATGGATTATGATTCAACATTAATCTCATTGGATTGGAAAATTAACCCCTATCCATTATTAATATAATGCAATATATAAATAAATTAACTCAATCTTAATCAGTACATACCAATAAATAATATCGAAAGAATATACCTGTAACACTCAAATCCCGTAAACTGTCGTCGGTTAGGGTTTCGATGTCTTACTATTCATTTATCACGGTTCATCTCTAACATCATGTTACTTAGACTTATTTTATCAAAGAATTCCACTCTGCACGTCATATATCTTCATTTAAGTATAAACATAATTCAATAAGGGCAAAAATGTCATTTCAGACATTTTTGGAGACTTCTACCGGTACTTGTTGGACAAGTATCGGTAGTTGGGAAGTCAGTAAAGAATTCAAAAATTGTGCAGATTTCTACTGGTACCTGTGCTAGTTCTATCGATACAAGTATAACTTCTACCGATACAAGTCATGCTTCTTCCGATACTAAAAACTCCAGAGAGCTAAAAGTCTCACCCTGCAACTTCTATCGATACAAGTATACAAACTATTGATACATCAAAGACATAACTATCGGTACTTGCAATTTATCTACCGATACAACCCGAGTCAGTGAATAACCTCTCTCCTACCCTGTACTTTTATCGATACATGCAGGGCTTTTACCGAAACAAGTATGCAGAATCTCAAGAATTATGCCAAAACACAAGTATATCAACTCAAATATACATAATTTCAAATATGCATTGAGGCAACACACCAAATATATATATATATAGTTTCTAAACATTACATAGCATTTTAAGTCTATGCTCCAACTTACACTACATGCATTTCTACATTCAACATTTCATCAACATAATAAGATTTTACCATCTTTATTACAATCAAAAGATAACAAGATCCTAGTACATGCCATAAGACCAAGTGATGCAAAACTACCAACCAACTCTGCTATAGTGTGACTTCAAAGAGATGACGATGATCCGATCTTCAATCAGCAAAACGATCTACAAAACAACAATAACAACATTTGGTAAGCTTCATAGCTTAGTAAGTTTGATAGTTTAAGGAGTTACCAACATTTGTAATAAGCAACTATAGCTCAATCGAGCCAAGATAACCCCTTTGTTCTTGAGTTAAATACAATTTCGTTTCCCCTGTCTATAACTTTTTGTTACTAGTACCCGATGCTGCTCACACGAGCTATCGAGAGTATGCAGTCCCAGCCATCGAAGGGCCTATAATCCATTTAGGATTCATATCTCTTTTCTAAATCATGATGCTGCTCACACGAGCTATCGAGGACTCGCAACATATGCGGTACCCAAGCCATCCCGTCAGTACTTTTCAACGACACAAAGCCTACCATCTTTTTCATTTCATTTCCTCGATCTCTTCAATGCCAAATGCTTCCAATTTGCTGATCAATGACAATATACATATAATAAATATTGAATAAAATTTACATTACGAACTTACTAGACTGGATTACAATTTAGGAAAGACTTCAGGGACTAATCCGCTAATTTCCCTTTTCCACGATCTATAGCACGATCGTAGTCTACTTACACAAATAATTCAATTCCTTGCATTAAAACACACAATAAGGTCACATAACATAATTTAGTTCCTTTAAGGAAAATTATGATTTTACCCCTATTATTTTCCTTTTATTCAATCTAGTCCTTTCAACACAAACATGCAAAATAACCATTCTCTCGAACAACCAACCTTAGTTGAATTCCCTAGGGTGTTTATCCCACCCCTTCAAACATTTGTTTTCATAAAAATACATGTAATTTCACCAATTTCACATTTTAGTCCATAAACCCTAATTTCATCAAAAATCACTTTACAAAAAGATCTAACCAAGACATTAAACATTCAAATATATCAAAAGCTTCCAAGAACAAGCATTTTCAACAATGGAAAGTTCCATGAAATTTGACAGATTCACAAATTAGTCCTTACATAAGTTAGATTAAGCTAAAACGGACTCAAAAACATAAAAATTACTAAAAACGATCAAGGTTTACTCACCCAATCAAGCCTCCAAAATTAAAAATAGCAAAATCCTAGCTTTTCCTCTTATTTTACGTGGAGAAGATGAAGAAATAAGTGGGTTTTTCCCATTTTCTATTTTAATTTCATATATATAGTCAATGGTAATTTTGTAAATATTTAGACTTTCATCATTAAGCTGAATTAACCCTTTTTTAATCTTGATTAAACCTATTTATACTTAATTTAACTCATGCTAACCCACCCACTAACATTTCCTTGATTAATTTACTCATTTAGTCATTCTAATTAACCATCTCTACTTTTGCACCTATTACAATTTAGTCCTTTCTATTCAATTAACTATCTAATCAATAAAATTTCTAAACCAAAATTTAATACGATGCATATAACACCATAAATATTAAAATAAATAAATTTATGACTCAACTTGTTACATTTGTTATTCTGAAATCACTATTTTTGATACCACTAAAAATCAGGTTGCTACAACTCTTCCCCTTTAAGGAATTTTTGCCTCGAAATTTTTTACCAGTAAATAGGTTAGGGTGCTGTGGTCTTATCGAAGCCTCTGTCTCCCAAGTGGCTTCCTCTAACATGTGATGATTCCATAATACTTCCACTAACGGTACTCTCTTGTTCCTCAACTCTTTTACTTCGCGAGCTAGTATTCTAATTGGTACCTCTAAATACGACAAATCCGGCTGAATCTCAACCTCCATGGGCATAATCACATGGCAATGATCTGATCGATACCATCTTCATATCGAAACATGAAAGATATTATGGATCTTTTTTAGTTCCGGTGGTAAAGTCAACCTATATGCCACAAGACCAACCCATTCAATGATCTCGTACGGCCTAATATACCGCGGACTCAACTTTCCTTTTTTACCAAACCACAACACCTTCTTTCAAGGTAAAACTCTCAGGAAAACTCGGTCTCCCACTGCAAATTCTATATCTTTTCTTTAAGATCTGGGTACGACTTCTGTCAGTCAGACACTACTTTCAAACAATCACGAATTACTCGCACTTTGTCCTTAATCTCATGAATCAAGTCAGTTCCAATCAACTTAGGCTCGCTCAACTCTGACCAATACAATGGGGTTCTACATTTTCACCGTATAATGCTTCTAACGGTACCATTTTAATACTAGACTAATAGCTATTGTTATAAGCAAATTCCACCAACGGCATATATTTTTCCCAACTACCCTCTAACTCAAGTATACAACATCGTGACATATCTTCAAGAATCTGTATCACCTGCTCTGACTGATATTCTGTTTTTGGATGATATACAGTACTAAAATTTAACCTGGTTCCCAAAGCTTAATGCAACTTACCCCAGAACCTCGAGGTAAAAAGTGGATCCCTATAAAAAATAATATATGCTGGTACTCCGTGTAGTAGTACAATCTTGGGCACATATAATTCAACCAGTCTATCAAGTGGATAATCTACCCGAATAGGGATGAAGTGAGCTGACTTGGTCAATCTATCCATAATTACCCAAATCGAATCTTTCTTTCTTAGTGTCACCGGAAGTCCTGTGATAAAATCAATAGTAACCCGCTCCCATTTCCATTTTGGGATGGAAATCGACTGTAGTAACCCAAATGGTACCTGGTATTCTGCTTTCACTTGTTGACATATAAGGCATCTATTCACAAACTCTAAAATCTCTCGTTTCATACCTGGCCACCAATACATTTTCTTAAGGTCGTTATACATTTTTACACTCCCCGGGTAGATGGAATAAGTGCTGCTATGAGCTTCCGTTAGAAGGTCTCGTCTCAAATCCGAGTCATTCGAAACACACACTCTACCCTTATAATACAACATACCCTCTATATATATTGTAAACCCTATAGTGACATCACTTTGTATCTGTCCTTTTTTAGCTATAAGCTTTGGATCATTTTCCTAAAGTTCTTGAATCCGCTATAGAAATAACGGTCTCATCTTGAGTTTAACGGTGACAGAACCATCATTCTCCAACGACAACCGAGCATTCAATGCTCTTAGTGTGAACAATGATTTTTGGCTCAAGGTATCGGCAACAATGTTAGCCTTTCATGGGTGATAGTTAATCACAAGGTCGTAATCTTTTAACAACTCTAACCATCGGTGCTGTCGTAAATTCAACTCCTTCTGTGTCATTAGATGCCTCAAACTCTTATGGTCAGTAAACACATGGCATCTCTCCCCATAAAGGTAGTGATGCCAAATCTTTAATGCAAAGACTATAGTAGCTAACTCCAAATCATGAGTCAGATAATTCTTTTCACTCGATTTTAACTGTCGGGAAGCATAAGCTATCACTTTCCCATCTTGCATCAAAACACACCCCAATCCGCTCAAAAACGCGTCGTTGTACACAACGAACTCCTTTCCCGACTCTGGCTGCGTCAGGATCGGAGCTTCAGTTAACAACTTTTTCAACTGGTCGAAACTTTGTTGACACTTATTAGACCAAACGAATTAAATATTTTTCTGTAACAACTTTTTCATTGGTAAAGCTATGATAGAGAAATCTTTCATGAACCGACGATAATAACCTGTCAATCTCAGGAAACTACGTACTTCGGAAACACTCCCCGATACCTTCCAATTGAGAATAGTTGAGACTTTGCTCGGATCAACCCATATCCTTCTGAAGATACTACGTGACCCAAAAATCCCATTTCCCATAACCAAAACTCACATTTGCTAAACTTCGAATACAATTGTTTCTCTTGCAAAATTCGTAACACCTCTCTCAAATGCTGAGTATGTTCTGATTCTGTCTTGGAGTAGATCAATATGTCATTAATAAACATAACCACAAACCTATCCAATTGAGGCTGAAAGACTCTGTTCATCAAGTCCATAAATGCTGCAGGGGTGTTAGTCATCCCAAACGGCATAACCAGAAACTGATAATGACCATAGTGAGTTTTGAATGTCATTTTCATTATATCACAATCTTTCACTCACATCTGATAGTAACTCGACCGGAGGTCTATTTTGGAGAATACGATTACACCTTTTAGCTGATCAAATAACTCATCGATCCGAGGTAACGGGTACTTATTCTTGATTGTCACCTTATTTAGCTGCCTGTAATCTATACACATCCACATCGATCCATCTTTCTTTTTCACGAATAACACGGGCACACCCCAAGGTGATACACTGGTCGTATAAACCCTCTGTCTAACAATTCTTGCAGCTAAACTTTTAACTCCTTCAATTCGGTTGGTGTCATTCTATATGATGGAATCGAAATCAGAGCAGTACCAGGTAACAAATAAATTCCAAACTCCACCTCTCTAGTCGGTGGCAAACTTGATAATTCTTCTGGAAACATATCTTCATACTCATTGATAATTGATACCTGTTTCAGCTCTGTTCTTGAACCCCGTGTATCAAGATATATGCTAGGAATGCTTTACAACCTCCACGAACCATCTTCTATGCTGAAATAGCTTAAATTACCCTGGTTTCACTGCTCAACTTGCCAAACTCAACTGTAATCACTTCACCTGTTGAGCATTTCAAACTAATCTGTCTTTGCTTGCAATTTATTACTACGTCGTGCTCAGTTAGCCAATCAATTCCCAATATCACATCAAACTCGGTGAACGACAATAACATCAAATCCATAAAAAATTCATAGTTGATCGGTGTTTTTACGTCACAATTATCGAAACCATCTTTTTTGAAAATGTGTTTTGAAAATTATTTTAAAATAGGAGTCACCTCCAATCCTTTTATATGGTGTGATTGGATCACCTCAAAATGTTTAAAATCCGTTTTGAAAAATATTTTGTTCTTCGCAATCCAGAAAATAAGTTCAGGAGTCGGTTATGCATGAAGAAAGGTTAGCACCCTTATACGCCCAAAATTGGTACCACGTTGATTATCTTAGGGCCTTGTTTGTAAAATTTTGAAAACTCGAATAAAGTTTAAAATACGATCCTTGAATGCATGAGTCATGCTTAGAAGAAACCGATTTTCTTTGGAAGTCCCACTATTTCAAGGTGATCAAGACAGAAAGTTACGTCCAGTAAGTTGGGACATAACATTTCGAGATCCAGAAATAACGAGCTTTCCTTTGTTGTAAACTTTTTAACTTCAGAAAAGGATGTTTGATTATCTCGATTTCAAAAAAAGTTGCACCTAGTAAGTTTAGGTACAAATTTTCAAAATCGGAGATAAAGAAACATTGCCTCGATTTAAGGGTATTCGATTATTCCGATTTGAAGAAAAATCGCGCCTAGTAAGTTAAGGCACAAATTTTCAAAACTCGAAATAAAAGAATATGTCCTTGATTTTAAATCGAGGTCAAAAATGGAATTTTGGAAAGTTCGGGTGTGAAAATATAATTTTCTGAAAAATAGATGTTAAAAATGGAATTTTGGAAAGTTCAAGAGTAAAATGGTAATTTTTTAAAAAATCAAGGTCAAAAATGGAATTTTCAAAAGTTCGGGGGTAAAAATGTAATTTTTTGGAAAAATCAAGGTCAAAAATGGGATTT
Organism: Kokia cookei; assembly: GCA_039519145.1. Taxonomy (NCBI): domain Eukaryota; kingdom Viridiplantae; phylum Streptophyta; class Magnoliopsida; order Malvales; family Malvaceae; genus Kokia; species Kokia cookei. Next base: position 17,075,564 of record CM076908.1, read on the forward strand.
TGTAAAGTTCAAGGGTAAAAATATAATTTTTGGATAGTTTAGGGACCTCTAGGGCAATAAAACCAAAAACAAGTGACAGGTGGCAGTCTCTCAGGCATCTTGAGGTCAAAGGATCAATTTGAAAATCATGTAAAATTTCTAGGCAAATTTTGTAATTACACAGAACTTGATTTAGGGAGAAAATTGAAACAAAAATAAAAGGGGAGGGACCAATTGCATAAATAAGCCAAAATATTGACACATGGCAGCTCTTGGGGCTTTCAAAAGGTCAAGGGATTAAATTGCAAATGAAATAAAATTAGTAGGCAAATTTAAAATTAATTAAGAGTGTAAAAAGGATCTGATTGAAAATTTGGAAAAAAGCGGAAGGACCAAATGGGCAAATAACCCATTCAACGAAAACACGCGAATCCTGAGGAGGGTCGGGTCGGAGCATGGGTCATAGCTTAAAACGATGTTGTTTTGGTGCTTAAAGGCTTAAACCAAAACGACGTCGTTTTGGTCTTTTATAAATTCCTTTCCAAACCTTTTTTTTTTCATTTTCTTTCTCTTTTCTTCAAAAAACCATCCCCATACTCTCTCTACCCCCTCTTCTCCTTGGCCGACCATTAGGGTCGCCGGTTACCTCACAGTCCGTTCACGCGCGTAGGCACCACCCCTTTGACACCGATGCACGTACTATCGACCACCACCATGCGTCGGTCTCCATGTGCCTCCGAGGGGTTACTCTGGTGGTTCAAGAAAGTCTGAAAGCCCCTCCTTGTCCTTCTCCCCTTTTTTATAAAAATTTCTCTTTGATTCTGTCCATTTATCTTTCTTTTTTCTTAAGAAAAACACAAATCTGAGTCAAACCCAGATCTTGAAAGCTTCAAACCTTTTCTTTCTTTTGGTGTTTTAACCTTTAAACCTTAAGGTATATTTTTGATATTATGCCATCTTTAAAAGGACTTAGGTCTAATCTTCATTTTAAACTAGTTTTAATGCTTTCTTTTGTAGGTCGATCCCCGATGAGATGCTGGCGGAGGTCGGAGAACGGTTCCGGCATGGCGGCGACGTCAGCACTAATCAAGGGAGTGGCTACTGGCTTTTCATTTTCTCCTTTTTTTATTAAAATATTATTTAATATTAATTATTAATATTATTATTAATTAATGTCATTAGTATTATATTCATTATTATTAATATTATTATTATTATTATTATTATTATTAATGCTATTATTAATAATAGAATTAAGATAATATAAGAAATAAATGATAGTAGTAATAAAGTGATAGGTGCATTAACATATTAATAACAAAACATTTGAAATTTGATCAAATAAATAACAGCAATTAATAATCAATGCATGTACTAACTGTACATTGAAAGTATTGAATGCTTGATACTGTTTTGAAGCCTTCTGGTATTGAATGCCTTCTCTTTTCTGTGTTGGTGTTAAACAACCTGTCTATGTATTTTTATTTAGAAAAAAAGAACTATCTTGGTATTGATTTGTAATTTTCAAAAGAACAAAAAGTCAGTAACCTTTCCTAAGTGTTTTAATCTGTTTTTATAACTAGAATTAGAATGATTATACTTTATTGTTTGTAATTAAAACTTGTCTTTTCCTTTTGCAGGTTCGGTAGTGGTGGCCATGGCAGTCGGGTGGTGCAGAAGCAAGTGGTTGACTGGTGGTGCAACTTGGCTGCTGACGTGGCACACTCTGGTTGGACATGGAAGGAGGTGACTGCACTGGTTGAAGCGACAGACTGGGTTTGGGTTGTTTGGGCCTATTTGATGTCTGGGCCTATTTAGGCTTGTTTGTAATAGGTTAGGGATATAGGTCTATTTAGTATGTAAATTGACCCAATTGTAAACCTGAACCATTTGATCTGGGCCTTTAAAGCTGGGTTTGTAATTTGGACATTTTTTTTGTATTTGTTTTGGGCTTTTAATTTAATATTAAGTTTTAGATCAATTCAAATTTATTTAAATTTAAAAAGATAAATTTAAATTTAAGATAAATTTAAACCAATTTAAACCCAACTTAAAATAAAAAGCTTTGTCCAAAACTTGGGCTCGATTAAAATTGGGCTTCAACAGCTGCCCCTCTTTGCTCGTTGTTGTGTAACAGGAACGGAGCAAAGACCAGAAGAAGACCAATTTTGTCCAATCCTGTTGAATCCCGGCTCCACTATCGATTACTCCAAAATGACAGCACTTGACTTGTAGCTCCATCCCACTCCACTGCGACTGCGGGGAGAGTGAGATCCGTTATCCAACTTGTTGCACTCTCAAAATAGGGTTTGATGTCGAGGCTTCATCTCGCTCTTACTACAACTTCAAAGAGATAAAGATTCGCCATCTTGACCTGATCTGCTTCAACTTCGATGTAGAAGCTTCACAGTCACGTCTTTAATCTGTTCCTTCATGGCATTAGATTTGCTGTTGCTGCTTTAGTCCGTATGGTACTAAATTCGCCATTGCAGCTTAAAAAAATTTTCATGCTTCTGGGGTATAAGGTTCGCCATTATGACTTAAACCCTTCCCTTTGTGTCTTTGTGGTATTGGATCCGTCGTCGTGGCTTAGATCTTTCCCTTCGTGCTTCTGAGGTACAAGGTTTGCCATTGCGACTTAAACCTTTTCCTTATGTCTTCATGGTACTGGATTTGCCATTACGGCCTAGATTTTTCCCTTCATGTTTCTGAGGTACAAGGTTCGCCGTTTCAACTTAAACCCTTCCCTTTGTGTCTTTGCGGTACTGGATCCGTCGTTGCAGCTTAGATCTTTCTCTTCATATCTCTGAGGTACAAGGTTCGCCATTGCGACTTAAACCCTTCCCTTTGTGTCTTTGCTGTACTGGATACGCCATTGCGGCTTAGATCTTTCCCTTCATGTCTCTGAGGTACAAGGTTCGCCATTGCGACTTAAACCTTTCCCTTCATATCTTTGCGGTACTGGATTCACCGTTGCGGCTTAGATCTTTCCCTTCATGCTTCTAGGGTACTAGGTTCGCCGTTGCGACTTAAACCTTTCCCTTCATATCTTCTTGGTACTAGATTCGTTGTTGCAGCTTAAATTTTTCCCTTCATGTTTTGTGGTATTGAGACCTGTAGAATATGCTAAATTAGTCCTCTAGGTAGGCCAGATTGTTTAGGATGACATGCTTAGAATGAGTCAAAATACTCCTAACTAGATGGATGTGCATGATTAATGTTTAATTTTTCAAAGATGAGTTTCTTCGGCTTTGGGATTATCTGTTTATGTCTTCTCAAATCTATGACTTGGCAGATTCTCAATTTGAACCATTCTTTCCAGGTTTGATCCTTTTGGCTGGTGGTTTTGTTTAGGGTCCTTGTATCATTTAGGAATTTTCTAAAATAATACTCACGGATCCTTGCTTTTTCATGGTATTTTAGTCTATTATCCATTATCTTTGTATGAAAATACTTGGATGGTGTGGGAAAGAATGAGATTGTATTAAAGTCAAAACTTTGAAGAATTGTTGGCTAAAGAAAGAAAAATGCCGAATATTTACAAGGAACAGTATTAGATGCCTAGATATCAAATATGAGTTTCTCTGATCTGAGCATCATCTTTCTGCTCGATATGTATCTGGAGATCCTGGAGTACTTTGTTGATGCCCCAAGATGTAAAATTTCTCCATCTTGTCACATTTGAAGGGACAATTGATCGCCTTCGTTCCACATTTGAGCCGCCTTTTTCGGGTTTTCAACTCAAAATCCATTTGGTTTCAAGATGCCCTTTCACGGGTTTTCATCCTAACCTCTCCACGATTTTTTTAGGTGAAATATTTCTTCACCGAGTCTGAATTCACTGGGTTGTATAGCTCCTTGCCATCCATTTCAGTCAAAATTAGAGCTCCTCCAGAGAAGGCTTTCTTCACCATATACGTCCCTTCCCAATTAAGTATCCATTTTCCTCGGGAGTCTTTGTGTTGGGAGTATTTTCTTCTAGACTAGATCTTCCTTGTGGAATTCTCTAGGGCGAATCTTTTTGCTGTAAGCTCGTATCATCTGCTTTTGGTACATCTGACCATGACGGATGGCTCTTAACCTCTTTTCTTCGATCAAGTTCAACTGATCATATCTGGCTTGGATCCATTGTGCTTCGTCCAAAATTTAGCTCTGACAAGACTCAAAGAGAATGAATCTCCACCTCGATGGGTAAAACAACTTTCATCCCGTATACAAGTGAGAACGATGTTGCCCAGTAGACGTTCTTACTGAAGTCCTATAAGCAAGAGGGCGAACGGTAATTTTTCATGCCAATCTCTATAGGTTTCTGTCATTTTTGCAATGATCTTCTTGATGTTTTTATTTTCTGCTTCCACTACTCCATTCATCTTTGGGCGATATGGTGAGAAATTATGATGTTTGATTTTGAATTGCTCATAAACCTTCGATATTGTGTTGTTATTCAAGTTCAATGCATTGTCCGGTATGATCTTTTCTGGCATTCCATATCGGCATATGATTTCCTTTTTTAGGAACTTGCTAACTTCGGACTTTGTAATGTTGGAATAGGAGGAAGCTTCTACCCACTTGGTGAAGTAGTCAATAACTACAAAGATGAATCTATGCCCATTAGAAGCCTTCGGTGAGATTGGTTCGATAACGTCCATGCCCCACATAGAAAAAGGCCACGAAGAAGTCATGTAATGCAAATGTGAGGAGGTACGTGAATTTTATCTCCATAGGGCATTTGTGGCATTTCTTTGCATGGTTGATACAATCATTCTCCATAGTCGACTAATAATATCCAAATCTCATGATTTTCCTGGCCATTTTGAATCCATTAGCGTGCGTTCCGTAAATGCCTTTATGGACTTCTTCTAGGATTTTCTTAGCCTCGACTGCATCAACACATCTTAGCAACACTTGATCTTTTCTCCTCTTATACAAAATCTCCCCATCTAGGACGTACTCGTTTATGAGCCTTCTTAAGGTCCTTTTATCATTTTCAATAGCTTGTTCGGGGTATTTTCAGTTCTTCACATATTGAAGGATGTCTCGATACCAAGGATGTTTGTCTTTTCCTTCTTCTTCGATCTTGCAACAATGGGCTGGAGTCTCATAAATGCTCATTAGAATGGGCTTCATATCCTCTGGCCTGTTCACTTTTATCATCGAGGCTAGAGTAGCCAAAGCATCAACCATTTGGTTTTCCTCACGTGAGAGGTACTAGAATGTAACCTCGTCGAATTCTTTGATCAATTCGAGGACCATATTTCGATAATCAATTAACTTGGAGTCTCTTGTCTCCCATTCTCCCCTGAGTTAGTAGATTACCAACGCTGAATCTCCATATATTTCTAAGATCTTGATCCCTATATCTATGGCTTCTTGAATCCCCATAATGCATGCCTCGTACTCTGGCATATTGTTTGTGCAATCGAAGTCGAGTTTACTTGTGAAGGGATAATGGTCTCCTTCTGGTGATACTAAGACTGCCCCGATTCCATTGCCTACGACGTTTGAAGCACCATCAAAATTTAATCGCCAGGGATGCTCTGTCGCGGTCCCCTCTTCGGTGGTTGTGATATACATTAGGTCCTCATTTGGAAAGTCAAAATTTATTGGCTCATAATCCTCCAGAGCTCTACTGGCTAGGAAATCTGCTGTTGCACTTCCTTTCACTGCCTTTTGGCTTACATAGACTCTATCAAATTCTGAAAGCAAGATTTGCCATCTAGTCATTCTTCCATTCAACGCGATTGATTCCATCATGTATTTGAGAGGATCTAATTTTAAGATTAACCAAGTTGTGTGGTACAGCATGTACTGTCGTAATCTTCGGGTAGTCCAAACCAACGCACAACATAACTTTTCTATCAAAGAGTACCTTGCTTCACAGTCGGTGAAGTTTTTGCTGAGGTAGTATATGGCTCTTTCCTTCTTTCCAATCTCGTCATGTTGGCCCAAGACACATCCCATAGAATTCTCAAAAACTGCTAAGTACAAAATTAATGACTTGTTAGGACTTGGTGGTACTAAGACCGAAGCATCAAACAAATACTGCTTAACCTTGTCAAAAGTTCTTTGGCATTCATCATCCTACACACCTGGATTGTGCTTTCTAAGAAGGCAAAAGATGGGATCACATTTCTCAGTTAATTGTGAGATGAATCGAGCGATGTAATTCAACCTCTCAAGGAAACCTCTAACTTCTTTTTGCGTACGAGGCGAGGGTGATTCTTGTATGGCTTTAACCTTGTTTGGATCGATCTCAATCCCCTTTCAACTGACCACAAAGCTTAACAAGTTGCCTAAAGTAGCCCCAAAAGTGCATTTGGTGAGGTTCAACTTTAGCTGGAACTTCCTTAATCTCAGGAATAACTTTCTCAAGACCTTTACATGTTCTTCCCCATTTCGATGCTTGACAATCATGTCATTGACATAGACCTCGGTTTCCTTGTGCATCATATCATGAAACAATGTCACCATGACTCTTTGATATGTTGCCCTTACATTTTTAAGTCCGAATGGCATCACCTTATAATAGAATGTCCCCCACATTGTGATGATGTAGTTTTCATCATATCTTCAGGGTCCATCTTTATTTGGTTATACCTAGAGAAGCCATCCATGAAAGAGAAAAAGGAATGACCTACCGTATTGTCTACTAGGGTATCAATGTGAGGCAATGGGAAGTTATCTTTTAGGCTGGCTTTGTTCAAGTCGGGGTAATCTACACACATACGTACTTTTCTATCCTTTTTGGGGGCGGGGACTATGTTGGCAACTTATTTTGAATATTTAACCACTGGGAGGAAACCCGCGTCAAACTGCTTCTGAACTTCCTCTTTTATTTTTAGCAACACATCTGGTCCCATCCTGCAGAGTTTTTGTTAGACAGGCTTGCATTCCTGTTTATCGAGAGCTTATGGACTACAATATCGGTGTTTAACCAAGGCATGTCCTGGTAAGACCAGGCGAAGACATCTTTGAATTCTCTGAGCAGCTCAATAAGATCTTTTCGTGTTTCTGCCGAGATGCTGGTCCTAATTTTCACTTCCTTCTTTTCATATTCATCCCCTATGCTCATGGTTTCGATTAACTCTTTATGGGGCAAGATCTATTTTTCCTCTTGTTCCATCATTTGTAGCAAATTAGGAGATAAGTTACTATCTTAGTTATCTTCAAAGTCCTGAGGTTCTTTGAGATACATATCTCGCTCGAAATGAGGTTCGCAGTCAGTGTTGCTCATATTATTGATATCCATGGATCTGTCCAAAGAATGAGAGTGGTCCAAATGAACCAAGTAAATTTAAGAATGATTGTATGGTATGGGTATGAGTGTATGTGTACAAAATTCAAGAATGATTAATTTGTGTAAGTTACGGGTAAACAAATTATTTGATTTAGAATGAAAGAATATACAAAGATATTTGTCAGAAGAGAGCAAAATGCATTTTTATTAAGATAATGGATAAAAGTCAAATGCCCTTTACAAAAGATCTCTATCGCTCTCGGGCATAGAAGGATAGATATGTGTCGAGTATTACTTTGAAATTATTCTAAAGGCTATAAGGAGCTCCTCTTCCCTCCAGTTGTCCAGAACGCTTCTTGGTGCGTACGGGCAAATTTGTGGTAAACTCCTTTTTTCGCCTTCTTTAGAGATGGCATTAATGTCCAACTCCATCAGAACTCTTCCAGTGTTCTCTTCCTCTTTAAGTCTCATTCCACCAGAAATGAAAGTTTTCGATATGTGGGGAAAAGTCATCGGCTCCCATTTGATTTCCTTCTCAACCAGTCGTGCTTTTCTCATTTCTCTCTTATTTTCCATCCCTTTCTTCTTTTCCTTCACATCTGGCTTGTATCCCAGCCCGAAGCGATCCCATTTTCCTAGTGGTGTTGATGCATTGATTATCCCTTGTAGATGTTTCCCAAGCCTTTTTCCTAGCAGTGCCTCTTTTCCAATTGTCAATCGTAACCCTATTTCCGTGGTTCGTGACAACTTTGGCTCGAGAATTTTACTTCCTTCCACAATGAATGTTGCGTTAATGTATTCTAATGATCGAAAGGAACATTCCACCGCCTCCTCGTTTTTCTCTACATATGGGGCATCATTTGTCACAGACGCGATAATGTCCTCCTCTGCATTTATTGTAACCAATCTTCCATCGGTTACCAGTTTAAGCTTCTGATGAAGTGAGGATGGTACTGCTCCCGCTAAATGGATCCAGGGTCTCCCTAATAAATAATTGTAGGAGGGCTTAATGTCCATCACCAAGAAGTCCGCCTTGTAGGTATTTGGTCCAATCTGCAACGGTATCTCAATTTGGCCCATCACTTTTCTTTCTGTTCCATCGAAAGCTCTGACTACATTATGGTAGGTTTTCGTGTAAGAACTGTCGACTGGTAGTCGTTTCAGGGTGGTCAGTGGTAATACATTTAACGCTGAGCCATTATCAATGAGCACTACGGGCACAATATGCCCCTTACAGCGAGTAGTGATATGCAAAGCCTTGGTCGACCCCATTCCCCCAGACGGGATCTCATCATCACTGAAGAAAATAAAATTGTCAGCGCTGATGTTGTTAATCAGGCGATCCAGCTTGCACACGGATATGTCATTGGTCACATATGTTTCGTTGAGCACCCTCATCAATGCATTGCAGTGAGCTTCTGAACTTAGCAACAGTGTTAAGATTGATATGCGTGCGGGTTGTTTGTGTAATTGCTCAACCACACTGTACTCGCTGTGTTTCAAGAATTTCAATAATCTTTTGCTTCTTTTTCTGCAACTGACTCCTTTACTGGCTCAGGCTTGTCAGTCTCCTTTTCTTCTGGCTTAATTGCCAAGGCTTTTCCTTTTGTAGCTTCTTTTCTCCCTTCTTTCAAGCCATAGCATTTCCCACTACGGGTAACAATGTTTACATCTTCTTGGGATTGCTTATCTTTGGGCGTTATTATGTTATACCCGTAATTCCAGGGGACTTTCTTTCTATCTTCATATGGAAACAGTGCAGGTTTTCGTATGATAATACAAGGTGTCGCTTGTCTTCTTGTCTTAGTACCCTTGGACGTAGAGATAATTATCACAGGGCGATCAGGCTTGTTCATCCCTTTTTCTTCGGAGGCACAAATATCCTGCACCTTTTCTTCTTCTTCTTCAAAGAACTCCAGTTCTTTACGGTCCATCATATCCTGTACCAGAACCTTGAACTCCGCACAGTATTGAATCTCGTATCCCTCAGCATTGTGGAAGTCACAATAGTTCTTGACCATTATCATCATATCTCCACCATTCTACGCAATCACTCCTCTGTTTATCAGTTGACGCCATACCCATTTCAAAGGTTATTTGACCTCTTCGATATTGGTCTTAACCCTTTTACCTTTTGCTCCTATAATCGTATTCACCCCTTGATCGGGGTGGACAGGTTAAGGGTTCCCAGCTACATTAGGTCCAGACGGCTCATCGAATCTTATATGCTTCATCTTAATTAATCTTTCTACTATCTTCTTGAAAGCGAAATAGTTTTCGATGGAGTGTCTAATTACTCCTCCATGGAATTCGCACTGAGCATTGGCGTCGTATCATTTCACAAAAGGTAGTTGTACTGACTCCGTGTAGTACGGGACCACTGCATGTTGGTCATACAATTGCTGGTAAAGCTCTTTATATGTCATCGAAATAGGGGTGAACTGAATTCTTTCAGTGTTCTTTCTTGAGCTCGGTTTTGACTTTGATGGATTTTGATAATTGATTGCAGGGGTTTTAGATTGCGTCATCATGATTGACTTTGCATAATTTGGCCTGTACATGCCTGCGTTGTTTACCTCAGCTTCTTTCCTTCTGGGGGCTTTTCTTTTTCCACTTTCCAAACATCAATCTTACTGCTCTTAATGGTGCTTTCAATCATTTCTCCAGACATAACCATGTCCGAGAAACTTCTCGTAACATTTCCCAATAAGTGGTTGAGATATGGTGCTTTTAGCGTGTGGACGAAAAGCATGGTCGTCTCTCTTTCTCCATTAATGGTGGTTGTACTTGGGTGGCCATATCTCTCTAACGTTGGGCATATTATTTGAAACTTTTGATCGGCCTTTTCTCCATATTCTGCAAAGTGATTCTATCTAGAGTAAAGTCAGTAACATGGGCGTATTGTTTCATAAAGGCCTGGGTCAGGTCCTTCCATGAATTGACCTTTGCACGACTTAACTGATTATACCACTTTGCAGCGGATCCTACCAAATTGTCCTGGAAACAGTAGATCAGTAATTTGTCATTATGGACGTATCCTGTCATTTTTCGACAGATCATCGTAATGTGAGCTTCTGTGCAGCTTGTCCCATTGTATTTCTCAAACTCTTGAGTTTTGAATTTTGGAGGCAACACTAAGTCTAGAACTAGGCTTAGTTCTTTAGCATTTATCCCACAGCAGGTGTCAGCCCCTTCCATTGCCTTGATCTTATCTTCCAACCACTTGTATCGCTCCTCTATCTATTTGGAAACTTCGAATTTTATTTTCTCTGCCTCTATGATTTCATCAAAGTCGGGATTAATGGGGTTCGCAGCAGTTTCTCTTGGATTAGACCTTGATCCAATTAGATCGAATGAAGATGGGAGCTTCCCGTGAGTTCATTTCTGGTGGAACTTGATTATGCACGGGAGAAAAGCCAGGAGGGTATTGGGGATTTTAATTTTCCTCCCTTAGGCCTACTGTAGGATTTTTCCCTTTTTTCGTCTCCTGTAATAGTTGGGTCAATCGATTGATTATGTTGCTTTGAGACTCAATAATCTGGTCTCTCATATCCCGTTGGACCCTTTCCAGCTGGTCTTACAACTGAGCCTGCATTTGCTCTTGCATTTCCCTTTGTAACTGCTCTAACCTTTCTATTCTTTGGTCCATGGCTCTCTGAGTACCGTAAGGGTGTGAGTTCTCTATTTTTTCAGGTTTAACTGTTTCAAATTTTATTTAATGAGATTTATTGTGTTAAAACGTGATTATGCAATGTGAATAAATGCATGAATACAAAAGGAAGGTATTGACTTATAATTCAATTTCCATTTAGAAAACTTCATTAGATAACAAGTTTCTTTACATAATGCAAATTACATAAATGGTTTTGCTTTGATGCTCAGAGCTTTGACTTTCTTGAGGAGTCCTGCTAGCTTTTAACCTCGTTCTATCTTCGTCTCATATTGTATACTTAACTCTTCTACTTCAACTGCTAGTGCTTGCACATGATCGGCTACTCCGCGAATTTGATTTAAGGCCTCACCCATAACATAATCCCTATCTCTGACTTGCTTCTGGGCTTCTTGAAGATGCCAGTCATTTGTCTCCAATGTCCTCTCCATAATCTCGGTTCGTATTTCACTATTCTGCAGAGAGGCTTCTAATTCTTCCACCCTCTTATTCAGTCTCTCGATCTTAGCTCGACTTGCCTTCAACTCCATCACTGAATTTTGGCTACGATGCCTGTACAAGGATTCTTCTAATTCTCGTACTCGGGCCTTTAATTCGGTCACCTCAGTTTGGCTTTCCAAAAGGATACTCTTCATGGCATTTTCCTAAACCTAGGCATCTTGAAACTTGTTTTTCCACTGACTTGTTCTATTCTTTTCTTCGCGGAGTTCCTGTTGCCATTGTTCTGAGGTCTTACCTAAACCAACGATCCTCATTGACAAGCAAAGCTTTTTACAGTCTTTCTTTAGGCTACTGAGATCTTCTTCAGCCTTGTTCTTCCCTTTTCTCAATTTCTCTGCTTCTAGCTTCTGAACATCAACATCTAATCCTAAAAGCACCTTCTCTTCTTCCAGCTTTTCTATCATTTTTTCCATCTCAGCATTTTTCCTATCAAAATCTTGTTTAATTATTTCTAGTTCAGTTGGGACAACCTGCAAGTGTTCTTCAACTGGGCGAACAATCTTCGGGTTTGGCACTGGAATGTTGTCGTTGATCCTTCTATTTCTCCGCCAATCATATTCTGCAGTTGTCATAGGATTGGCGTCGAATGCTTTCATTCTCCGAACTCGATTCTATGCATTTGAGATTTCCCAAATATTTTTCTTATTATTTTCTCCTCGGTATGCAAATTCACATTGAGCTAACCCTTGAGTCACTGGTATGAACTGTCTCGATCTGTATTATCTTGAAACCAACAAAGGTACGTGTCCTGTTGCTCTCCATATCCCCGCTAATAGGACCCAGTCGAAGTCTCTGCATCGATATAATATTTCATCAGGAGCAAACCATGGTGCTCGCCACTCTATGTCTTCGTCTTTGAGGATTTGGAGTATGGCCATCCACTTTTCTTCTGAGAAATTTTCTTTTCTTTGCGTAGCTACGAACTCTTTCAAAGGGGAGTAATCTTTAGACAAGTACTGATAGGAGACTTTTTCTGGTTCCCAGAAGTGACTATGGAACCATACCATCAACAACGGTGCGCAGGCGATAAATCGACCTTCTCCCTCCTTTCTGCATGCATTTAAGGATCTAAAAGTTTCAACCAGTATAGACGAGACGGGTGTAACTCTTTTATTCAACTGATCAAACAAGTTTATCACCGCGTCTTCTATATGTCCCAAAGCCTTTGGAAAAATGACTAACCCGTAAATACTTAGGGCTAGGATGTCAATCTTTTTCTTTGCATCTAGATGAGCCAGTATTAAATCTTGTAGACTTTTTCATGTGATACATTTGTTGCCGGCTTTGACCTTAACCCGAGTTGTAACCTATTGTTCGCTCATGCCAATGATGTTTATTAACCTTTTAACAATAGTCGAGAGATTTGGAGCTCTAGAATAGGCCTTATCTATCAAGATTTTCAGACAATAGAGTAGAGTGGTGTATTCTTCTATCGTTGGTGTCATGTATACATTCCCAAAGGTGAAGCAACTGTAGGCTGGGTTCCAATATTGCGTTAAGGCTCGAAAGAGGAATTTATCTACCTTAACCTCGAACAAGTATGGCAAATCTTCATACTCTTAGTAAAAGGTCTAAATCATGTCATTATCCCAACTGTCCCATATCTCCTTCAATTCTAGCACATTGTTTTGAGCCATACTGATCTTGGTATAATCCTAAAGCTCTGACTCATATCCTTCCACTAAGCTATCCCTTTTTTGGCGTTAAGTCTCCTTTGACCACATGCGCACGACCATATTGTCCTCCACCTTATCAAGGTACTTGTTTTCCATGATCGATTCTCTTATTGGTAACTGAACTTTTAAGTCTATACCTTTCCTTTTTATGATGATGGAATCCAATGCAAAAAAGGGACAAAATAAACAAGTTAGCAAAACATATCAAATATCAAATACAAGTATAGAGCACAGAACCTAAGAGTTTGTCTCGGAAGGTTGCTAAAAGGTTCAGTATAACTCCTTCTAAGGCAAGTTCTTACGGCTCACTATATGTGGTTTTAGGCTCTAAAGTAAGGGTATCCAAACCAGCAGATCACCCATTACGGGCTCATACGGATGAGTTCGGTTTAGGGGACACATTTCTCACATGTTTGCACGGAAGTGAAAACTACACGAAAACATGGGTACGAATGTAATCCCGAAAGCGATCCATTATCTTGCACGGAGGTGAAGACCTCATGAAGGAGTAGTTTCCTGCTTCCACTTAAAAGGGTAGTATCATATGCAGATGAATGCAAATTTACACTAATAGTATAGCATCACACAAAATGTTTAAGGATCATATTTTAAACAAAACCAAGTGCTTAAAACTTTGACAAAAAGCCTCGAAAATAATCAATTTTGGCTTGACTCTCTTTTATTTTTAAAAAGGGTTCTCCAGTAGAGTCGTCAAGCTATCGAAACCATCTTTTTTGAAAATGTGTTTCAAAAATTATTTTAAAATAGGAGTCGCCACCAATCCTTTTATATGGTGTGATTGAATCACCTCAAAACGTTTAAAATTCGTTTTGAAAAATACTTTGGTCTTCGCAATCCAGAAAACAAGTTCGGGAGTCGGCTACGCATGAGGAAGGGTTAGCACCCTCATACGCCCAAAATTGGTACCACATTGATTATCTTAGGGTCTTGTTTGTAAAATTTTGAAAACTCGAATAAAGTTTAAAATACGATCCTTGAATGCATGAGTCATGCTTAAAAGAAACCAATTTTATTTGGAAGTCCCACTATTTCAAGGTGATCGAGACAGAAAGTTACGTCCAGTAAGTTAGGACATAACATTTCGAGATCCAGAAATAACGAGCTTTCCTTTGATGTAAACTTTTTAACTTCAGAAAAGGATGTTCGATTATCTCGATTTCAAAAAAAGTCGTACCTAGTAAGTTTAGGTACAAATTATTACAATCAGAGATAAAGAAACATTGACTCGATTTAAGGGTATTCGATTATTCCGATTTGAAGAAAAATCACGTCTAGTAAGTTAAGGCACAAATTTTCAAAACTCGAAATAAAAGAATATCGCCTTGATTTTAAAGTTTTTATGAAAACAATTTTGAAAACAAATATGTGAGTTTAATATGAATGAGCAGTTAATAATGGATATTAGAAGCAAAATAATTAAGCAAATAATACGAAGGCATAAATTAAAATTTAAATATAAATATTGATGAGGAAGAAAAATAAAGCAATCGAAGTTAAAAATGTGATTTTGGATACCCAGAGGCAAAATGATAATTTTGGTCACTCAAGGGTAAAATGGTAATTTTGGGAAAGTCGGGGGTCAAAAATAGAATTTTTAGACATTCGGGGGTAAAATGGCACCTTTTAGCAGAATCGAGGTCAAAAATAGATTTTTGGAAGTTTGAGGGTAAAAAGGTCATTTTTGGAAAAAATAGAGGTCAAAAATGGAATTTTTGTAAGTTTGAGGGTAAAATGGTGATTTTTGGAAAAAAATTGGGGTTAAAATTTGAATCTTGAAAAGTTTGGGGGTAAAATTTTAATTTTTAGAAAAATTAGGGTTAAAAATGGAATTTTGGAAAGTTAGGGTGTAAAAATGTAATTTTTGGAAAAATCGAGGATGAAAATGGAATTTTGGAAAGTTTAGGGGTAAAATGGTAATTTTTAAAGAAATCAGGGTAAAAAATGGAATCTTGGAAAGTTCATGGGTAAAAATGTAATTTTTTGAAAAATTGAGGTTAAAAATGGAATTTTGGAAAATTTAGGGGTAAAAATGTAATTTTTTGTATAGTTTAGGGACCTTTAAGGCAATAAACCAAAAACAAGTGACACGTGACAGTCTCTCAAGCATCATGAGGTCAAAGGATCAATTTGAAAATCATGTAAAAATTTTAGGCTAATTTTGTAATAAACAGAACTTGATTTAGGGATAAAATTGAAATAAAAATAAAAGGGGAGGGACTAATTGCATAAATAAGCCAAAATATTAACACGTGGTAGCTCCTTGGGCTTTCAAAAGGTCAAGGGATTAAATTGCAAATGAAATAAAATTAGTGGGCAAATTTTAAAATTAATTAAGAGTGCAAAAAGGATCTGATTGAAAATTTGGAAAAAGCGGAAGGACCAAATGGGCAAATAACCCATTCAACGAAAACACGTGGATCCTGAGGCGGGTCGGGTCGGATTCGGGTTGGAGCATGGGTCGTAGCTTAAAACGACGTCGTTTTGGTGCTTAAAGGCCTAAACCAAAACAATGTCGTTTTGGTCTTTTACAAATTCCTTTCCCAACCTTTTTTTTTTCATTTTCTTTCTCTTTTCTTCAAAAAACCATCCCCAAACTCTCTCTATCCCCTCCTCTTCTCCTTGGCCGGCCATTAGGGTTGATCACCTCGTTATCCGTTCACGCGCGTAGCCACAACGCCGTCGTCGTCGATGCACGCGCTGTCGACCATCACCATGCGTCGGTCTCCACGCGCCTCCGTGGGGGTACTCCGGTGGTTCAGGTAAGTCCGAAAGCCCCTCTTGTCCTTCTCCCTTTTTTTTATAAAAATTTCTCTTTGATTCTGTCCGTTTATCTTTCTTTTTTCTTAAAAAAAACACAAATCTGAGTTAAACCTAGATCTCAAAAGTTTCAAACCTTTTCTTCCTTTCGGTGTTTAAACCTTTAAACCTTAAAGTTTATTTTTGATATTATGCCATCTTTAAAAGGACTTAGGTCTAATCTTCATTTTAAACCAGTTTTAACGCTTTCTTTTGTAGGTCGATCCCTGATGAGATGCTGGCAGAGGTCGGAGAACAGTTTTGGCGTGGCGGCGACGTCGACAGTAATCAGGGGAGTGGCTACTGGCCTTTCATTTTCTCCTTTTTTTAAAATATTATTTAATATTAATTATTAATATTATTATTATTAATTAATGTCATTAGTATTATATTCATTATTATTAATATTATTACTATTATTATTA
Source organism: Kokia cookei (assembly GCA_039519145.1). Lineage (NCBI taxonomy): Eukaryota > Viridiplantae > Streptophyta > Magnoliopsida > Malvales > Malvaceae > Kokia > Kokia cookei. The sequence continues at coordinate 17,091,869 of CM076908.1, forward strand.
ATGCTATTATTAATGATAGCATTAAGATAATATAAGTAATAAATGATAATAATAATAAAGTGATAGGTGCATTAACATATTAATAACAAAACGTTTGAAATTTGATCAAATAAATAATAGCAATTAATAATCAATGCATGTATTAACTGTACCTTGAAAGTATTGAATGCTTGATACTGTTTTGAAGCCTTCTGGTATTGAATGCCTTCTCTTTTCTGTATTAGTGTTAAACAACCTGTCTATGTATTTTTATTTCGAAAAGAAGAACTGTCTTGGTATTGATTTGTAATTTTCAAAAGAACAAAAAGTCAGTAACCTTTCCTAAGTGTTTGAATCTGGTTTTATAAGCAGAATTACAATGATTATACTTTGTTGTTTGTAATTAAAACTTGTCTTTTCCTTTTGCAGGTTCGGCAGTGGTGGCCATGGTAGTCGGGTGGTGCAGAAGCAAGTGGCTGATTGGTGGTGCAACTTGGCTGCTGACGTGGCACACTCTGGTTGGACATGGAAGGAGGTGGCTGCACTGGTTGAAGCGGCAGACTGGGTTTGGGTTGTTTCGGCCTATTTGATGTTTGGGCCTATTTAGGCTTGTTTGTAATGAGTTAGGGATATGAGTCTGTTTAGAATGTAAAATTGCCCAATTGTAAACCTGAACCATTTGATCTGGTCCTTTAAAGCTGGGTTTGTAATTTGGATAATTTATTTTCTATTTGTTTTGGGCTCTTAATTTAATTTTAATTTTAAATCAATTCAAATTTAATTAAATTTAAATTTAAAGCAAATTTAAATTTAAAAAGATAAATTTAAATTTAAAAATAAATTTAAACCAATTTAAACCCAAGTTAAAATAAAAATCTTAATCCAAAACTTGGGCCCGGTTAAAATTGAGCTTCAACAACAGTAATGTGCAAGTGGACACATGTCAATGCATGTATAGTTGATAGATATATCTATAAAAATATCGATCCCACAAGGAATGGGTTCTTGATGTCTAAATGTCGGAGCAATCAATATTAAAATTAAGTGTAATGTGAGTACTGATGTCAGTGCAATATGTCAAATCTGCACATTAAGATAATCAATAATGTCAATGCAATGAGAGTTAAATTTCAGAGGTTAAATGTCAGTGTATTGAAAATAAATCCAATTGTGTTGAGTGTTAAGTCCTGAATATTTAAATGCATAAAATGTAAAAGTGATCAAGTATAACGGGTAGAAATGGTTCACTGATTCTACTAAGTTGCAACACTAGATGCGTCGACAAGGTAAAGTGTACATGAATTGTCACTGCAATGATGTCTCTTTGAGTTCTTACCAACAACAGCTCCCTACTTAATCTCAACTTAAATACCCACAATCACTCCACCTCTCGGTGCGAGGAATGATAAGAACAAGTAACTAGTTCTCAACCCAGTCCTGAGCAGCTCTCACCTAACCCACTTGTTAACCTAACCTATCACCGCATCTCTTGATGTCGGTGCACTACAATTTCACTCTCGTGCTTAAAACGGTTAAATCCAAGAATAAACATATAAGCAGTGTAAAATAAGAATCAAAATGATATAACATTAAAAGACACTTTCATATTCATTTAATATCATCAAAATCCATCATCGTTTAATAAGAATTAAAGAGTACAATGAAGCTTACTATCTCTAGACTACAAGGCCTACTCCCTAATTGTTCCTCTTGCCTTGCATCAAACACCTTCTCGTCAGAAGTGATTGCAGACTTGCTTCATCAGCTTCCCAATTCCCAGCTCAAATCTCCAAAGTCACACAGAAATTGTAGAATTTAATCCCTTAGCTCTTGATGATTTCTTCATTCTTTGTTCGTCTATTTATAACCTCCAAAATGTTGCAAGTTTCAGCCTTCATTCCCAAATCCAGATCTAGATTTTTGCAACTATCAAAATTAGTTCGAGTACAGCTGTGCACTCACGCAATTTAGTATGTTCTTCAGAGATCTGTAGATTGTCGCTGTATCAATAGACGTATTCTGAAATCATAATTGCAATGACATCTGTGAAATTCCTACGTTAGTGCTTCCAGCTGTGGTTTCAGCTTGATCCTACTTATTCAAGGTTTAGTTGTAATGCGACAACATCTCTTGGTCACAATTACCAGCTAATCTTGTGGCTGCATTCATCTAGTATTAAGCTTTTAGATCGAGTACCTACACTGACAATATTAAGACGTAATATATCAGCTCCTTGAATCGACATTAGTAAAAATGGATAAAAATAACAAGAATTTAAACTAACTAACAATGAGTTGGAAATATGAAAATTAAATATAAATGCTAATGATGCATGCTAAATGAAATACAAAAGAGACAATTAACACACTAAATTAGAGTGAAAATCTATGTCATTTGTAATACCATCACACCCCCAAACTTGAGTTTTTACTTGTCCTCAAGTAAACAAAAATAAACAAAGTCTCAATTAGAAATGTAACCACAATCATTATTCGTACAACTTGAATTATTTAAATTCCTAATGTGTAAATTACATTCATATAATAGAATGATGCACTGACACTTTATAGCTATGAACAACTTAAAACTGCAACTTTATCAATGTTAGTGTCATGCATTAAATCTTAACCTTTCTTGAACCATTTCAGCAATTTATTCATTTCTTTTTTTTTCTTTTTTTTTTCTTTTTTTCTCTTTTTTTATTTTATTTTTCAAGTGACTAAAAGATGTCATTGCATTACTCTACCTTTGTTTCTAGGTAGTAACGATGGGGTGCAACAAATCCCCAAGAGGCATGTAATTGTGCTGACACACACTATTACAGTTACAGCCTTTGACTTAAATGAATTTTCTTTTCTAAGTCTGCAGCGGAGTGTTCTCTCTTAAAACTCATAATGCACTCATAATGTAGTGTCTTTTAATAGTAAAATGTCGTTGCATTGGTCAGTTAGTTCAAGATTCAATACCAACACTATTAATCCATTATTGAAGCAATTTCAATTATTCATTCAAAAATAGCAAACTCATCATTCATTCATATTCATCCAATTTCTACATCAGCATTCAAACAATTCTAGAATTACGCATTAAAATAAAATTATGGGAACATTTTTGTTGAAATTTTGTAAATGTTCATTACTAAAGAAACAAAATAAAAGTAAAAAATGAAGGTGTAGTTGTATTTCCAATTCACATTAGTTTCCCCCTAAACTTAATGTCTGCATTGTCCCCAATGCACTGACAGTAGTTATACATATATAATGGAAATGCAGCTACAATGTACAAAATAAAATGAATGCAAAGACAATTAAAATGCAAGCACAATAAGAATGCATGAAAACTATCTAAAAAGAGATGTACCAAATTATTCAGCAGCAGCCGATGCAAAGGCTACTTTGGTTTTCTTCTTCTTCTTTTTCGAGCACTCTTCTTCGGCATGATGTCTCTTCCTTTTCTTGTCCTTGCGCCTCTTTCACTTCTTATCCTTTGAACCAACCGATTCGACGGATTGCTCCTCCTCAGGGGATTGGGTGATGGCCGCATCTGTTGTCACTTCTGATGGATGGATCTCGGTTAGTGGTGCTATGTAAGGCACAGTAGCTAGAGGATTCAGTTCCTCTATTTCGCTAATGAAAACCTTAGGCTGGCTCGTAATCGGTAGAGCCTCCTCTGAGCTGGATGCTCCCACAATATCCTCAACGATCATTGTTGGGGCATCAGTTTCCTTCTCCACCTGCATCTCGACAGGTTCTACTTCTTCTTTCTCTTTCTCTTGATTACCTTCTTGATTTGCCTCTTCTTCTACACTCGGTTCATTTGCTTTGGACCAGTGTCGGTACAATCGACTACATCGACA
>CM076908.1:17095803-17125947 GCA_039519145.1 Kokia cookei
CATATTAAATATTTATATTGAGTGGATTGAGTCTTAATTTAATTGACGTCGATATTTTTACTAATGTAAAAAGATGTAGATTCGAACTCGTTGAAACCTATTTTTCTTCTTTTTATTATGTAAAGTGGGGAACAATTGAACATAATTCCAAATTTATACATTCCTCTTTTCACTAGCTGCACCATTTTTTGGAATGAAGTTCTATTTCCCCTTGGAATATATATATGTAATTCAATCACAATTAGTTGTAAGTTCCATTAATGTCATTACAAGCCAACCTTAGTGATTAAAAACTTCAATAAGAACACTTGTCTATCTACCAACTTACCTTACTTCTCACCTTAAGGTTTTAGTTATGTTCTTGTCTTCTTTCAACCTCACTTTCCTAATGATGTAACTCCCTCCTTCAATGGCTATGAACTTGAAAATGAGTTCCTCAAAAATAAAGAAACATACTCAAGGTAGAGAAGGAGCTCTCATAGTTTAAGCTAAATACTTATCTTTCAACTTAGTCGTGAGTAGCAACTTCTTTATTCTCTTCTCCCTTCCAATGGCAGCATACATAGTAAGTGAAGTAGGCACCCACTTCTCTTACTCAAATTAGAAGAAAAAAAAACAAAAGAATAGCTAACGATTTCACCTCACTTATTGTCTTTAATTGTGGGATCGATTTGTATAAATAACGAAAAAAAAATTTGACACAAATATTTACGTGAAAAAATTCTTCCGAAAAATAAACAAAACCTAAATACAAAATTATCTCAAAAACTCTCTCCAAAACTTTTCATCAAATCTCAAATATTCTATCAATCCCTAAAATAGGGTTACAAAGACCGTTTAAATAGGTTAATATTGAAGTCTTAATATGACTGAAATATTCTTAGATTAATCAGAGTCTAATTGAAAAAAGATAGTAAAATTTAACTGAAAAAAAAACATGATGTTTGTGGGAAATACGTCATCATGTCGCAACGTCCTCACTCGAATTGTCACGATATCATCCGTCATCGCACAGTCGAAAGACTTTTCGTTGTAATGTCGATAACCAACTTTGATAAATATTTACAAACTGTCCAATAAATACAATACACACTTCACGTTTATAGTATGCCCGAGTGTTATAAAATTCACTACTATGTTTCTTGTTCTTCCTACTCTACCTTTCGCCCTCTTCCTTACAGCCAACCCTCAATTGCCAGCCAAAGGGTGGGTAAAGTGGGACTTGTGAATTGTTTAGAAATTGCCACCTAGCTTGTAAACTTTTTCTACCCTTTAACTTAGTTTTGACACCTAGCATTCCATTATGAAATATCATACAAGTTAATTTAGTATTAACTTCACACTTCACACTTCAGCTTTCTTTACCATTTCATTAAACCATTTAGAAATGGTTTCTTTTAAATCCCAAATATTCTCTTCACTTGCTGGTCAAATACTTGCATGATGTGAGGATATTGGCTTCCAACGATGGCGAGACCAAGATCCAATATTCTTTCCTTTATTTTAGTTAAAAGGTAAATTATACAAATAATCATTCAATTATATTTACATTTCTGTTTTGGTTATCTAATTTTAAAATTTTTTAACTTAGATATTAACATTTAAATTTACTCTTGTTCTGGTCATTTGCCTTTAAATGAATAAAATTTTTTTAATCAATATAATAACACGTTTAGTTTTCAATACTTACATATTCTATCAATTTGATTCAAATCTAAATATTTCAATAAATTTAACCTTTTACATTTATAAATTCTATCAATTTGATCCTTAAACTTTCTAACCAAAGCTTTCAACTTTTAAACCATAGGCATTCCACTTCTAAATGCTTTGGTTAGGAAGTTTGAGAATCAAATTGATAAAATTTGTAAATATGAAGGTTAAATTTATTGAAGTATTTAGAATTAGGATCAAATTAATTTAATGACAGGTGACTAAAACACGAATAATTTCAAAAATTAATGTCTAAATTGAAAAGTTTTAAAGTTGAGTAATCAAAACATAAATGTTGACATAGTTGGGTGACCATTTGTATAGTTCACCCTTTCCTTAGTGAGACCTAGCAAAGTCCTACACTAAAACCTTTAACACAGAGTTATAAATTCTTATTTTTTTTGGTTATTAACATATTGAGTTATAAATTCTTATTTTCTTTGGTTATTAACATATTGAGTTATAAATTCTTATTTCTTTACCTCATAATCGACCTATTTGATTATATTTTTTTATGGTAAACTTTCCATTTAAGACCTCTACCTTTTTATGGTACAATTTAAGTTAAGTCACTTTTAGTTCACCAAAATCTCAATTTAGTCCTTACCTATATATTGATTGTAACACCCTTCGCCTGATTCGATCGTTGGATCTGAGTTCTACAAATAGACAATATCCGACCAATCACATATGCGAATAAGTATCATTTACATTCTAAATATATATTACAATCACTTCCGAGTTCCACACGAGCTTATGAAAGCTCTTTTGTTAAATCGTACATGAATTAGGACCAAATTGTGAAGTTTTAAAAGTTCAGGACCGATGTCGAGACTTCACCATTTCCACGTTGTCATGTCACCAACTCAGTAAGTCATGTTACGACTTCATGCATTTCAGTGTCACAACGTTACTTATTTTCTTTCGACGTTGCGACGAGGGATGTTGTTCGTCGAGACGTGGCCTTTAATTTTGGCAAAATGTACATTTTGAGATCAATTCGATTACCTTCAAACAATTCCAAGTGCTATCATACAATCATTCACAAATATAAAGCTATTTCACCATGCCAAACTAACTCAAGTCAAGCATGAACTCAATTCACCAAATCATTTATTACCATACAATTCGACAATTCATCACTTAAAGCTATTTAATCCATATATCCACCTAACTATGGCAACCATGCTCAATCAAACCCAACATTTGAATTCATATACATTTCCATTATCCAAAAACCTACATGACATTGAAATAAACCAAAATAACCATACACCCAATGCATATCTCAAGCATGACCATCAAACATGCCATTTCCAATTATGTACCAACTTAGCTTTCTTTCTTACCTCATTTTACCATCTTTAATATACAAAGTTCAAATAGATTCATGTTCCTCCTTCCTAATGGCATCAAACAATGCCAAATCATGCATTAAATGAATCACATGCCACACTGAACATTCAAAATCATCATTTACCATAATCATCACAAATTTTTCAACTCAACAAGAATTATACATACTAAGGTATACACCAACAAATTTATATACATGCAACAACCTTAGACCCAAAATGGTTGCATAACTTCTAATTAGATGATAGTTGAGCTTCGAGATGATATGGTTTGACAAGTTCCATAAGGTGACGATTTACAAGGGAAAGTGTTGGGGATCGACCCGATTAACCAACAAACAAGTAAAAATAGCGGAAGAAATTGAGAAATTGAACACACAAATTTAATGTGGAAAAACTCCTCTGAAGAAGATAAAAAATCACGGGCAAATATAATTTTACTATAACGACAAAAAAACGAAGAGTACAAAAGATGGAGATAAAAACTAAACCCTAAAAACCCAAAAAACAAAGAACCCTCAAAACGTAAACACTAAATTCTCTAAAAGTGTTAGGAGTTCTAAACTCTAATGGGATGTTTTCTAAGGTTGTAAAAGAACCTATTTATAAGCTAAATTCCTAGGTCAAATAATAATAAAATAATCTAAACTAATAAGAGTTTGACTGAAACAAATAAACAGAGTTTAATTTAAAGATTAATCTCAAGCTTGACTTGAAATATGAGTCATACTTAACAAATCTCCACCTTGACTCGTATTTCTACAACGCCATCTTTGTTAAAGCCCGCCACGGGCTTGTCTTAAACTATGCAGGGAATTTACTAAGTTGAATATGTGCTTAAAAGCTGGAAGTCTTCTAGCCTTCGACTTATGCACTGCCAAATCAAAACTAACCGGGGTTTGATTTTCATGATCACAGTGCCCTAACTTTTCAAAACCTGCATCCAAAAGAGAACTTCTCTTCAACAAAACGGTCATACATTTTTCCCTCCTATGACCAAGTTGCCTCCGCTCAAAATGAGTTGACTTCAAATCCGTAACGGACGACGAGTGTCCGATTTCATTGGTCACTGTAGAACCTTCCAGAATATAAACACTACCAATCTTTTTACCTTTTAACAAAACGAAAGCTCTACAAGATACCTTAATGCCGCTAGACTCAATGTTGATCCTACAATATTTCGAGTCTAAAATACTCAAGGAGATGAGATTCTTTCGTAAATCAGGTACATACCTGACATCTGATAGTGTCCTAATCGTATAATTGTGTATCCTAATTTTAATAGTACCAACACTGATTACCTTACTGGATAAATTGTTTCTCATGCGTACAACTCCACCTTCAATCGAACTGAATGTGGAGAACCATTCTCTGTTGGGACAAATGTGAAAAGAACATCTCAAATCTAGGATCCACTCGGACGTAAGTTCGGAGCTTTCGCTCGTTGACACTAACAAGAAATCATCACCGCTTTCGTCGGTCAAATTAGCATAAATTATATCTTTCTCGTTACTCTTAGCAGCCCTTTTATTTCACAGTTTATAACAATCTACTTTGATGTGACCTAACTTCTTTCAATAGCGACACTTTTTGTTTCGCTTCTTTAATGCTACCAGAACGGAAGATTGCCTATCTATCTTGCTATCCGAACCAAACTCATTGTTGAGTTTGTCTTTACTCAACAAATGACCCTTCACATCCTCGAACGAGAGTTTGTCTCTACCATAAATTAGAGTCTCCCTAAAGACTTGTATGAAGGGGCAAAGAACATAATAATTGTAACAGCCTGATTTTTAATGGTGTCAGAAATAGTAAATTTAATTATTTTTATACTTATGATGTCATTAGCATCGGATTAAAATTTGGTTATGGAATTTTAATGTTTAGATAGAGAATTGAGTAAAAAGGATTAAATTGTAAAAGAGATAAAAGTTAATTGCGATTAATTTAAGAATAAAGGGACCAAAGTGGTAATTATACCAAGGTTTAAAAGTCCAACCGATGGAGGGTATGATTTCATTCCACTAATTTTTGGGATATTTATTCATTTAGTCCTAATTAGCTTAAGGCTAAATTGTAAATAATTTTGAATTTAATATAATTGAAGGATCAAATAGGTAAATTAACCTATGACACTTTAGTGGATGGATAATCATGAGGTATATTGATCATAAGTAGGATTAATTAAGGCTAAATAAGAGATTAATTAAACTAATTATGAAAGACTAAATATCTACCAAATTGTCATTTGGTATAAATATTAATTAAAGAAGAAAAATATGAATTTTCTTCTAATTTCTTCTTCTTCTTCTTCTTCTTCATGGATAAGACAAGGAAACCTAAGTTTTTCGGTTGATGAACTTTGAGCTTCGATTTGGGTAAGCAAACCTTGATAATTTTTAGTAATTTTTAGTCCGTGTTAGCTTGATCTAACTAATATAAGGACTAATTTGTGAATCTGTCAAATGTTGTGAATCTTACCATTGTTGAAAATGTTGGTCTTTGAAAGTTTTTGATAGTTTTGGATGCTTGATGATTAGGTTGGATCTTTTTATAAAGTGATTTTTTATGAAATTATGGTTTAAGGACTAAAATGTTAAATGATGAAATTGGGTGAAATAAATGGATTGTAGGGACTTGTATGAGATCAACGTATATTCTGCTGGTATGGGTTGAAGAGAAAGTGGGTATTTTGCATGTTTTGTGTTGAAAGGACTAGATTGAATAAAAGGAAAGTATTAGGGGTAAAATCATAATTTTACCAAAAAGGAGCAAATTATGTTAAATGATTTGATTATGTGTTTTAATGTGGAATTTGAATGAATTGTTGATTTAGATTACGATCATGCCATGGATCACGAAAAAGAAAAATTAGTAGAATAGTCACTAAAGTTTAACCAAATTGTAATTTCATCCAGTAAGTTCGTAGTGTTAGTTTATATACATTGTATGTTCTTTCTACTTTCACTATTGTTACAACAATGCGAGAAAGGTTAAAACATTCATGATGATGGAAAGCCAAAGGAAGAAATAAAATGTCAGGCTTGGGGCTGGTTATCTAATTTGAAGTGATGGCTAGGATCCTACATATGTTACAGTATCCTGACAGCTTGTGTGAGCAGCATCGCAAGTTGACAGATTCTGAACGAATACTGAATTGTGGACCCTTCCGATGGCTTAGTCTTCGCGTATATTGCGAATTCTTATTAGCTTATGTGAGTGGCATCGAGAGTGAGAAATTCTAGACTGTATCGATGGCTGAGTCTTCGTGTATGTCACGAATTCTCCTTAGCTTATGTGAGTAGCATTGTATACTGGTTAACCATTCTAGGCTCGCAAGAGCTAACCATCTTGGGCTCGTGAAAGCTAATTTTGTCTAGGCTCGTATAGGCTAAAATCTGGAAGACTGAAAGAGATTAAATTCGATACTATACACAAGATTAAGAATACATACTCGTTATCATTTTTATAATCGATTTGGCTATTCTGTAAGAAAATGATTTATGCGAACTTGCTAAGCTTAATAAGCTTACCCATGTATCTATTGTTGTTTTGTAGATACAGTTTGTTGTCTGAAGGTCGGATCATCTCAAAGAAATCACACTATTGCGGATCTCATTTGGTAGTTTTACATCAGTTGGTTTTACGGCATGTACTAGGATGATGTTATTTATATAACTCTTGATTTTGGTTGATGGTTCATTGTTGGAACCTTGTTTAGGTATTTGTCATACCTTGCATGTTACAATGGGTGAAAGTAGGTTTACAATGAAATAAAATGTATTATCAAATGTGTTTTGAACTTTAGGAGTAATTATCTTTGTATTTTATGTATGAAATGAGAATTGTTGGCTGAGCATGAGAACTTGTGTAAATATTTGAATTCTGCATTCTTGTTTCGATAGAACCCATAGTTGTATCGATAAAAGTACAGGGTAGGAGAGAGGTTGTTCACTGATTTGGGTTGTATCGGTAGTTGAATAATCAGTAGTTATGTGTTTAGAAGTATCGGTAGTTTGTATACTTGTATCGGTAGAAGTAGCAGGGTGAGACTTTTTAGCTCTCTAGAGTTTTTAGTAGACTTGTTTCGGTAGATGAGTCACTTGTATTGGTAGAACAATCACTTGTATCGATAGAAGTTTATACTATTCCTGAACTGTTTACTGACTTGCCAACTACCGATTCTTGTCCAACAAGTATCGGTAAATGTCTCTAAAAATGTCAAAAATGACCTTTTTGCCCTTGTTGAATTGTGTTTATAATTAAATGATGATATATGACGTGTGGAGTGCAATTCTTTAATAAAATAAGTCTGAATAACGTGATGTTAAAAATGAACAATGATAAATGAATAGTAAGACATCGAAACCCTAACCGGCGATGGTTTACGAGTTTTTGGTGTTACAATAATAGCATAGCCTAATCTTCATCATCAATCTGAACCTCAATGTTATTTAAATCATTTAAAAGAGTAATGAATTGACTGATTTGATCTCGAAAAAGCTCATATTCATTCATGCGAAACGTAAATAGACGTTGTTTCAACACTAAACGGTTAACTAGAGACTTAGTCGCATAAAGAGTTTCTAGCGTTTTCCACAAGGCGGATGGGATCTTCTCCATCAATACCTCTTGCAATACCTTATTCGCAAGGCATAACAGGATTGTAGACAGAGCCTTTTCATCAAGCTCTTCCCAGACTAATATAGATTATCGGACTTTTTGCGAGTTTCAAGTCGGTTTGAACTAGAATTGCCATCATCCGAACTTGCCACAGATTGAAATTTATGACACCATCGAACTTCTCAATGTTGAACCTTGTTATTGCTATATCTGAATGGGTTGATCTACGAAAATCGAACTAGATCTGATACCACTTGTTGGGGATCGACCCTATTAAGCAATGAACAAGTAAAAATAGCGAAAAAAATTGAGAAATTGAACACACAATTTTAATGTGGAAAAACTCCTCCGAAGAGGATAAAAAATACGGGTAAAGATAATTTTACTATAACGGTAAAAGAACGAAGAGTACAAAATATGGAGATAAAAACTAAATCCCAAAAATAAAAAATCCTCAAAATGTAAACACTAAATTCTCCAAAAGTGTTAGGAGTTATAAACTCTAATGGGGTGTTTTCTAATGTTGTAAAAGTGTCTATTTATAGGCTAAATTCCTAAGTCAAATAATAATAAAATAATCTAAACTAATAAGAGTTTGACTGAAACAAATAAATAGAGTTTAGTTGAAAAATTATTTTTCAAGTTTGACTTGAAATATGAGTCATACTTAAAAAAAAGAAAACAACAAAGGTAAGCATATAGAATGCTTGGTAAGTTCATATGTATTATACAAGAGTTACCTCTTTTTTACCTAAACATTTTATGTTAGCTTAACTTGGCATAACTTCGGCTAGACATGGCAATCAAAACACCAACAAGCTGAGCATTGACTTATAATCACAATCATTTAATACTACAAGCACTTAATATGCCAATTCATGACACCTTTATTTAACTTATTTCTAAAGCATATTCAATCCACAAGCATAAGGTATTAACAAGTATAAATAATTCAAATCAATCATGGGTACTATTATCAATTCAATTCATTCAATGACTTCTCCATTTGGATAGCAAGTTCATTTCATCACATTTCAAATTCCCAATTTCATTTAAATCGTTTTGCTCGATGAACCCTAGTAACGGACTCGGATACATAGATAACTACACCTAAAATCCTTGATCCCTCCGTCTAATTTTGCCATTCATGGATGTAATAAAAATGTACAATCTCATAAGGTTCCTTGCCCATGCGTACGATAAATTATAAAAAAACACATTATTTTTATTTTTATAATTTTTAATCTTTGAACATTTTATGTATTTTTTAATTTTTGAGAATCAAGACCAATTTGACATAATGTGTAAATATTGAGGTTTTTAGAATCAAAGATTAAATTGACTTAATGTGTAAAGGTTGAGGGCTAAATTTGTTGTTATGCCAATTAAAAAAGATCACACTTTCCTTTCGTTAATCATTTAATGGTTGGGTGACCAAAAAAAACATAATATTCAATAGTTGGATGACCAAATGTAGCTTTCATAATTTGGTGGCCAAAAAAAAAGTAAGCAAAATTAAACGACCAATGATGCAATTTACCCTAAATTTTAATAAATAATTACTTCTAAATATTATCATTCACTTGAAAAACTACTTCTTTTTCACTTTAAAATTTTACTTTATGTTTCTTTCAAACTATAATCATTTTTAAATAAAGAGAATCATTAACTAACTTTTCATATTTTTGAGTTTTAATATCTATTTTCAAAATGCAATTATTTTTTAAAAGAAGTTAGTTAATTTCACCAAACATCCCTAAACTATGACACTTATTTTAAATTAGTCTCTAAACTTCAAATCATTCTAATTACATCTCCAAACTATTAAGATTATATCAACTAATTCCTTCCATTACTAAAATCATTAATTTGAGTGTTAAATAACACGTCAGACCTTATTTGTTATAATTTAAAATGAAAAAATTTTAAAAATAAATATTGTAAAAATGGAGGTTTTAATAATATTAATTTTGAGGTTTTCAATTTTTTTTTATAAAAGATTTATTGTTTACTCGCTTTTTCTCTTTGTTTCACTTTATTTTTAGTTCTTACTTTTAAAAGTTATTTGATAACGTTCTAGTTCTTTACATTTTTCTTTTTAAATTTAGCTACGTAAGACTTAACGTATCTTTTAACGATTAAATTAATGATTTTAATAACGAAATGACTTAAATGATAAAACATCGATAGTAGAAGGATATAATTAGATCATTTTGAAATTTAGGGACCAATTTAAAATAAGAACCATAGTTGGGGGATATCCATTGCAATTAACTCTAAAAATTTACCTACAAATTAGGTGCGAAGAGTTCTGGTATATAAATGAAATTACGACTGATATTTATTTGACACCAATATTTTTTTTTTGGTGAAATACAATAATAGGCAAAGTTCGAACAATAAATGCGATTAACATAATTCGAATTCATGTCATACTTGAGATGATGAATACCTTTAACCATCAAATAATCACGTCAAGTTATTTGACACCAAATTTAAAACTTTAAAGAAAACAAAAAAGTAATAAAATTCAGAAACTGTTCATACATTGCTTTGTCCGTAGAAAATGTGGATTGCACATATTCCCTACCCTATTCATTAGTTGTAATTCACTAAAAACCAGCATGAATCTTCCCTCCATCATCCATCATCACTTCTACCTCTACATAATTAATAATATATAGTATGTCATTTATTCATTATTCCTATATGTATATATTGGTTCAAAGATTACTAATAATGATAAACCCCATGTATTGACCTGATAGTTAAAGATGTTCACTGCTCCAAATGTGATCTGGATTCGAATCCCGTTAGTCACTGTTTGTAATTTACAAAAAAAAAATACTAATAATGATCATGTTCAAACATAATAATATTCAAGGTTGTTATATAATTCTAACTCGGAATTCGATCCGATTAATCCCCCTATATAATAAAATTCTAAAGACACCCCATTTTATTATCTTCTTCCTCTTTGCTCCTTGATTAGGACACCATTTTTCTCTCCATCTTGACCTCCGTTGATACCGTGTATCAATAAAGGTTTTACAATCTTTTAATAATGACCCTTATCATTTCCCTTGATTTCTAAGGAACTTTGATTGGGAAAGGGTCTACTGCCTCCTCCTCCTTGTATAAGTTAGAGTTGCAAAGAGAGTAGGCTCAGCCTCAAAGTCTGGCTTGAAATTAAGGCGAAATGTTCCACACGCATATATTGCTAGTTTCAAATTTCAGTCCCTCTCCTCCCCTCCATTCAACCTCTCAAACTTGCCAAATCTTTGATTCTCTAGTAATTAAAACCTATTCCTTCCCACTCTCTGCTCCATGATTCCCCTTCTAATTCTAACCATCCCCCATGGCCTGGAAATCTTCCCTTCTAATTTGGCTTTCCCTTCTCTCCTTGTTATTTCTCCATCAATTCCACTATTCCAACTATGCCAAACAATCCACCTCAGTAGCCTTTTAATTCCCCTTCTAATTCCACCATTGACGTACAGTTTTTTTTTCTTTTGGTGAATTACAAGAGAAAGGTAAAGCCCTAATAGCAATGCGGTTAGCGTGACTTAAACCAAGGCCACATATGGAGCGATGAACACTCTAACCGTCAAGCCAACACATAGGGTTCATTGACGTACGGTTTTTGTATTACAATTATCAACACCTTCTACATATAGTTTACGACGGTGAGTTTGTTTCTTGATTATATCACCCTTTACTTTTATCAAGCCATGATTCTTTCAAAATGATCATATTAATACATAATATATATTCATACTTAGTGAGTTTGAGCCTGTAAATAGCTGATAAAAGGACCATATTTTTGTCCTATGACAAAAATGATGTATATCCATTAAGTAGTTTTTTCCTCCAAATTATCCATTGATTAGTTCAAAGATTCATTTTCGCCTTTTAAATTTTATTGAAATCTCAAAAAGATATATCAGTGCAAGAACGACATCAACTAGCAAATATTCACCATGATTAACAATAATTTTTTTTTTTTTGCTAAAGAAGTAAAAGAATTAATGATAACCAAGATTGATTATGAGATGGTCACGTATCATTGTATCCAACATCAAATGTGTTAATATGTTGTTATTTTACATAATGGGTTGATGTCATATAATAACTTTATGTATTATGATTCATAATTTTATATTTTACTAAATTTTATTTTCGAATGCTCTCGAGATTAAATTTAAATTTGATTATATTAAATAATAATTATTTTAATATTGTAATATTTTACATAAATAAATTTTAGCAATTATGATAAACTATATACAATATAAGATAAATTGAAATGCAACAACAATAGAATATGAAAAAAAATTTAAATTACATGTGAAATAAAAATAACCTGAGGATCAATCCTTTAAAATAGATAATTTCAATAAAGTGAACAAATTTACCAATGATTAAATGGATTAATTTATTAAAATGATTGTATAAAAAAGTAATTATTCTATACGAGAATAAAAAAAACTCCACAAACAGATTTAGCACATTGTTATGTCTTTATACAAAAAAAAACATTACAACATCTTACATTTGCATCATTATTGCTTATTATCATCTGTTGCTTTTTTTTATACAATGTTTAGAACTAATCATAATTTTTCTTCAACTTTTAAATAGAAGGATAATGTGCTTCAGCGCAATCGAATGCACGTCCTCTTACACTGACAACAATATCAATACTAATTAAGCTAAGACTCAATCGACAATAAAATAAAAATACTAAAATAAATAATTTTATGTTTTAACCTTTTCTAAGTTCATCAAATACAGATCTTAAATTTACCAACGATAAAAATAAAATAAAAATAGTTAAGTAATAAAATATGTTTCTTTAAATTAAATCATTATGAGAAATTATTTAAATATTTCAAAATAAAATAATCATGATTACTGTCGAAACGTTTTTGAAACGCGTCCCGACTGTCGAAACCGATTTAAAACGACGAGTTTCGAAAATTACTTTAATGTTAGAAAGTGAGAGTCGCCACCAATCCTTTATTCAGTGTGATTAGATCACCACAAAACGTTTTTAAAAAACCGTTTTGAAAACATATAGGTCTTTGAAATCCAAAAAAATAGGTTCGCATGAGGAAGGATTAGCACCCTCATACGCCCAAAATTGGTACCATATTGATTATTTTCGGGTCTTAATTTGTAAAATTTAAAAGCTCGAATAAAGTTTAAAATACAATCCTTGAATGCATGAGTTAAGTTTAAAAGAAATTGGGTTTGTTTGGAAATCCCACTATTTCAAAGTGATCGAGGAAGAAAGTTACGTCCAGTGAGTTAGGACACGACATTTCAAGATCTAGAAATAACGAGCTTTCCTTTGTAACTTTTTTAAATTTTTGAGAAAAGGATATTCGATTATCTTGATTTGAAGAAAGGTTGCACCTAGTAAGTTAAGGCGCAATATTTCAGAATCGAAGATTAGGAAACATTGCCTCGATTAAGGGTATTCGATTATTTCGGTTTGAAGAAAAAATTGCACCTAGTAAGTTAAGGCACAAATTTTCGAAACTCGAAATAAAAGAATATTGCCTCGATTTTAAAGTTTTTATGAAAACAATTTTGAAAACAAACATGCGAGTTTAATATGAATAAGCAGTTAATAATGGATATTAAATAACACGAAGTAAGACAAATAAGAAAATAAATGGTAAAAAATCAAAAATGCAAAATACGAGTGCATAATGGTTAAATTCAAATGCAAATATTGATGATGAAGAAAAAAATGATGCAATCGGAGTTGAAAATGAGACTTTTCGGATACCCGAGGGTAAAATGTAATTTTGGATTCTCGAGGACAAAATGATAATTTTGGGAAAGTTCGGGGTTAAAAATGAAATTTTTAGACATTCGGGGGTAAAAGGGTAATTTTAAGAGTTTTGAGGTCGAAAATGGAATTTTTGGAAGTTTAGCGGTCAAAAATGGAATTTTTGGAAGTTTAGGGGTAAAAATGGAATTTTTGGAAGTTTTGAGGTCAAAAATGGAATTTTTGGAAGTTTAGGAGTAAATAATGAATTTTTGGAAGTTTTGAGGTCAAAAATGGAATTTTTGGAAGTTCGAGGGTAAATATGAAATTTTTGGAAGTTTTGGGGTAAAAATGGAATTTTTTGGATAGTTTAGGGACCTCCCGGGCAATAAAACCAAAAACAAGTGACACATGGCAGCCCCTCAGGCTTCCTGAAGCAAAAGACTAATTTGAAAAACATGAAAAATTTTTGGACCAATTTTGTAATTAAACAGAATCTGATTTGAGGATTAAATTAAAACAAATTGAAAATAAGAGGGACTATTTGCATAAATAAACCAAAATCATGACACGTTGAAGCTCCTGGTGCTTTCAAAAGGTCAAGGGATTAAATTGAAAAGAATTAAAAATTAATGGGCCAATTTAAAATTAATTAAAAGTACAAAAGGACTAAATTGAAAGAACCAAAAAAGTAGAAGGACTAAATGCAAAAATAACCCATTAATCGAAAACACGCGGATCTTGAGGCGGGTCGGGTCGGATTCGGGTCGGTCCATGGGCAGAGGGCTGAAACGACGTCGTTTTGGGCACTTTGAACCCTTGCTCAAAACGGCGCCGTTCCATCCTATTATTTAAGTCAAATTTTGTCTCCAAAAAATCATTTTTCAGCCATTTTTAACAAAAATCTCTTTTGCCCCTTTTTTTTTCTCTCAAAACAAACCCATGGCTGTCCAAGTTCGGCCGATGCGCCGTTCTAGCCACGCTGCACACGCGTCGCCATCCATCGCGTGTGGTCGCCGCCAACCACCACTCGCCAACGTGCCTGCCGTCGATCGCCTCCAAACACGCCACGCGCCGTCGATCAGGTAAGCCGAATGCCCTTTTCTTATTCCTTTTCTTTTTCTTAAAAATTTTAAAACCCCTTTTTTAAAAGGAAAACCCTTATTAGAACAATCCGAGTTTTGAAGGTTAAATCTGAGTTTTTAGTTTATTTAGAAACTTAGATCCAGGTTTTAATGCATGAAATCAAAACCAGTTTTGGAAGTGTTCCTGATGTTTTTTTTTTATTCTGTTATTCTATATTTTAAAACCTTTTACTCCCTCTTCGAGTTTCTTTGCAGATCCGAGGATGACGAAGCATAGGCGATGTTCGTGGTTTTGCGACGACGACGGCTTGGATGGCTCCGAGGGCGGCTCCGGTGGTGATCGTCGGAGAAAGATAAGTCCTTTCGTTTTCCCTTTTTTATTTTTATTACTAAATATTAATTATTAATTATTAATAGGTATTATTAATTACTGTTATTAATACTTATTAATATCATTATTATAAATTTATTATTTATTATTATTATTATTAATATTAATTATTAATGATACTTATTAATAAGTTATGAAAAAAAAGCAATAAACGTAAATAGTAATCTTAAATGAATGTATCAATGCATATTTGGAAATTGAAGAATACCTGAATAACTTAGTGTTTGGGTACTGTGAACCCGACTTGTATTTTTGCTCTTTTATTTGGGTACTATTTGAATGTCCCGGTTGCTATTAATTGCTTCTATTTGGATTTGTCAACTGTTTTGAAAATTTTATCTTCTTATATTAATGTGTAGCAAACAAAAGGAAGTTTTCCAACCCCTTACAAAATGTTCGATTCTGGCTTTTATAGCCATATTTACAATAATTTTATTTTGTCTATTTTCACTTAAATGCTTGTCTTTTCCCTTGCAGGTTCAGCTATTGGAGGCTGTAGCAGTGACGGTGGCAGTGCAAGTAGAAGCTGGTGGTGGCACTGCTGGTGGTGCTGTCGTGGCACATTCTGGTTGGCTGGTGGTGAAGGTGGCTGATGCCACTTGCTTAGCAGATTAGGTGTGGGCCGGTGTAATTTGGGACTGTAATTGGCCCCATTTTGAGATTGTAAATTTGTGATTGGGCTTGCATAGGGTCTTTGGGTCCAATTGGGCCTTGTAATTGGACATTAATGTGCAATTGGACTTCTGATTTTGTACTTTATTTTGGGTTTAATTTTAAAGTTTTAAGTTTAAAATTATTTCAAATTTAAACTAAATTTAAATTTAAAACAAATTTAAATTTAAAATGAATTTAAATTTAAATTTAAAGTAAATTTAAATTTAGAAATGAATCTAAAAATTAATCTAAACTCAAAAGTAAAAATTTGACCCAACATTTAGTCCCGGTCAGAATTGGGCTTCGACAGCTGCCCCTCTTTGCTTGTTGTTGTGTAATAGGAACAGAGCAAAGACCCAAAATGATGCCCAATTTGTCAGGTCTCATCTCTTTGACGCTCTTTCTTCAACTGGTTCGCCTTTCATTTTGTCAGTCGTCCAATCCTTGCCGTATCCACCTTTCTATATCCTTGATGTTGTGATTCTATCTTGCCCTTAGGCAATTTCAAAAAAGACAAAATTTGCTACTGTAATTTCACTCCATTGTCCTGAAATTTCAAGGAGATTGAAATTCGTCACCGTAGTCTTTGAGTCTGGTTTCATTAACTTGGCCTTCTTCTCAGTATCTCATCAGGAAGACGACCATATCACTTGTTTTGATCCACTTCTCTGTGTTTCATCAGGAAGACGGATTTGGTTCACTTCTCAGTATTTCAATAGGAAGCTAACCATTTTATTGCTTCGACTTGCTTCTCAGTATCTTATCAGGAAGCTAGGGTTCGAAGATTTGCTCACATCGAGCGTGGGTTTGATTTGGTCTTCTTCTCAATATCTCATCAGGAAGATGACCGTATTGCTTGTTTCAATCCGCTTCTCTGTATCTCATCAGGAAGACGAATTTGGTCCACTTCTCAGTTTTTCATCAGGAAGCTAACCATTTTATTGCTTCGACATGCTTCTCAATATCTCATCAGGAAGCTGGGGTTCGAAGATTTGCTCACATCGATCCCTGAGTTGGTATTCTTCTCTGTATCTCATTAGGAAGATGACCGCCTTGTTTCAACCAACTTCTCTGTACCTCACCAGGAAGACGAATTTGGTCCACTTCTCAGTATCTCATTAGGAAGCTAACCTTTTATTGCTTCGCCCTGCTTCTCAGTATCTCATCAGGAAGCTGAGATTCGAAGATTTGCTCATATCGAGCCCTGAGTTGGTATACTTCTCTGTATCTCATCAGGAAGCTAACCATTTTATTACTTCGACCTGCTTCTCAGTATCTCATCAGGAAGCTGCGGTTCGAAGATTTGCTCGCTTTGAGCCTCGTTTCATTGATTTGGTCTACTTCTCAGTATCTTATCAAGAAGATGATCGCATCCTTGTTTGTGCATAATCGCAATCTACCCGGTGATCGGGGTAAGGTATTGGAGTCCTGCTCCTTTTCAACTTTTCCTTGGTGATCTTAATGATTCATCTCGCCATGTGGCAGGGATGTGACCTGTGAAATATGCTCCTATGGGCCTCTATGTAGGCCCAAATTAGAAAGTCATGATTAAATGAATTAAATGCTCCTAACTTGCATGAATGTGTATGATGAATGTCAGATTTATTTATTATTATTCAGGTCGGCATGGTCTATCGCCCGTCCAAATTCTGTCATTGATGTGTTGCTCCATCTTCTTCTAGGTTGTTCTTGAACTGCTTGTTTTTAAGTTTGTCTTCCCATTGGTGATCTTGTTTCGGACCTCTGTAATTTTCGAAAATTCCAGAATAATGCTCATAACTTTTTGTACGATTTATTAGTTCATTACCCATTATTTAGATGCGAAATGCTTGAACAAAATTGTGCAGAAACAAAGTCGTATTCGAAAATTCTATTCAAAAGAGGATCAAAGGAAACAACATTAGTCGAAAATTGCCAAGTATACAATACAGGATAATTAGTTGCCCCGGATATCGCAAAATGAGCTACTCTGCACCGACTAACTAAGAATCATTCCTAGCTCAGGTGTGTGTCTAGAAGATCTAGAGTGCTTTGTTGATGCTTCAAGTTGTAACCTTCCTCCATCTCGTCGACCCATTCTTGGATCTGAGCCGCCCTTTACGGGTTTTCAACTCAAAATTTCCTTGGTTCCAGGATGCCCTTTGCGAGTTTTCATCTTGAACTTTTTTTTTCGAGACCCCTTTGCGGGTTTTCATTTCAATTCTCCTTTTGTTTTTTAGGCGAAGTATTTTTTTATCGAGTCTGAATTGACGGGGTTGTACAGATCCTTGCCGTCCATTTCTGTTAGGATGAGAGCTCCTCCTGAGAAAGCTTTCTTTACCACATAAGGTCCTTCCCAATTGGGCATCCATTTTCCACAAAAATCTTTATGTATGAGAAGTATCTTTTTCAAAACTAGATCTCCCTCATAGAATTCCCTAAGACGAACCTTTTTGTCGTAAGCTCGCGTCATTCTTTTCTGATACATCTGGCCATGGCGAATGACTTTTAATCTTTTTCCCTCGATTAAATTCAACTGATCATATCGAGCTTGGATCCATTCAGCCTCATATAGTTGAAGCTCGGTTAAGACTCGAAGGGAAGGTATTTCAACCTCAATAGGCAAGATTGCTTCCATGCCGTATGCCAGTGAGAATGGTGTTGCCCCAGTAGAAGTCCTGACTGAAGTTCTGTAGGCAAAGAGGGCAAATGGTAGTTTTTCGTGCTAGTCTTTGTAAGTTTCAGTCATTTTTTCCACTATCTTCTTGATGTTCTTATTAGCTGGTTCCACAGCTCCATTCATTTTTGGGCTATAGGGAGAAGAATTATGATGCTTGATTTTGAATTGTTCGCAAACTTCTGCTATCATGCTATTGTTCAAATTCAGGGCATTGTCGGATATGATCCTTTCAAGCATCCCGTATCGGTAAATAGTTTCTTTTTTCAGGAACTTGCTAACCACAGACTTGGTAACATTTGCATATGAGGTTGCTTCTACCCATTTAGTGAAGTAGTCAATCACCACAAAGATGAATTTATGGCCATTGGAAGCCTTTGGAGAAATTGGCCCGATGACATTCATGCCCCACATAGAAAAAGGCTAGAGAGAGGTCATGACATGAAGGTGTGATGGAGGTACATGAATCTTGTCTCCATAGATCTGACACTTATGGCACTTCTTGGCATAATTGATGCAATCGCCCTCCATAGTAGACCAGTAATACCCAAATCTCATTATTTGTCGAGCCATCGTGAAATCGTTGGCGTGTGTCCCACAAATGCCTTCATGAACTTCTTTTAAGATCTTCTTAGCTTCAATTGCGTTTGATACATCTCAGCAACACTTGATCTTTTCTCCTCTTGTACAAGATTCCCCCGTCTAGGACATATTCACTGGCCAGTCTTCTTAACCTCCTCTTTTCATTTTCTGAGGCTTGCTCGGGGTACTTTTGATCTCTCACAAATTGAAGAATATTCTGGTACCATGGGCGATCATCCTTCTCTTCTTCTTCCTCTGCCTCAATATCACAACAATGACTAGGAGCTTCATAGATACTCATCTGAATGGGCTTTACATCTTCTTTCCTACTTACCTTAATCATCGAGGCTAAAGTGGCAAGAGCATCGGCCATCTGGTCTTTTTCTCGTGGGAGATAATGAAATGTGACATCATCGAACACCATGATCAACTCGAGGACCAATCTGTGGTAATCCAATAACTTAGAATACCCTGTTTCCCATTCTCCTTTGAGTTGATTGATTACCAGTGCGGAGTCTCCATGAATCTCCAAAATTTTGATTCCCCACTCTATAGCCGCACAGATTCCCAAGATACATGCTTCGTATTCAGCCATGTTGTTTGTGAAATCAAAATCAAGTTTGCTGGTAAAAAGGTAGTGATCTCCTTCTGGTGATACCAAGACTGCCCCGACCCTATTACCTGTGGCATTTGAAGCTTCATCAAAATTCAATCTCCAAGGTCGTTCTACTGTGGTTGCCACTTCAGTAGTCGCAAGATACATTAAATCTTCATTCGAGAAATCAAAGTTTATCGGCTCATAGTCCTCTAAAGCCCTACTGGCTAGGAAATCTGCTATCGCATTCCCTTTTATTGCTTTCTGATTGACGTAGACTATGTCGAATTCTAAGAGCAAGATTTGCCATCGAGCCAATCTCCCCATTCAATGCAGTTGACTCCATCAGGTACTTCAGAGGATCTAATTTCGAGATCAACCAAGTGGTATGATGTAACATGTATTGTCTTAATCTGCGTGTAGTCCAGACTAGTGCACAACATAATTTTTCAATTGGCGAATATCGCGTCTCGCAATCAGTGAATTTCTTACTGAGATAATATATCGCCCTTTCCTTCTTTTCGGATTCATCGTGTTGGCCTAGTACGCATCCCATGGAATTTTTAAAGACTGTGGATCAATGGCTTATTAGGAATTGTGGAAGTACCAAGATAGGAGCTTTGGATAAATAATCTTTGACCTTGTTAAAGGTTTCCTGACATTCACATCCCATACACCCGGGTTACGCTTTCTAAGCAGGCGGAAGATAGGATCGCATTTCTCAGTCAACTGTGAAATGAACCGATCAATGTAATTTAGTCTTCCTAATAACCCTCGAACTTCTTTTTGCGTGCTGGGTGGTGGTAGCTTCTCTGTATGGCTTTGACTTTATCAGGGTCAATTTCAATTCCTCTTTTGCTGACTACAAAACCTAACAATTTTCCTGATGTGGCCCCGAAAGTGCACTTTGCTAGGTTTAGCTTTGGTTGATATTTCCTTAGGCTTCCAAATAACTTCTCAGCTCTTCATGTTCTCCTCCGTTTGAGATTTCACAATCATCTCATCGACGTAAACTTTAATCTCTTCTATGCATCATGTCATGGAACAGGGTTACCATGGCCCTTTGATAAGTTACCCCTGCATTTTTGAGTCCGAAAGGCATCACCTTGTAGCAAAATGTTCCCCATAGCGTGACAAATGTGGTTTGGTAGCATATCCTCAGGGTCCATCCTTATTTGATTATGCCTAGAGAAGTATCCATAAAGGAAAATAGAGAATGTCCTGCCGTGTTATCGACTAAAGTGTCGATGTGGGGTAAGGGAAGTCATCTTTGGTCTAGCTTTATTTAAATCTCGATAGTCCACACACATGCACACCTTTCCGTCTTTTTTAGGAACGAGGACTATATTAGCTACCCATTTCGAGTATTTAACTATCTGGAGAGAACCGACGTTAAATTGTTTCATGACTTCTTCTTTTATTTTTAACAACATCCAGTCTCATCCTTCGGAGTTTTTGCTGCACGGGGCTGCTTTTTCCTTTATAGAGAGTTTGTGTACCACAATGTCAGTGCTCAAGCCAGGCATATCTTGGTAAGACCATGCAAAGATATCTTGGAACTCTTGAAGCAACTCGATAAGATTCCTTCTGGTTTCTATGGAGTTGCTCTTCTAATTTCCTCTTCTTTTCATCTTCGTGCCCCAGGTTAATATGCTAAATTGTCAATGCATTTATCAAAAGTATTACCGTAGACAGAAAAATTATTCATAAATGCCTCCAATGAGTCTTCAATCATATCTGAGAAAATTGTCATCATCCCTCTTTGAAATGTGGTCGGTTTATTGCATAAACCAGATGACATTCAGCGGAAGCTAAGATACTAAAAGGATAAGTGAAAGTCATATTTGCTTAGTCCTCCAGCATAATTGCTATCTGATTGTAGCCAGAATAGCCATCGAGAAAACAATAATAGGCTTTACCAGCAAGTTTGTCCAGCATTTGATCAATTAAGGGAAGTGAAAAATGATCCTTCTTTGTGGCTGTATTCAAATGGCGATAGTCCATGCATACTCGCCAGCTTGTAAGAATACGAGTAGGGATTAATTCATCTTTGTTGTTACTTACCACTGTGATACCACTCTTCTTTGGGACACATTGGACTGGGCTCACCCACGTACTATCAGAAATTGGGTAAATGATGTTCGCATCCAACCACTTAATGATCTCCTTTTTAACAACCTCCTTCAATTTTTTCATTTACTATTATTTGTTGTTTAATAGACTTCTTTCCCTCGTCTTCCAATCGAATCTTATGCATGCAGAAAGAGAAACTAATGCCTCTAATATCTGCAATACTCCAAGCAATAGCATGCTTGTGTTGCTTCAGTATTTGGATTAATTTTTCTTCCTCACTTGCGTCGACAGTTGCAGAGACAATTACTAGTAGGGTGTCATTCTCACCAAGGAAAACATACTTCAAATAGGTAGGTAATGATTTCAACTCCAAGGTAGGAGCTTCTTCAATAGATGGCTTAAATACAATAGTCATTCTATTGGTCAAATCTAGAGATTTCATCTGTCATCAGCGCCTAAGCTTAACATTATTTGCCTCAACCTTGTAGTTACAATCACTTAGAAAATCTTCTTCAGTTGTCACCACAAATTCTTCTATGACTATTGTGCTAGCTCATAAAATTCCTCCTCTATTAATTCGTCCAACACATCGATATGGTGACATTCCTTTTTATTTCTACAGGGAATTGCTTCAAAAACACTGAAGGTGACATGTTTATCGTTATGTCGTATTATCAATTCACCTTTGAACAAATCAATAAGAGTGTGACCAATGGGAAGAAATGGGCGTCCCAAGATTATAGGCACCTCTTTATCAACTTCATAATCAAGGATAATAAAATCTGCTGGGAACACAAACTTATCTACTTGAACTAGAACGTCTTTAACTTGCCCCTCAAGTTGCACTAATAATCTATCTGATAGTTGTAATGTCACTGCAAAGGACTTCATGTGACCAATCCCCAATTTTTGAAATGTTGATAATGGCGAGGTTGATACTTGCTCCTAAATCACAAAGAACTTTTCCCAAGTAATGATTTCTAATGGAACATGGAATTGTACAACTACTAGGATCCTTTATCTTTGGTGGCAATTTATTTGTTAAGATTGTGCTACATCCTTTGTGAGCACAATTGTCTCAATATCGATCAACTTCTTCTTCTTGGATAGGAGCTCCTTCATGAATTTCCCATAGCTAGGAATCTGTACGAGAGCATCCACAAGAGGTATGTTGACATGCAATTATTTCAATGTGGCCAGAAACTTTTGATATTCTCTATCGTTCTCCTCCTTAAATCTTTGTGGAAATGGCAAAGGTATTGATACATCAGGTTGTCGTGACAAAACCGATTTCGTTGACATCGATAGTTGTATCAACAATTTTGTTGGTCTAATGGTATGCATCAGAGTAACAACTGGTCCTCTCTTTATTTGGTTCGTCTGTTTCTTCTTCAGATACAATTTTTTCTTCTTGATCTGCTTCACTTGCATCGACAGGTGCTATATTAGAGCTACTAATTGTCACAATAATTTGTTTTTCACTCCTAAGAGTAATAGCTTTGCAATGCTCCTTCCCCTTTTGATTTGGATTCTCAATGTCACTAGGTAAAGCACCTGGTGGTTTTATGCTCATATTTGAAGCTAGTTGTCCTACTTATGCTTCCAATGCTCGTATGGAAGAGGAATTTCCTTGCACAATAGTGTCTATTCTCGTGATATGTTCATGCATTAATGCTTCAAGGGCTGCTAATGGATCAGGTCGTGGTTGGGAATACTGCTGTTGCTGTTGTTGCCCTTGCATATACAGATTTGGCATTGGAGATTGTTGTGGCTGTACACGAGTGTGTGGTTGCAACTGATTTTGATGTACATGCATCTGAGGACTTCGGTTGAAATTTTGCTACTGCTGATTATAATTCCCTTGTCGAAAATTTCCTTGGCTCGGGGAATTTCCATTTCTAAATGTGGTTGCATTTTGATTCCCTTAAGGCTGTTGGTTTCGAGCTGAGCCGTTATAGGAATTACCATAATAATTTCTCTGATATTATTAACATAAAACGCATTCTCTGCATGCTATGGACAATCTTCATAGCTATGATTTTTGCCACAAATTTCGTAATATAATGTCGGGACATCCATTTGTTGGGCAACTTGGATGGGAGCAACTTCACTTGTCCCCTTCATTTTCTTTATCATATTTGCTAACGAAGACACCTATGCACTCAAAGCTGATATAACGTCTAAATCGTTAACTCCAGGGTTTGTTTTGACTTGAGCAGCTCGAGAGATCAGATATTGGTAGTCATTTTGAGCGATCCTTTCTAAAATTCTCATAGCTTCACCATAGGTGCAGTCCAACAAAGGACTATTCGCAGATGCATCGACAAGATTTCTGGTCTATGCATTCAACCATTGTAAAAGATCTCGATCTGCGTTTCCTGTTGAATTTCATGCATGGGATAGTGTCGAAGTAGGGTTTTGTAATGCTCCCAAGTGTTGTGCAAATTCTCATCATCCAATTAATGATACGTAGTGATATCATTCCTCAGTCGAGCATTCATCGTTGGTGGATTAAACCTCAAAACAAAATGAGTCGCTAGTGCATTCCATAATGTAATCGATCCAATAGGCAATCCAAGGAATCAGGTACGAGCCCGTCATTGCAATGAGTAAGGAAACAATTTCATCTTCAAGGCATCATCAGGAATGCCATGTTGACTAAAAGAAGCACAAATTAGTAGAAAAGATTTAAGATGCTCTCTCACCGCATCTCATGAGGCAAACTAGCATACTAAACATTCGAATTTAACATTTGAAACATAACCGGCTTTAACTTAAAATTGCCAGCTTGAATAGTTGGTCGAACAACCCCTGGCTGCAAATCATCCAACACAGAAACAATAATGTCTCGAATCGTTCTATTTTGCATTTGTTCTTGTGGCAATAGTGGATTATTTATATTTTGTGGTGGCAATTGAGGTATGGTTGCATCATTTACAGGTAAAGCCATATTCCTTTATTCTTGTCTTCTCCTTCTAATAGTTCTTTCGATTTTCAAATCTAAGCCAACAACAATTTCAGAATTACTCCTGGTCAAAAAACACCTAAAAAATTTTGAAATAGAGTCAACAAAAAGGAAAACAAGTTAGTAACAGGTAAAACTTAAAAAATGAAAAATATTTGCAAGTACAAGAAAAAACATTAAACAAACGCCATCCCCGACAACGACGTCAAAACTTGATCGCGCTATGAACGTCGCAGCAATGTGCAAGCGTACACTATCAATGCAAGTATAGTAGACAGAAGTGAATCTATCAGATATCGATCCCACAAAGATGACTGCTTATGTTTATAATTGTCGATGCAAAGGAAGTTAAAACAAAAGAGATTATGATGAATAATGTCGGAACAAATTAATAAGAAAATGCAGTAAAAGTTTGAGAATAATTTGTCGAAACAATTTAAGAAAATTTAAGAAGTAAAAACAATAATAATGAGATGGGGTTCCCTGACTCAAAAGTTGGCAAATAGCTAAATGTGATCACAAGGTAAATGATAGATAAATTGATCGCCGCAATTCAGGTCAATGAAATCTTACCAAACTCGACTTCCCTGTTTATCAAAGACTCAAATACTCACACTAAGCACACCTTCCAATACTAGCAATGCAAAATATTCAAGAACAAGTGGACAGAATTCCTTCGATCCTCAAGCCACTTCTGTTAACTTGCTTGTTAACTTAATTGTCGTTGCACTTTCCAGTGACAGTGACTGCAATTACACTTCCATAGTCAAGCAATTAAATCCAAAGATAAACAATGAAGGAAAGAAGTAGATATCATACTTGATTTGAAATTAAATTGCACTTCCATACAAATTCAAATAATCAAAATTCACCAGCGTTTAAAGAGAGAATAACAGAATAAATTGAAGCATCCTATTCCTAGTCTACTAAACCATTCCCTTACACTCCTCTTGCATCGCATTTAGGATTGCTCCTCGTCAGGAGCAGATTTGCCTTCTCATCACAATCAGGTTGCCCTCATAAAAGTTAACCTGCCATGGAAGCAAGCTTAAGAAAAATGTTGAAGAAAAAGTTTTAATGCGTCAAAAATCTAGAAGATGAAGCTTTTAGAAGATCCTCTCTCATCAGTATTTATCAACCACTGCCCAATATAGGTGTCCTCCCTTTTAGATCCAACTTCCTCTAGCTGTACAAGTTGGTTAAACCAGCTGTACACTCACGCAGATCTGGTGTGTTCATCAGACAGTTATTGGTTATAGCGACATTTTTAGGTGTAAATTTGGATTCTATTTTGCGGCGATAACCTTGGATACCTTAATGCGTTGATCTTTCAGGATAGATTTCTGCACTGACATCTTTGGATGCAATACAAAACAACTAATTGTGGCAACATTAGTAGTAAAATAGGATAAAATTAAAGAAAATTAAATCGAGCATCACTGAGTTAAAAAATGCAGTCACTAAGTTAAAAATGCTAAAAATGCATGCTAAAAAATGATAAAATGGGAACAAATTATACCTTAAGTAAGGAGAAATCAATGGTCTTTTCTAATGCTATCACCCATAAACTAGAGTGATAGTGAGTACCGATTGAAAAAGGTTTTTAGCATGGTTTCATAACTCACGATTATTTTCTTGTCGGAACGATAACCAAGCTAAGGCTAAAAAGACTTACTTGCACATGATTTTAATCATGCTTGATGGATGATGAATTATTTGTAATTATGAAAGATGAAAATGGGAAAGGATTAAGGAAGCAATTAAACAAATTTTGGGAAAGAAGGAAATTGAGATGGAAATAATGGTAGAAAGCATAGACGCACAAACAAAAAGAAATGTAAAATGGAGAATTGCTTTATTGCTTGACAATCAAAGTATGATTTTCAATTGAACTCAAAAGACCCTATTTATATACAATTGGTTTGCTAAAAATAACTTTGACCATTCCTAAATTAATTTTCCCATTTACTGAAATACATAAATCCTAGTAAAACTAAAATAAAAATTATAAAAGAAAATAACAAAATTCTAAATTTTGCTATTGACAAATTCAACTAAAAATATCTTTGTGACAAATTCAACTAAAAATATCTTTGCACGTAAGTCCTCATATTCTCCCAAATCCCTAAATGTAGCCTATCTCTTCTCATTTTGCTTCAATTAAGTCCCCTTTTTGCTTGCCTTTAAGTTAGAACATCACTTTGTGTACCTGATAAGAAAAAAGTATGAAATTAGAAGTATTTTGCTCGTAATTTATCAAAAATACACAAATAAATATATTAAAAATTATTTACTATCAATTTCTAACATAAATTTTATGTGAAATTACCAAAAACCCTTATACAGAAAATTTATGCTTTTGTCTTTTTTTCTCTACACTTACTCTTCTTTCTCATTATACATGAGACTTTAACATAACTAAATTCTATAAATCATAATTATAATCCAAAATAATACCACTTGTGGTGAAAATTACACTTATGCACTTTCCATGGTAAAAATGGAAAATTTGCAAATTCGATCCCTATACTTTTCAATATTTTCCAATTTAGTCCAAAAATGATTTCCATCATAATAATACATATTGCATAACATTCTCATGCCAATTAATCATTATTAACTCAAGCTTCTATGATTTGGTTAAATTGCATTTTAGGCCTTATATTTCTCAAAATTTACAATTTGATCATTTTTCTACATTTTTACACCCACAATTCTCTATATTGATTTCCAGTATAAAATTAATTTATTATAGTTTTACTTTGACTGCCGCTTTTTCAAATTTCCTTAATAATTCACGTATCTAATCTTGGAATAGTGCTAGTTGTTTGTACAAAAAATTTTGAAGTGTTACATCTGTAGAGATGCATTAAACCCATTTGCAAGATCTACTTATAAATAGGGGTTTACGTAGTGGAGAGTTTTAGGATGAGTTTGGATAAATGATGTGTTTATTTATGATTAGTATAAAAATAATAATAGGGGTTGAAGCAGTGGGAGAGTTTTAGGGTAGATTTAGATGGATGTGAGACGTTCATCTACAATTAATGTAAAAATAATAAGAATCCCCTTAAAAAAAATTTCTAACTTCACCCCGAACATGGATAATATTAAAGATAATAAAATATAAAGATTATCCAAGTATTGAGTTGATTGCATATCTCATAGAAAAAAAAAAACACCCTTCAAATATTCCAATATATCCATATATTAGTTTCCTTTCCATCAACAAAAATTAGCTCTAATTTGTTGCACAAATCTCCTAAAATCTCCAGCCAAAAATATAAACACAAAATAGACAAAAGAAAAACTTGTTCCATGATTAGTTGCAAATAAGATAACAAGAAGTTGCACCAATGAATAATCGCATATCTGCTCACAATTTTAGCAGAGTAAAGGATGAAATCATAAAAATTTTTAAAGGATCGAAATTAAATTGTAATTTTTACTATAATAAAAATTTAATTTCACCATTTTAATAGTTTATATCTTTATAATTTTTAAAGGATTAAATTAAATTTTTATATTTTTAAAGAGTCAAAGTGTGATTTTACTTTTACTAACTTAAAATTTTAAAAATTTAAATTAAAATTTTTTCATTTTAAGAGGGATTGAATCATTACCAAAAGCTCATTTTTAATATTTTTGAGGCACTAAACAAAACAATAAAATGATGCTTTAGATTCATTAAAAGTTGAAAAAAAAAATTTAAATATCTTAAAAATTGGTAAAAAAATTTAAACCTTTAAAAGTTGATAAAAAAAATTTTGAACTCTTAAAAGTTAAAATTTTTTTAACCCCTTAAAAATTGATAAAAAAATAATTTTTGACCTTAAACTTTACCTCTAAACGACTTCAAAATCCAACCTACCTGCCAGGCCTAATTTCGCCCTGAACAGAGTTAAGGTCTCTGGACATATTGTGACACAAAATTTATATTACATTGAAATTTTTGGGTACAGATTTCATATTACTCGTTCAGATAAATTTTAGGGGAAGAGGGAAAACGAATGGGACATGAAACTGTTCAAAATATGTGGGCTGGCTGGGACGAGCTAATCAAAAACATTTCTTCCACGTAGCAAAAGAGATGATTACAATTTGCAAGTCTAAAAAGTGGATCCCACTTTGAACCATCGACACTCTTCCACGGCAATCACCGGTCTTCTTTTCCTTCTATAAATTTATTTATTTCGAACCACACACCCAAAAAGTAATTTCCAAGAAAATAAAAATAAAAATAAAAATAAAAATAAAAAATCTTCTTTCTTCCTTAATAAGTACAAGAGGAAAGGAGATTCACATATTGTTCTTAGGAGGAGAATCTATTCTCTCTTTTTGTCATAACAGCCGTAGCATCTTTCGTCAGCAACTCTTTCCTTCCCAGGTTCTTCAGCTGTTTCTTTCATTTTAATGCTCATTCTCTATTTACATGTAATTTGAGCTGAATTATTTGTATTTTTTTTGTTGATTGGTGGGTATTTTCAGCGTTTTTCTGTCTGTGCTTCTTTTTAATCTGCCGTTGTTTAACGTTACTGGGTCACCTTTCATTTTCCTTAAGAGGACTTCTTTCTTCTGTTTTTTTTTTATTTTTTTTATTTTTATGATTGAGATTTTTAATTTGACAAACTTGTTTTAATTATTCGCCTTTTATGTTTGGTAATGAAGAATCACTTAGGGTTTTCTTCGTGCTGCGTTTTTACAATAGCTTGGTCTGTTTAGTGAATTATTTTAGGGCTTATCTGGATGGCTGACGGGAGAATTGGATGTATCTTGACGAAAGTTTGACTCTTTGTTCTCTCTAATCTCAATCATTTCTTTCGATTCAGCAGAGTTCACAGGGATTTGAAGCGTAAATAAGATCTTATTAAGATATAGTTTGGGGGTTGTAGATATTGCTACCCGTTTTGTTTAAACATGGTGATGGTAGAGTCGATTGCAACAACTTCACTTCTTGGACACCGACCTTTATGTGGAAGATTTTCCGCTAGGGATGTCTCCTGCAAACAGAAATCTTCGAGTAACTGCTTGTCTCCTTTCAAAGAATTTATTGGGCAAAACTATTGTTGTTTCTCCGCCAAAATTAGTTAATTCATCCATCAAGGCGCTTGCAATGGAGCTGACAAAAGAGGTTTATGCATATGAAGGAAGAGCACCAAGGAACTGGAGTTATCTACTTGATACTAGTGTACAGCAAAATC
The DNA here is from genome assembly GCA_039519145.1 of Kokia cookei. Lineage (NCBI taxonomy): Eukaryota > Viridiplantae > Streptophyta > Magnoliopsida > Malvales > Malvaceae > Kokia > Kokia cookei. Next base: position 17,125,476 of record CM076908.1, read on the forward strand.
CTCGCTTATGGTCGCCAGAGAACAGAGCTGATAATCCTTCTTTACACAATCCCTTGCTTCGACAAGAAAGGATGGGCTGTGGTTGGCTAGGGGCTTTATTTGAATTGGAAGGGGTTATAATTGAAGATAATCCTCAGCTTGAGAAGCAAGCCTGGCTGGCTCTTGCTGAGGAAGAAGTAAAATCACCTCCCCCTGCCTTTATCCTCAGAAGAATAGAAGGGATGAAAATTCAGCAAGCAATTTCTGAAGTTCTGTGCTGGTCAAGAGATCCAGCACAATTGAGAAGAATGGCTGCAAGGAGGGAAGGCAAAATTATGAAGCTTTGCAAGGTGGGATATATAGGTTACGTAATGGTTCCCAAGAGTTTCTAAATGCATTGACACGTTACAAGATACCAATGGCATTGGTATCTACCCGGCCGAGAAAAGTTCTTGAGACTGTCATTCGAGCCATTGGGATGGAAGGGTTCTTC